>VZRV01009655.1:1594470-1657337 GCA_013398115.1 Falcunculus frontatus | reverse complement strand
GGAAGGGAAGGGAAGGGAAGGGAAGGGAAGGGAAGGGAAGGGAAGGGAAGAAAGCATTTGGACAATGCTCTCAGGCACAAGGTATGACTCTTGGGGCATCCTGCACAGGGCCAGGAGTTGGACTTTGATGATCCTTATAGGTACCTTCCAACTCATAATATTCTCTGATTCTGTGATTCTGTAATAAACTAATTAACAGCAATTACACAAGTTTGTATGAAAGCAGTTTGATTTGTTAAAAAAGGCAAAGAGGAAGAGTTTTTCATAAGATCTACAAAGTCAAAACTGTTTATGTTCATTGCACCTGGGGGGAAAATCAAAAACTGCAGCACCTGAATCAGTGATGAACACATTTCTTTCATCAAGACATTTAACTTCCCTATCAGTCAGATCTCATTCACCAAAGTCTGCTTTTTTTGTACAACCTTACGGAGATTTGGCAGGGAGCTCTGACTTGATGGTTTTCGATGCTGACCTTTTCACAGACTGGCAGAGTGGCGGAGAAGCAATTAGTCAGAATTTGTTACACAGAGTAACACAATGTTATTAAATAAAATTGAGCCATACCTAGTACCACACAGCAATCACAGTGTGTGTTCTGTTTTGTGAAGGACTGGGCAAGGGAATCTGAACAAGAAGTAAGAGAAAGCTAATTAATTGAGGCAACAAGGATCAACTATGAGAAGTAGGGTAATGTGGGTTCATCCATGGGGAACCACATTGCTCTATCCTAGCAAATCACAAGAAATTATTGCCACAGTGTTCAGCACCCGGCTCTAGATGTGAAAATAACCAACCCACACTTGAGGTTTCTGCCTATGTCTACTCAATATCATGTAGTAGCACCTTAAACCCCCAAGCTGGTTCTGAGTTTGCATGGTGATTCCGACTTACTGTGCTATTTCTGTGTTTTCTTAATTTAAAGAAAAATACAGCATCAAGAAATCAATCCCCTTCTCACTTTCCTGACAAACACACACTTTCCTAGACACTCCCCACAGCTTCACTTTCTCTCTAGACTCATGAATACAGAATTGCTTCCTGAAGCCTGTGACCCCTCGACAGGTGCAGGCACAAAATGAGTCCCTAGATGCTCAGCCAACCCAGAATGGCAATGCCTGCAGTCACGAGCAGCTGCAGAGCTTCAAGCATTGGAGACTTTTTGGTCAAGATTTCAGAAATGCAGGCTCAAATCTTTCAACAATTATGTGGGGTTTATTGTGGCTTTATTTCAAACAAGAGGCATGAAAATATTGCTCTTCAGCCCAAATAAAATCACGATTTTCAAGGCTGAAGTCTAAAATTACTTATTTCCCATCCACAAAATGGAAACACAATGATTAGTGGCATTTCATAGCACTAGTGTTTGCCATGTTTCTTTCTAAATAAGATGATTCACTGTATTATTAACTACTATAATTAATGCGGAAAAAATATGTAAAAATAATAAGTTACAAGAGTTAAAAAACATTGTTACCTATCTTTCAAAGAAGAGAAACATCTAGTATAAAAGTCTGTACTAATATTGAATGCAGTTACAAGAACCTTTGTGAAATTCATTTGAGGAGGAGGATGCTGAATCACACTGATTGTGTCACAGTTACTTGCCCACAGGAGTTTTGACAAGAAATAGAGTTCATTATTACTAAAATGTGACTCAGAACAAAGAACATTCCATGGCAGAATGAATATTTCAAAGTAACTTTTATGGAATTATCCCAACAGGGCTGCATGATACCTGGAGAAATTACTTAGTCTGCTACCTATGCCAAAGTCAGCTGTATTGTAGTCTTTCTATGATTATCTGAGCGGCTTGGAAACCTGCAGTAATTAAATTTATTAATTAATTTTTATTTAAATAATACAACCTAACTGTTCTTCAATTAATTTTCACTCATTAAAAAATCTGAGCTTCTTTAACTAAAATGTTTTGCACAAAAATTTTATAATATTTATATCTTCTCCAATTGCATTATACATTCTTTAACAGAAACCATTTTACTGCTATTGCAGGCAATGAGGAAGCTTGTATTGTCTGGAGTGTGAAAAATTTTATGCTACCTGAGTGCCTTAGAAAGTTAATGTAGCATTGAATAAATGCAGAATTAATCAGTACCACATTTTAAAAACACTCCAAATACTGTTTGCATCTTGTTCTCTGTTAGTAGGAAATTAGCTCGTTGTTTAGTTTCATAGCAATTCCATTATTCACTGGGAAATATTTTTATGTCTGGTTATGACAAATAGGAGACTGTATGCATAATTTTCTCTGCAAAAAAAAATAATTAAGCAAAGTGGAGTGTGCCACTTGACAGAAGCATTTACATGTGCAAGATTTCACCTGATGTTCCAGCTGTGGACCTTCTGTGAGTGAATATGTGACTTTGGGGCTAAGTGCACATATCCAGTAGTAAACAGATTACAGACTCTAAGCAAGTTGTGTTCATGACATAAGACATTTGAGAGTTCAAAAACCCGAGATGCACGTATTTGTACCATCTGCCTGGGTGCATGTTCTCAACAACAGCAGAAAGGACAAAACTTGACTAAGCATGTCTGTCCCTCCTGTAGACTAAAATTGTATTAAATGTTTAAACTAACTCCTTTCGTGCAGTTTGAAGCTGCACCCTGCCAACTGTTATATTTCTGTTTATAATTTTTAGCTTCCCTACACACACTTCTTTTCATTCAAAGGCTTATTTCATTTAGCAAACAGTATCCATTAAAAACTAATGTGGCAAGGTTTTGTAGTAATGAGATATTTCTTGTCCGTAATTATTACCCTTCCTGAATAATTTGGCTATTGCTAGATTTTGTTTCTGCTTAGTTTAGTTCTAATGTTCTGCCACTGATTAATTCAAGACTGGGGGGTCCAGCAAGCATAAAGTCAAAGCACACAGGAAATAAAGTGTCTCTACAGAGATCTCCCCTGAATGGAGAAGCACTCTGTAAAAAAAAGAGCAAACACTTGTAAATATGCTATTTCATCCATTGCCTCTTATGTGACTTGGTTTCATTTCATAAGAAGCTGAACCAACCCATTACCCTGATGTTGTGATGAATAATATGGCTGCCAATAAAATCCACAGATTTTATCATGTTCAATATATCACTAAGTTGCAAGGAACAAAGAAGATGATGCTTCTGCTAGCTGTTGGCTTCTGATGCTTCTGCTTGACATCAAACTAAGATATCGGTACCAGATGAAGACGAGAGGACAGATGCTGTACAATGCAAACTGAAAGACAAATATCTGCTCTGAGACTGACATCTGAGAATTCACACTCCATGAAAGAAGGTACCTGCAGAGGCAACTCATTGCATCTTTCATCCATGACAAAGTAGAGGAAGTCTAGATAATGAACTTAGTCTCAATATTTGCCTTTTAAATCACTGATATTAGGTCTGGTGAGGCAAAGCCTTTAATACTTTAAAAATAAGAAAACTAAGCTAAAGTAGCGATCGCATTATGCCAAGTGAGGAGCTTGCAGCTGTATTAGGAAGGAAAAAAATAGAGCAGATGAGAATAAAAGGAAACTCTAATATCATTTATAATCCTGATGTAATTTCTTTAATATATAGGTAAATCTTGCTATCAGAGTTCATCATACATATACATACTTCAATTT
Source organism: Falcunculus frontatus (assembly GCA_013398115.1). NCBI lineage: Eukaryota > Metazoa > Chordata > Aves > Passeriformes > Falcunculus > Falcunculus frontatus. The sequence goes on along the minus strand of VZRV01009655.1, from coordinate 1,653,708 downwards.
CTACAGCTTGCACAAGTAGAGAATCTTTCCTAGGTGTTCCATTTCACTAAGTTTGGAGCACCACCAGCTTCACCTCAGGAAAGAACCACAAATCAATAACACTAAACGGCAGCAAAATGCTTGAAAGTATATCTAGCCATGTATTGAGCAGCAAAGATTGTTTGCACTTTGCTGGAGAAGTGTGGAGTGTGCTGTTTGAAATTATTATAAAAAATGTACCTAATGACATTCCCATGCATCAGAGAATAAAAGGTTAAAAAAACCAGTGGAATTTGTAGTATTTAAATAGCAGCAAAATGGAACCTGAATCATGAAATGAGGCTTCAGGAGAAAAAATGTCAAAAGAAGAAATAAGATAGGCTGAAATCAACAACTGCCTTCTTCATTTCTGAACACATGATCATTTCATTAGGCCAGTTTACCCTGTGACAAAGCATAATATGCTCTGTTTTGATGCACAGTGTGTGTGGGGCCATTTTGTGTGATGTATTTGCAGGTTACTAAATATATATAGCAAATCTGTAGGCTGACTTGATACCATCCACACTGGTGTCATTCATCATTAGACAGATGGTATGAATTCACAGGGACATGTCTTGTGATACCAATTCTTTTTTCACTCTGCAAAAGACTGTTTGCAACTGTCCCCAGCTCTATTACAGTGGCAGTAATCAGACGCATATTCTGTAATCTCTAGTCCTTAAAGCAAAATTAGCAGAGTAATCATCTGGACACAGATACTCAAAAGACCTGGATTTCCCACCTGCTGTTGGGGAGCAGGTATTTTGGTTTGTAAAAGCATGTGTGGTAAACTGAGCTTGTTTATTTTGTTACAAGCAAATAAAGTTTGTGAACAACATGCTCTATGCTTTAGAGATTACAAAAGCAGATGATTTGAACAGTGAATGCTAACCGAATTGTTTCTATCTGAGACAGATTCATGCATTTCCCACTTGTTCGGAGATGGAATATTGCCATTTGCTAAGTTGGGAAAACATCTGTCTACTTTTCTGCAGGTCCAGAATAACATTTTAACTATGTTAAAGTTCATGAGGACACACAGAGCACATTCATGTCCCCACCAAGGAACTCTTGCATCCGTCAGTTGTTTATCAGGTGTAGCAGCTGCTAAATGGAAATAATATGGACAAGAACAAAGCAAGCATATTGTTGCTATTATAATGCCTAATAATTCATATGACAAGTGCTTTACATTGTCATTTCATTTTATTAGTAGATTTCATTTAACTTCTGTTAAACAATTGTTAAACAGAATGTCAGGGCTTCTGTTTGCATTAGTGAATTGGGTGCACTGTTTGTCCAATATATATAATGAAGGAATTAAATGAATGAGGAAATCAAGACCTGTGTCTAGGCAATGCACACAAGTGCACAAGGACATAGGGGGATATATGGGATCTTTCTGCTATCCTTTTTGCCAGGCTAAGCAGAAAGCCTCCATTTCCAAAATCTGTAGGGAGAAATGCTCTACATTGCATTTAGAAATGCCATCAATTACTATCCTGAACTTGAAATTCAGAGTCATTTCAATGGTTCATTCATTTCTATTTTTCCCACTGCAGGTTTCCATATGAGTCAAGCTGCTGAGCTAAACACAGAAGCAGCAGTACATGAAAAGCTTCTATCATTATGTGGTACTTCAAGACCTAATTTGTTTGTTTACTCTTGTAATAAATAGGTAAGCCAAATTGAAGATAAAAACAAGTATAAAACTTTATTTTTGTGTCCGAGAGTTCGAACACACAAAGCCACGATCGAAAAGGAGACAGTGCCAAGCCCGGGGTTGGAACTGGGTGAACACAGATCTGACTTCTATCGCATCAGACCTCCCTCTGTTCACCACAGCTACCTCCGCTAGCTTGTTTATATACAGTTTCTTTCCCGTAAAGTCCGGATTTGAGGTATTATTTTTGTTAATCAACTTATTCATGGACTCTGCCATTCATGGAACTGGGGTGCACAAAGCACATCCTGGGCTTGATTGTTCCCTCATCACCAGGGGTTGTTATCTGATGGTCCATGATGTTCCTTATCTGGGTCCTCGATCCGACCGTTAGCACCTGAGCTGGGAGGGGATCTTCGGAGATGATCTAATCGGTGTGGCCGAGGAGGTCTTCTCGGAAATGTATTCAGCTCAATGCTTTCTTGATTAGTTGCTGTTCTCTGTAGCTCCGTTTTTGGAATGCAAATTTGTTCCCTGGGTGAGGTTACAATTTTCTCCAGACAGGTTCGGCTTAAAAAAACTGGTTACAACTTAACTTAGTACACATTTCGATTATTACATATTTGAGCACGAATTCCCCACTTTTATTTATAACACTCTGGACAAAGTAAAAGGTCAGCTCTTACATGCGTTCCATATCTGAGTCATGCAAGGCAAAGACCAGCTTTCCTTCAGGAGAGCCTGGAAAACACAGCCTACTGCCTACAGTAGTAAGAATAGTGGCTGGAAATTTTGATCCATGTCAGATAGCTGATAACAAGCATTATTTTTTATTGCTTCTCTTACCTAGCTGGTGTAAAAATTCATTGTTTGTAGCTCTTTTTTTTCTAGTAAGTGGTCATCAGAGGATATGTGTAAGTGTTAGCTGTCTCACCAGAAGCTCTAGCCAGTAGCTAGATGCCAAAGTTTCTGGTGGACACAAATTTTACGGTCTAGATTAGGACTGATTTCCTATGCTGAGCTCCATTAAGAGCTCTGTTATATCTTTTCCTGTGTTCTAGTTGAACAGGAAAAAATAATGGCAGAAAAAAAAAATTCCATCAGAGCAGCAATTTGTAGAGGAAAGAACAACTTCGTTGTGAAAAAATTGTTTTATAGATATGATGCATCAGGGAAAAAATCTTCAACTCAGCAGAGAACAAAAAAAGCATGTTGTAAGACGTAATAGCTCAGCCAGACTGTTCCTTCATGTGATGTATTGGCCAGATATTAAAACAGACATTAAGTTCCACTCACCCAAGTACCACCACCAGTTTGTGGGGCCACAAGACATGTCCTACTTGGGGGTAGGATTAAGTACAGAGTGTGCACCTCTCCACCAATCCACATCCCTATTGACAGGCAAGTCCCAGGGAAGGAGATCTGGGTGCCAGAATCTAGCACAAAACACATATGAAGCTCAACTAAAGGGTGGCTAGGCTGTGGAGCAGCCATTAAAAAAAAAAAAAAAAAAAGACAAAAATGTCGTTTTCTGTCTGATGATTCCAATGGCTCTGTCTGAACTCCTCTGAGCTTGGATTTACTGTCGCTTATACTGGAAACTATAAGTAGGCCTGTGTTGTGGAAGAAAACAATTGAGATTAGAAGATAATAGCAGAGCAAAATATTTGAACACAGTCCTTGTAAGTTATGCTTAATTTTCTTATCTTTGAAAATGTCTTCCCATATTTTTTGGTTAATTTATGACAACTCTGTTTGAAATGTGACCTAAAATCTGACACCATTTCTCCATCACATGTCCCAGTCCAAACACTAGAGTTTTGGAAGAAGAACCTATTACAGGAAGCACTGATTCACTAGCAAGAATATCTCCTCCTGTATCTATACTGTATTTATCATTGTTTCAATGTCTAAGGAACAACCAGGAACTTTAAAAAGAGATATACTCTTTGCTTGTAAAGAAAAATGACTAATGGCAGTTTTCAAGGCTTGTTTTCAGGTATTGCAAACAGCCTCTCTTCATTGCAAAAAAAGATGAAAAAATCAGCATGAAAGCTTCAGAGAGTCATTTCCATTCTCAGAGCTCCACATGAAACAGTCTCAGCAGCAGCAGAGGTACCTGAACCCTGTCCTGAAATGCCTCATACATTTATTTCCCTTAGCTCCCACTAGAGATATAGGCCATCCTTCTGTGTTTGGCCTGTTGAAAAGTATAAATAAGACAAGTATGAGGAATAAAATGACCTGGCATTCAGTTACATTGGAAAGAACTAACACTCTAGTGAAATTCAGTTTAGTGCTGCTCTTTCTCACGTGATTCATAACCATTTATTAAGTACCACAAGTATGCTTTCCAGGTTATCCATGTTTATGGATAGCATGTCTGGGTAATATCATCTAAATAAAATTTCAAACTCTATCAAAATTCTGTCATTTTTTGACTCATAAGTACATACGTATATCAGAGGCAAAATCCTTATAGCTCTTATTATAAGGTAGGTATGTTAGGCCTACATGTTGCTTTCAATATTTTGGACAAACACCAAGTGGATCATTGAATGCTTCATTGTTAAATTTTGAAGGTCATGGTCTTCCTCCCACATTCTGTTTTGTTCTGTTAAACAGCTTCTGAGTCCTATTGCTGAGCTCTAAACTTCATTATTGAGTAGCATTATTTAGACATATCTCCCAAATGTTCCTTGGAAGCAAGAAAAGTTTAATTATGTAGCTTTAATGGAATTACTCAGAGATTCTTATAGAGAAATGAAAAGGACTTATAAGTACTGTGAGTAGGCTTATGTTTTCTTAAATTTTATTCTTAGGTTATAGAAATGTTTTTTAGGTTGGTTTATATCCAACCTGATCTTATGGATAGGCAAAAGTTATTTTGGGGCTCTCACTCTGAGGGAATCACTAACATGTAAGCAGGCTTTTTTTTTCGGTCAGATTTAATCTTCTGTGGTAGTTACCGCTCACAGACTTGTAAGAGACTGGACTGTTAATGTTGAATGACTCCAACAATCAACCACTTAACAGCTCAGATGCAGCAGGCATGCACACCTTGGCTGGAGGATCCACAGAGTCTCTCTTTTCCTGTTTCTTTCTCCCTCCCCCTCTCTACCTCACATTTACTGTTAAATTAAAATCCATACTATTGACTTTGGTATATGGTCTCCTTTGCACCTTAATTTGGGCAGAGACGTCTCTCTAATAATTTTAATAACCGGATCTTAACAAAACAGAAAATTCTGTTACTGAGCATGCAAATGTCTACATAACCCTTGATCTGACTTGAAGCACATATCTTGCATGCCTCCCTCAAACATTCCACTATGTACTACTTTTCACATTTATTTTTGAGCCAAAAACATGAGTACTAGTCATCTACGGCTTTCTCAGGAGAAAAAAATATATTCAGGGCTTTTTTCCTATCATTTTTTTCTCCTCAGAAAACCACATCATTATTGTGATAGCAGACAGCAGATACTCTAGCGATAACAACATATAATAACGCAGTTTAGGTCTCATTTCATACCCAGGAATAAAAGCGAGGAAAATAAGATAAAGGACTTTCATTTATTTCCATTGTTACTAGCTCATGTCACCTATAGCATTCTTGCTGCAGCTTTCTTTCATTCAAAACTTGAGAAATCTCTATATGTTTGTTCTCCATGTTTTCAGTTTTTTCAGCTGATATAAGGCTCCAAAATCTTGTGAAGCTGGGCTTTTTCCAAATGCTGTTGTCGAACATAACATCAGATTGACACCTGTATAAAGAAGATGATTTACATGCACTGTGATTCCCCATACAGCCATCAGCTGATAAGAAATGTCATATGTAATAAATATGTAAGCCCAATTGAAGATAAAACAAGTATAAAACTTTATTTCGTGTCCGAGAGTTCGAACGCACAATGCCACGATCGAAAAGGAGACAGTGCCAAGCCCGGGGTTGGAACTGGGTGAACACAGGTCAGACCTCTATCGCATCAGACCCCCCTCTGTTCACCACAGCTACCTCCAATAGCTTGTTTATATACAGTTTTTGCCCATAAAGTCCGGAGCTTAGGTATTATTTTAGTCAGTCAACATATTCATGGACTCTGCCATTCATGGAACTGGGGTGCACAAAGCACGTCCTGGGCTTGATTGTTCCTTCATCACCAGGGGTTGTTATCTGATGGTTCATGATGTTCCTTATCTGGGTCCTCGATCCGGCCGTTAGCACCTGAGCTGGGAGGGGATCTTCGGAGATGATCTAATCGGTGTGGCCGAGGAGGTCTTCTCGGAAATGTATCCAGCTCAATGCTTTCTTGGTTAGTCGTTGTTCTCTGTAGCTCCGTTTTTGGAATGCAAATTTGTTCCCTGGGTGAGGTTACAATTTTTCCCTAGGCAGGTTCTGCTTGTTTTAAAAAAAACTGGTTACAACTTAACTTAGTACATATTTCGTTATTACATATTTGAGCACGAATTTCCCGCTTTTATTTATAACATCATCCAATCCCTGGATTGTTGTGCTGTTTTTAATTTAAGGTAGATATCAGTTTTTGAGACAGAAATATTAATGTATATACATAATAAAGCAAATCCTAGACGGCATTTCATACAGCCTTCAGGATATCAGAAACATATCAGCTTTCTCTTGTGTGCCTCTGGGGAGAGTTTAATAGTCGTGACTTCCCAAAGGTAAATCCTTATGACACCTGGAGGCAGAAGAACCATTCATGGACACAGAAGAGGTGAGACTGGTTTGAATTTTCCACCTGACAGTAAACCATAATTGAGTCTAGGGGCAAACAAAGACCAGACAGAGGGCAGGGCATTAGAGCATTGGTCTGTTTAATGGCTGAGGTAATTGCAAGAGGGATGAATCATTGAGTCACTTAGGCTCTGTTATCTCAGCAAACAAATGGGGAATCACCTCACTCAGTCTGATTCAGAGAAACCCTTACTGTGAGCAGGGGAACAATGTCAGCGAATGCGTGTCCGGACTGACTGATGAAACCGCACTGGAGCTGGGTGAAATCACTGCCTTATACCAACAGAAATTCAGAGTGTAGTCAGTGCAAATGAGCAGCCTGGGCAGTGATTCACGCACTGGCGCAGGAATGCCAGGTTCTGTCAGAGCCAGTCTCTGGGTGACGCTGGCACGCAGCAGCCCCAGGCAGCTGCAGGGGCGCTGGAGAGGCACTGCCAACAGAGGAGGGAAGCCTTCCTTTTCCGCTTGCCAACAGAGAAACAGGTACTTTTTCATCTATAAAGGACGGACAGATTACATTTTTTTCTTCTGGCACTGATTGTTTCAAAACCATTGGGAACAAATGATGCAGTGAGATCCAGCTTTTTCCCCACACTTCAGTGCACTGTTGCTATCATAAATCTAGTTATTTATGATTCCAGTTTGCAGACGCTTCCCTGGGCTACTCATTTGCTATTTAAAAAAAGAGATGCCAAACATTGTCCAAAAGGATATACACATACCATAGCACCAGGGAAAAAAATTAAAATCTGAAACCTTCCCCTTCAGCTACCCTTAATCTCTTTAGAGACTGCTCTTTAGAACCAGGAAACACTGACTCACTGACTGAGTACCCAGCACTCTGATATTTGAACACAGTTTAATAGGTTGCTTTGTACAGTATGATGAATCCGATATCTTCAGTCACATATTCTTTTTGTTGTTGTTGCTGTTGCTGTTATTATTGTTACTATTATTATTATTATTTCAGTCTTACTACATTCCTCAGGAAGCCAAAGGTACCAAGTATAGCCACCATACACTACTCTTATCTTGTTTTCTTTTCATTTCAGCTTGGATTTTGAGCACTTCAGCTGAGTTAATTCAATTTACAGGCTCGTTAACCCGACTGCAAATGAAAGGGGAAGACAGTGTATCTCCACAGGAATTCTCAATGTCAGAATGGTCTCAGGGTTTTAAAATCTCAGGAGCTTCTGGTGCAGCATCAATCTGATTTCTCATACCTGCAACCAAAAATAGGATCAAATAGGTGAAAAAAGTGGCAAGAAACTGAAGGAAAATTGTAATTCTTTTTCCTCCACTAAATACTAAGTTGCATGCAAATTTCTCTATAGGTTTCCTGATCAAATCTTTACAAACAATGACTGACTTGTCAAAAGGTTTGTATGCTAAATCTCCTTTTTTTTCTGATTTATCTTAAAGCTATTTCAAAACAACAGAAATAATTTTTCTCTCTCCAAATCTTTGTCTTTCTAGCTCTACCTTGATTTGTCACTGCTGAGAGGCTGTGACAGCATTCAGCACTGTTTCCAGAAGGTGTGCCTGAGGGCTGTATCCTGAGCCTGCCTATACAAGCTTTTTCAACATAGCCAGCCCCACAGCATTATTACTGATCACGATGCTATTCCACCCTTTAGCTATGAGATTCTATGAGTGTGAGATTCCTTCACTTATAAATGGGTTTCTGGTTAGAATACTTTTTGGAAGGGCTTTTTGTTTTGCATTGAATTGTTTCGGTTTTATTAGTTTTACTGTAACTCTTAACTTGTAATTTCTTATTTCTTTGCTCCATGGAGCTAAATTATATCAGTTCCCAAAGGATGCAGCCTTCAGCTGAACAAGCATATTAAAATGACTATTTCTTTTGTGATGTGTATTCATCAGAGGCAAATTCAAACACAGACCCTCATTTTATTGGGTTTTTACATTTGAAGTAAGTATTCTCAAAGGCACAATTTCGAACCAAATCTTTGGTGAGGTTCTGTGGCAGGCCTAATTCTAACTAAGCTCAGCAGGAACTCAAACTGCCTCATCACCCCCCATCAATGATGTTGAGCTCAAGATATTGACTGAGCTGCAGCATATTCAATTTTAAAGTTTACCCTTAGTCTCCAGTTAACCACACACATCTTAAACAAACCCCATTCACAAGCAGTGGCCTTTATGCCTGGCAGTTGAATGCCTGGTGACTAAATGTCACCTCTTTTAATGCAAAAGCTATTTCATTGTCCAGAACTGTCCCTGGAACACTGAGCAGCATAATGATTCCTGATAAAATGGGCACCAGGGATGTCTGATACTGCAGTGAATTTTCATAGACATGCTCTGTCACTAGAATGCCTTTTATTGTGGTCTCCAAATGCAGGCATTTATTGGATCCAAAAAATCTCCTTTCACTGGGACTTCAGTTCCAGGAAAAGTAATTTGTGGGATTTATCTTCACAAATCTTTCTGTATCTTACATTTTGAGGGAGAGTTTCTCACTTTTCTGCAGCAGGCTTTGTTTATTTTCAGCAAAAATAACCCAGATGAAAGCTAAAGCAGCTGGGCAGGCAAAGACTTCTTTTCTAAAAGTGAAGCATTTTGGTGGTGTACCTCTAGCACAGAGATCAGATTTTTTAAGAATGACCCAGTGAGTGACCCAAATGAATCTTAGTTATCAATGGTATTTTCTAAATGTTCTAAAATACTGAGTCAGGTCCCTTAAAATCTTAAGACTGGGTAAATATTATACAATTTTAAAATGTTCAGATTTCTTTTCTCTTTGATCTTGAACTCCCTTGTTATTTTCAAACCTTTCCTTGCAACAACACGGAGAGGAATCACATTTTTTCAGAGAAGCTAAGATCTCCATGCAATCCTTTTACTTCAGCAGTTATACAATTGCCCACGACCACATCTAGTCAGGTTTTGAGTAATGACATTTTTCAGTCTTGTGCTGAAGATCACCAGTCATTGTGATACAACAAAATTGCAGGGATTGCCAAAACTAGTCTCTCAGGGTGAGCTGCAACAGGGTGCAAACAGCACCTTGCATCTCTCTTGAACCTCTTGTGTATAGTCTGTTGTGAAAGGACTAACAAAAAAACCAGCCATTAACTCACACAGCAAGAGTGATTCTCTTCAGTGAGATCTCAACACCTGGCATCGGATAATTCATCAGCCACCTGCTTACATGGATTTCTACTATTGTTTCTTTCCAGGTCCATATTACTGCAGTGGATAAGCACCTAATCTTATTTCAAAATATCTTCACAATGTGATGCAAAACCACTCATCAGCTATCCACATTGCTTAATCAGGGAACAGATGGGTAGCAAGTTGCCACCCCTTGCTGTGGGAGGACTCCAGATGTGGAGGGACTTCAGGGATGAAATTATAGATGCTGGATACAGAACCATCTATAGTTCACGTGACCTTTATTGTCCTACCAGGCACGTTAGTGATAGCATTTTGATATTTAATTACAGCCCAGGTCAACGCAGACCTTTCTCAGAGGGATGCTCACATTGCTTATTACAAGGGTGACTGGTGAAGGTTGTGTGAACACAATATGGATGCCAGCAGCTAATGGAAGAAGCACTCTGATCTTTGAAGTAATCATAGATTATGCTATGGCATTTCCCAGACCCTCAGTGATACTCAGGCACTTCAGTCCTCCTGAACATAGCTAAGTCTCATGATAGGAGACAGAATTTCTGAGCAGCTCAAAGACTACACAGCAACTGCGGTACTGTGCGGCATTTACCTGAACTGCCCCACCATTAGCATTTAGATGGCTGAACCAGTGTTTCTTGACGAAAAAGTTGAACTCTAGACCCCCTGTCAAATTTTATTTTTGTTGTTTCAGTCCCTCTTTCCTTTAAAAATATCACAAGCACAGAGTAAGGCACAAGGTTAAAGCCTCACTGAGTCAAGGGGAGGTCAAGTGGTGAAGTGGCAGCTTTTTCTGATCTCTCCCTTCAGCAGCTTGACAACGGAGGGCAACACAGAGTATTGCAAGGAACCAAGTTATAATTTGCATGAGCAAATGGGATAAAGGTCCTGTCAGAAACACTGAGGGCAGGGTTCTTTGGTTTTTGAATCTCAGTTACAGCTTTAAAAATATATTTGCCTAAAGATTTTGTTAAAATCCTGCTTTTTAAAAAATACTATTTGTCAGACCTGGAGCAGAAATAAAGAAATTCTCACAGAATGCCTTTCCATGCTTTCATGAGCTCTGTATTACCATTATTTGTTCATGTAATACAGATTGATTTCTTTCCTGATAGACAAGGATGTCAATTTTTATACATATTATGTCCACGATTGTACAAGTAATACTTAAAGTAAACACTGTATCTGAACATATTAGAAATTTATACACTTGTGGCTACATATATTTCTGTTTCTTAGGTCTTATTACTTATAATTTGATATCATTCATAGGCCTGAAAAAATGTTCATTCTGGGATAAAATTCGGCATATAGTGTGATGATATCACTTACAAGAATACCATGATTGTATTACTGAAAATACGCATGTGCTGTAAAATGCTCTTTTATACTGATAAATAATTTATTTGAATAAACATGAAGTTTAAATTCCAGTTTTGGTTTTCTATGACTACAGCTGGAGTAGAAGTACCCACATGCACACTCACTGGAACGAAACGCATGAATGTGTGTTGTTATTTTTCTTTTTGGAAGAAAATTAGGAGTGTTTCCTCTCTGTTGATGCATTTTTGTAGCCCTTACTTCACAAGACTACACTAGCCAGCATATGAGATGATAGATTTCAAGAGTTAGCAGGTTTCCTTAGAGCACAGGAGTTGAATTTTGTGCCATCAGCTGGAGTCAAGAGTCTCACTTCACCTTACAGTAAATGAATAATGCTGGTGATCTTTCATTTTTAACAAACACATATGGATGTATTTCTTATGTATATCACAACTTCTTTGCCATGCGTTGTTCAATATGACAAACTATTTGCATGTCTGTTTCAGTATCATATTTGAAGTCCTTGCACCTCCCTTTCTCTGTCCAAACCTCTCAGCTTGAAACATTTTTCTCTAACTTTCAGGTACTATTAACAAGAAAATAAAGCAGAGTGGGAAAGATATTAATTTGTATAATAATTTCCATTAGTTTCATGTGCAATGATTTCATTAGGAGCAAATATTTTATTATGGCAAATTCTCCGAAAGCCTTTTATCAGATTCAAAATTCCTGGCAAGTAGAGTAGTCAGAGGGGAAACATTTGCCTATTGAGCAAAGTTTTCACAGTCCTTTTTTTTCTCTACTGCTCTGACCCCTTGCTCATCTGCTTCCCCACCACTCAAGCCTTGCTGCTTTGCCTTCTTCTTTCTGATCTCTTTTGTTGATCCTTCCTTGGGGGAGTGAATCTCTACACTACTTTTTACAGTAAAATATAATTATTTTTTAGAATGTCTAGCTTGTAAGCTTTCAGCAATATAAATATTTATTTTCAGTAAGTCCTGGTTTATTAGCTACACACAAGAAATGCATAGTTCCTCTGACTGGAACAAGATAGATTACAGCCAAGTCATTTCCCACCAAATTATCAAACTATGCAATTTGCTGTTTCATGATCAATAGATGGTGTAATGCAAGAAGTGATTTCATACCTCTCTGGCTCCTGTAATAAAATAATTTTATTACACAGGAATTACATATATTATACTCAAACTAACTGTAGAGCTTCATGTGTTATCTTGGGAAACATACATATTTGGCTGATGCTTTAACAGTGCTTTTTTTACAGTTTGATCTGAGAAAGTTATCTGTCTTCAGTGTTCCTATGAACCTAGTATTTTAAGGGAAAAAGTGTAATATTTCATTTGATCTGGGCATTTCAATTATTGTTTCCTTTGCTGGAATCAAGAACAAAACAAAATTTATGCAGGACTAAGAAATTAAATTACATTTACAAATGTAGCTTGAACTGAGGCAATGATTGCAATGCCCATTGATTAAACTAACTTCTTATTTAAATATTCAAAAAATCTGACAAGGCAGAGAGTCATTTTGTACCTAAAATCCAACACTGCAAAGTAAGAGTTGATATTTACATCTTTGCTGGTTTATGTATGTTTTCCTTTGAACACTGTTGCTTCATGGGTCTAACTCACACTCTCGAAACTGAAGGCTTGAAATACATAATATTGAAATAATGATTAAGCATTTACTGATTTAGCAATACACTACTAAGAAAGTAATTACCTAATAATATAATTAAATAATAGGCATATCACTTCTACTGATTTAGCTGCATAATTTTGGATAATTATTGCATACAATTACAAAGTTATTATCACTCAAGTATTATGAAACACACACAACTACTACTGAATTAGAGCTCTATCACCCCCTTTCCTCCCACCACCACTCAGCACACGGCTGCAAGTCCACCTATCTTTACCATATCCCACCATATCCCAGACCAAGTCTTTCAGACATAGGCCTGATGGAAAGCTTGGTGGGTTGTCTAGGAGAGCTCCCTCCAGCAACCCAGAAGATGGGCCAATATCTCAGTTTACAAGTCAGCTTCACTGTTTGTAGATATCTATGCTCCTGACATCAGAATATTCACCCCCTCCCATGTTCCTTACCTGATATCACTCCTTATTCCAATTTATTCTGTTTCCAGAACCACCTTTTTGCCACTCTTGCATCTCCCTTCCTTTGACCAAACTCTTCTTTATGCACCAGAGGTGGACCAGATCTTTTTCTTAAAGGCATATCTGGCTCCTCTTCAGCTTTGGGTGTAGTGGACCTGTCTTGTACTTGTTAGCCCTTAGACAGTGCAGGATCCTTCCTCTTGGTGCTAGAAGTCACCAGCTTTCATTCTTTCACTTCTCCAGAGGCAGCACTTACCTTAGGACTAGGTGTGGACACTATGCACCCTTTTATCTCGTCTTACCTCATCCTTATCTGCCAGCAGCAGGTACCCTTAAGTTTGTCAGAGGTTTCACAGCCATCCTTCACTGAGCCTGGATCTTGTCTCCAGAAGGCTCAGAAGCACCCTAAGCAGAGCCCACACCAACTGCCGCATCTGTGGCTGCCTCTGCCAGCTGTGCTCATGAGAGTCCCCATAGCGGGAACCACTGAAACCCTGCAGAGAAGCTAAAAGAACACAGAGACCCAACAGCTTGGACCACTTCAGAGAAAAGCAAGCCCCATGAAGCTTTGTAGAAGTAAAATATCAGTTAGATAACTGCAAATATCCGGAAAAGCCTAAGCAAGCTCTGCATAGGTAAGCTCCAAATCTGGAGGGGAAACATTTGCTGGTATGGTTTACCATGGCTGTTTTCCTAGACCAACCACATGGCAAATCCGAATTCAAACTCTAAATATATACTAAATATACTAAATTAAAAAGCTGTTTCTTATGGCCATCTGTTGGCAATCCTATGATAGTAGTAGCAGAAGTAGGGCACAAAAGCCCTTGCCCAAAGCCTGACCTGTTTATTGTACTGACCTGATACTTCAGGTTATATGCACTGACACTACAGACAGAAATTTTGGACTATGGCATGTGTCTCTCTGACGCACCATCCCAAAGACTTTTCTTTGTGGCCTTATATTTTGTCGCATCCCTTGATGGCAAAGTTATAGTTTGGTACTTTCTACATCTGCAGACCTGGAGCTCGACTAGTTATTTGCCTCTCAGGTTGTATAACGGAAGGTTTTGCAGATACCCAATTAAACTGTGATCACTGAAAGATAAAAGAAAGCAGTCATGAGATCAGGCACAGATCTACAAAAAATCTTGTCTGTAAGACTGAGTGGTCTCAAATGTCAATGTCTTTAAGCTTTGTAATGCTTTTGATTCCCAATGAATGCATGTGCATTGCTCTGTGGAGCACCCTACAGGCTTACAGTCCAAATGTTCATCTGCATCGCTGCAGTGCAGGATGTCCCCATGGTCTGCAAAGTTTTTAGTCTAAAGGGAAATCCTAGGTGCAGACTATGCTTAAAGCGTCTCTTAGAGCTTACTTGCCCTGTGGACAGGATAAAATACCTTTCTATCTGAAATATTCTTGGGATAGACATGACAGACAATACAGAAACTGCAGTTATAGTGCAGATGAGATATTTCGAGTCAAAATGTCCAGCAGCAGAGTTTTCTTACATGCTTTTTTGCAGTTCATTCATTAGGATATTTGCACAGATGGGAGAAATTTAAATAATATAGTCTGAAGAATGTAAATATGCTCAGGGCAAACACAAACCTGTGGAGACCTAAAAAGGGAAATCACTACATTCTCAGCCTCCATTTTATTCATGTTTTGTTTACTATACAAACATGGAGAGGCAGAGGTGATGAGGCATTTGCTCAGGCATTATTCAGCACCATCTGGCATCTTGAGGTAATTAGTCTGCACTGTATCTCCTTTGGAAACCATAGCAACTCTACAATAACTTAATTGTCTTCTCTGATGATGGCATGATAAATAATAAGTGTCACTGCTATAATATACTAATTAATGCATTTTCAACTGCCCAGCTGCTGTATACAAATGTCCTGTCTATTACAGGTTTCTTGGTAAGAAGTGTTTGCAAAACAGAAAAAGAAAAGGATTCAAAAAGAGCATAATTTTGCATGCCCACACTCCTAGATGAATTCAAGGAGGAAATGGTACATGATTTAATTGATTAAGGATTGCAGGAATCAGTCAGTCAGTCAGCATGGTATATGGGAAACACATCAGCTTTGTCAAACAAATCTAATTGCATTTCTCAAGAGCATAAGCTTTGATGATTTAAAATAACTAAGCAGATGTAATCCACACAGCTCTGTAAGGTATTTGATGCACTGCAACATGACAAAATATGACTAGAAATCAGTATTATACAGCATCACTAAGGTGCATATTAAAAAGATCAAGAAACTGATAACAAACGGGCAAGGGGGATGAGGCGGTTTATGTGGAAGCCAAACCTCAAAATCACAGTTCAACTTTGGAAAATGTAGTTTTTTAGAACAATCTAGAAACAATGAATACAACCTATTCAACCAAAACCTATTCGTTCAAAATGAATCAGAAAAGTAGTGAATCTGAAAAATATCTTTGAGTAATACTAGATCCAGAAACTCATCTAGATTTTTGGGAAAAGAATACAGGGTAGTGGATCCAGTAGCAATAAACCTGGTGTTAGAATATGGTTAGCAAAGCTCAGGTGCATGCTTGCATACATTGCAGGCTTGTTTCCAACGCAGGCAAGAGTGAAAGAAATTAGTCATGATTGGAGAAAATACTCAAGTAGAAAAATGTGGCCATGCTGCAGCCCTGGCCCCAGTATTAGCCAATGTTTGTCAAGCTAGCAGTGGGATGTCACACAACTGCAGCAGCACAGTGCGAACAAGCCCAGCTGAAAGACAAGGGCCACTTGCTCCATGTGTCATCTCTTCCTCAATTACTTCCACTACATGGGCTCATACCTCAGCATAAGGCTGTCCATAGTGAGCACAGGCCAGCCTGCTCAAAACTAGCCCAGAGACCTCTAACCAGGTCCAGCATCATGTTAGTTAGACATGACAATTTTGTGTCCAGCTCGATTCAGATGCCATGAAATATGAGAAACTTAAGCCAAATGCACATTAAAATCCTAAAATCAAGTTGGATACTTTTCAGGAACACCCAAGTGACTGGGCTTAGTCCAGGAGGTGGTAGTAATATAATGGCCTACAATGTAAAGAGGATGTGACAAGAAATGGTCACACGGCCCCAGCCAGTGAGCACTGACCTATGATTTAACAAGAATTTACGGTCACCTCATTCCCAGACTGTGTTTACCACCATTACATCATCACACTGTGAAAAAACAGCAGGATGATCATCCAGTCCTGGAACAGTACAAAATTTGGAAATACTGTGTTTTCATTAAGACTCAATTTAAACAAAATTTAAAATTTGTCAGTAAAACCCAAATTTCTTAATAAAGGAAACTTCTAGGGGGAAAACGGGAATTTATCCAACTGAGTGTTACTTAAGAGTTAACTAAGAGTGCCATTGTCATGCATTAAGGATGTCAACACAGATCTCTCCTTAGTGACAATCATATTCATTTCATTTTGTAGTGATAGGACAAGGAGTGATTGGTACAATTTGAAAGAGAGGAAATTTAGGTTAGATATAAGGAAGAAATTCTTTACTGTGAAGATGATGAGACACAGGAACAGGTTGTCCAGAGAGGCTGAGGACATTCCACCCCTGGCAGTGTTCAAGGACAGGATGGATAAGCCCTCGAGCAACCTGGTCTAGTGGGAGGTCTCCCTGTCCATGGCAGGGGGGTTGGGACTGGATGATCTTTAAGGTCCCGTCCAACCCCTTAACATTCTATGAATTCCATGATAACGTAAAAAACCGGCACAAAATATCATGTTCGTTCTCTTATCCCCCCAGGACTGTTGGTCATGTTAGCTTTGACCCACCTTCGTTCCCTAATACAAATATGACCATGTTGATTTTCCAGCTCCTTAAGAAAGAATGTACATTGTGAAATCCAATGCAAGTCAATACACTTGTTTTCAAAGTGGTAACTGAAATATTTTATAATCTTGTTATTACAACACTCAGCCCCATGCTATCTTAGGCCAAAACTGTACCTTGATCCCTGACAACAGACCTAGCTTGTTTTATGGCAGAATAAATGGTGAGTTATAAACAGTTGTAGAACAAAGACATTGAAGATAATATCACATACAGTAAACCCCAAAAAAATGTGGTTCAAAAGTATAATTACAGGTTAAAATACATTGATATACCAGGAAAAAATATTGCCAAGCATATACACAAGACTTTCAGAAAGAGCAAATAATCACAAGACAATTGTGAATTATGCTTCTATTCATCATGACTCATATTTGACTCATGGTAAGTGAAAATAATTTGAGTCACAGGCATAAGCAAAAATACTTTTTCTGTGTGAACTCCTTCTGTTTTGACTGGTTATTAGCTCTGCCTCAGACGACCATTCCCAAATATCTGGGGAAAACAAAATCCCACAAGGTCAAATTCTGCTGAGCTCATCTCCATTCCGGCTCACAGAAGCACGGGAGTGATTGTGCAGTTTCTTCCCTTTCTCTGGCAGCCATCCCTTCCTTTAAAGACAGCCCATAACATCTACTGAGGCTGGATTTAGTCAGAGTAGAGGGAAAGGTGTGTCGAGGCTCCCCAGGCTGCCCTCTCCCGTGCCGTGCAGTGTCCGCAGCCCGCCACACGAGGGTTCCCATCCCAGGGAATGTTCGTGCCGAGGGGGCCGCTCCAGCATTCGCACCTTCCGCCACTTCTGTGTCAGCAGGATGCACAGCAGCACCAGGGCAAGAGCTCTCGGGCAAAATTAGCTTCTTCTCACTGACGAGGTGACAGGCTTGGACAAAATTCTATAGCTTTACACCTACTCCCGTGAAAAGCAGATGATTGCGCAACATGCAATCAAGTCAATAGAAATTTCTTAATTTATTTCTGTATTTTCCAATACCAAAAAAAGCTAAAGGACTGCTATTACCTTCAGTTGAACCAGTTTCAACCCAGAGCTAAAAGGGACGTGCTGTAGACCTGTGTAACTGAAGCAGAATTCAATAATGTATGTATTATTTTCCTGATTCTATTATCTGAGCATACTTCATTGTTCATTTTCAGATATACTGGGAGTTAAGCATAAAAATAACAGTAACTGTGTCTATGTAATGTGTGTAGTGGGAGGAAAAGGGTGACTTTGAAACAATTTCAGAATTAATAATGGTGTGCTATTCTAGGCACACTGCTATTTTATACTAACTTTACAGAAAACTTTGAAATTGTTTAAATGGTTTTTGTTATATGAGCAATGCTAACTGCACAAAGTATCTTATGTTCTTTGCAGAACAAGGGAAGGGGATTGATCCATATCCCTTCCTTTCCCCTTCTTTCCCATCTCTCTCCTTTTCTTCCTTCATCCCCACACTTCTGCGACTTGCATTTTTATACGACAGTAACTCTTACCTTCACAACCCCAGTAGCACTAAACTTTTAGGCAGCAATCTAGCAATCACCACCACAGCCAGCTGAGGCTCACTCCTTACAAGACATTTAGGGATATGTGCCAGGGAGTAAAAATTAGTTCCAGGTGAAACCCAGCCAGAACAGCCAATGGATTTCACCCCTACTAACAAGCCTAAGTGAGATACTTCAGCAGCTTGACTTGACAGCCATCATCAATCTCAATGCAGAAAGCAGTTCAGATCATTTACTGCTAAGACAGGTTGAGATCTTTCTCCATGATTCTAGTTAATCCACAGAATCACTTAAGTAAACTTAGCATCATTTCCAAGAATAGATGGATAGATGCTGGTTTTCCTGCCTCAGATGTTATAACATCAAAAAGGAAAAATGTTCTGGGCTGATTAAGTCAGTGGTGCTCTAACAAACACGATATCTCGTCTGGATCTGCAAGGAAAGAGTGCAGTGCCGGGACTTTTCATGGCTTTCACTGTGAGGACTCTCACACTTCATGGGACAGCCTTAGCTCTCCAGCTCTCTCAGAGAACCTGCTACTCTTGCTCTCATCCTCCTGCTCCCACAAGTTAACATCTGCTAGCATGAGTTAATGCCATTTAGCAACACCTGACATTCTCTAAAGGAGCACTACCTTCCTGAAAGGTTTCAGCCTGACACCCCAGGCAGTCTGCAGAGGTCTGCCTGAGGACAGAGCTGTCACCCACCCGCTCCCATTCTCCCAGATCTCAGTCCTTCATTCTGCTTCCTGAGGTCCTGCCACAGCCTCCCTAGGAACAGAGCATCTGTCACAGCCTACTTGGGCAGCACCACATCCTCATCTCACGGTCCCATGGAGGAATTGTTCTGGGCTGTGCTCCGGCCTGTGCAATCTGCTGCAGAGCCTTGATGTAGGGCAATGGGAAAATTCTGCCAGATCACATTTCAGGGTTATTTTCCAATCTTTGTTTCTCCTAGACTAAAATCACAAGCAATTTCCACAGCCCCATTAGGCAAGGTATTTCAGAAAACACTGACAACCTTATACCATGATTATTGTAATAATGAGGTCTTTCATCGGGGAAGTCTATGGATAATTACTTCTAATTAAGTAGCTGATCGATGCAGTAAACCATTCATCAGTGCTTGAGTCCTGCATTACAGACTGTAATAATTTTTCTATTAGTGTAAATGCTGAGCAAGAAAGTGTAATCAATGAAAATATCATTAAAATTTTGTGTCACTGCTAGGAAACAAATTGAATTTTTTTTTCTTGGTTTTGTTTTCCTTATTTGCTCTTGCAGTATTAGGCAGTAGTTGTCCTTGGCCAATGACTCATTCTGACTGCAGCACTATTTGAAAAACAGGAGTGAAGTAATAAGTACAATAGGAAGAATAAGGAAAAGAAGAAGAAAGATGGGCTACATACAGAAAGTCATTGACTTTCTCTATTAGGAAAACTTAGGAGGAAGTTTTTTCTAGAAAGTGCTGAGCCAAAGATAATAGACACAGAAAGCTTATTTTAGTGAGCTTTGCATTCTGTGGACTGTCATCACACCTACCACATATAACTCAACCTTTCAGATTTATAAAGCTGGCATGTCATACCTTATTTTGGGATCAGATACCCCTGAACTGTTTAGGTGGTATCTGATGGCAAAATTGATGTAACAAATATGGTTGTGATTACATGTAGAACAACAATACAAGAAACTATAAGTATTAGCATAGAATTCATATTAACTCAAAGACTGAATATTCATACATAAATGGACAAAGTTCTTCTTGGATCCAAGTGCTCACACACTGCACAAGACAGGGAACCAGAGCTCATAAAGAATTCTGGCAACATTACAGGCAAGAAAATAATGCATGGAGAAGCGGTGGCTGGGTCACAATTTATTTGATAAAAGCTGAGCCTTCAGACAATCTGGCTTAAAATTTAGGAGGTAAAATGCTGTTAAAATTTTTGCCATGGACTTGCGAATTTTCATGTTTTCATGTTCCAAATTTTACTTGTTTGGTTTTTTTTTTTCCCAGAAGGAGAATTATAATCCTATTATTAATACTGGGAAAGTCTATATAGAATAAACCCAGGACAGAAATATTTATTGAGATTTTCCAAATATATGTTGAGATGCCATATAAAGCCATGAGAGACAGAAACTTTTGCAGTAGCTTAGATATTTAGTATTCAATTAAGAATCCAGGTCTTAATATGCTTGGGATATGAGATAATAAAAGCAGGTTTTCATTGTTACATCCACAGTGAGTAAAATGTAAGAGCATGTAAGTCAGACTATACACAATACTTCATAGAGAAAAAACAATTCTAAAAGGCAATAGCAGCAAATGTAAGAAGTAATTTTAAAAATGCATCAAGAATATTAAGGATCATTCAAAGGAATTTAAATTCAAAAGCTTGTGAAAAAGAAACATGTAAAAATCAACTGTTTGCCCAGAAACAAAAATAAAAGCAAAAACAAAAGCAAAAGCAAAAGCAAAAGCAAAACCAAAGTGGCAATGCAACAATAGTAGTGTTTCCTGAAAAAAAAGTCCATTTTTTATGAGGTTTTAAATTTTTATGATAACAACAATTGTAAATATAGGAATTGGAGTAGATGCCTACCAAGAAACCAGAGGGGGAAAAAAGGGGAAGACAGGCAAAAAAAAAAAAAAACAAAAACAAAACCAAAAACAAAAAAAACCAACCCCAAGCAAACAAAAAACCCAAACCAAACCAAACCAAAAAAAAAAAAGATAGAGCAAACTCGTAAACAAAAGTCTCAGACTTCATGACAATGTTCCTCCAACAGTATATCTGCCTATTTTGTACTTTCACAGCATTCCAAGAGCCCCTGCCATAGGCGATACTGAACATCCCACAGTTATTTTTTTCACTACTATGAATTGACAGAAACAGCTTTTTATGTGAAGCAGAAACTAAACATCTCAATAGCATGCAAGTGCCTACTTGCTCAGACCTGTAAGTACAAGCATCATGTTGGTCATTATGGGGAGTCCCTCTGACTCTAAGAAAGCAAATCAAACTTAATCTACCTTTGTAGAATAAAGGCTGCAAGTTGCCGCTGATGTAGAAGAAAAAAATATTTAGGTGGCAGGTGGAAGAAATGTAAATCATACCACACAGTTCTCTGGCATGAGATTGCAAGAAACATTGCACATTTCTTTCCTTCCCTTTCCTTGAGTATATACTTTGCCAGCTGTAGTTATACAAACACCAACTTGGAGACAGGATTTTTAGCTTCAAATATATTTACACATCTCTGAAGCTATCAGTCATCCGCAATACCTGAGCATAGCTCAAGGTGGAACTATGTTATTTTTGTTCATCTTGACCAAAAAAATAAAAATAGCAATAATGACATGCTTTTAGTAGTATGAATAAAAGTATCAAAATCCAAGCATTCCTCGACATTTTCTTGACTGTAAAACAATCTCCCAAGAGCTAGGAAGTAAGTCAAGGGAAAATGGCTAAAATAGTGTTCTAATTATTTTCTTTGATTACTTCATAAAAACAGTTTTGCCTGTTTTAAGGCTGGGTGGAATGATCCAGCAAAAAGAGATAACAAAGCTCTGAGCCAAATCCATGGCAATCAGTGGAAAGCATCCCACTGAGTCAATGAATATTACAGTGTATTATTGAGTATTACATTCAATATTCAATGTATATTAAATTCCATCATCTTCAACACAAGCCAGATCAATCCTAGTTTAGTTCTCTTGACATCAGTTTACCGGCTCAAATGTATCATTTTTCCCTTGAGCAGTTCCACTGTAGTTTGTTTGAAATGTCTCCATTGAGAGAAGGCAAAGTCAATATGACAGAGCTGAAGGGGCTGCATGTGCCCTACAGGTTCCAGTCAGATCATACTCTTGTCACCCAGCCATGGAGAGAAGTCCCCTCCCGATGAAAGCCCAGTGAGCTGCAGCCTGCCCAGCAGCCTGCAAAGAGCCTTTCCCTCATCAGCAGCTGTTTTATAAATGGCATAAAAAGAACACAAAAATCCCATGAGTATTCGGAAGCACACTAAGGCTTGCAGAGGATATGCTGAGAAACCCATGAGACCACAACTCTTACTGCTGAAGGAGACACGGAGGTAGCAGACAAATGAATAAAAACTTATCCATGTCTGCAGTTACAAAAATAAGGTGCTTAACAGATGAACTAATGAAGACAGGATCCACCACAACCCTGGGCAGAAAGTCAGCCATGGCACAGTCTCCTTCTTGTTTTAACAGTAAGATGGACCCCTGCTTTTGGCAAGCAAACTCCACTACCACAAGGTTTGTGAATCATTTCTGATGCAAAGCTCTCTGACAATGTTAATATGATAGTCGATGTTCCACTGGCATAGCTGGCTGACTGCATACTGGAAACTGGTGTACAGAGGCCACCTTTGGTTTTACAAGCAAGACCTTTATAGACTGCAATGGTTGTCATGCTTGTCAAAACTTTTTACTATGTGTCCTTCAATATTTATTCAGCTCCATGAGTCCACAAGTGACTGAGTATCTTTTCTGGGTTTAATTCATATTCTATGTATTGAAACAGCCAATCTAAAGTTAAAAATGTGTCCCTAAGTGACAAGTTCTAAATCCCATCCACAGGCAAACAACGATTTGTAATTCCTGTTTACCACTTTCACATTTTAAGCCAGTCATATTTAATTAAAACTGCAGAAGTAGGCTATTTGTTGTAAATCCTAGTACAGCGAATACATCAACACCACTGTAAAAAATAAACTCAATGCTACTTTTACTTAACCAAGTTTTCAAGCACATCATGCATGATTACTTTACCTTAATCTCTGAATTCCTCCAGAAATTAAAAGAATTTTTCAGGATTCTTGCAATTAGGAAAAAGAAATAGAGTAGTGACACACATGAGAAAATGTTTTCTTCCTTCTGCAGTGAAATTTAGGGGATAATAATACAGTCGATTTTGAACACGCAAGTTCAAAAATGAAGGCATTTCAGATGCACTGAGAATAGGGTCTCCATTATTTTTATTGTATAATAGCAGCTAGATTATCTTTATTGTGTAAGAGCAAAAGACACTCTATAAAATGAGTCCAGGTATTTACAGCATAAGTTTATAATTCACTCTTCTTTATACTAGAGCGTTATTATACCTCCCAAGTGTTTCTATACTGAAAGAGTGGCTATTTACTTGCAAAGAAAAATGGATTTAGTATTTCATAAAAGAGAAAAAAAAAACCAATTTTTTTGAAACTGCTTTTTTAAAACCTTATAAAGGGCAGTGTCAAGTCAATGGACCAGAAACCCTTCAAACCTGATATTCAGGCTCAAGCAGTGACCAATAATGGAAGCCTAGGGATGTCCTTCTTTACTTTTCAAATTCTCAGAAAATCTAAAAAAAAAAAAATTAAAAAAAAAATAAATTAGGGTTTAAGAGTTTATTTCACTGCATTTCCTAACTTCTATGACTATATACATCCAGTTTTAAACCACAGTTATGAAAAATTTTGTGTTCAAATCATCCATTTATAGTAAATACTCCCCATTAATTATGTTATCCAAAACCACAAAATGTTTTGGAATACAGTTAATGTAAAGCTATCTGAGTTAGTCTCTTACTGCATTACCTTTTTTCATATTTATCGAAAAAATTTATCAAACACCAGATTATATGGGATGCATATTTAATAATTCTGCCTGTCAGTCCAAAGTGCTCAGCGTCATTTACTCACCCTTAAAAGAATTCACAGAAATTGCAGATTTCTATTTATGAAACTTTTGCCACAATGCAGATACCCGCTTCTCATATACATCACAGGATTTCTGTGTATGTCCAACTTAAATCTATTTCTGCCATACCTCCAGCTAAAACTTCATTACAAAATGGACACTTGACAATAAGGTAATACCCTAAGTTGCCCAACAGGACAGCAAACAATCTTAGGCTGTTTATGGAAAAGTGACAAGAGCAGTTGTTTTGGGCTGCTTTTTTTGTTTGGGGTTTTTTGCTGTTGTTCTGGGGTTGTCGTTTTTTTCAAATTCTAAGTAGAATTCCAAGTCCTTTGAATTCTTGAAAACTGACACATTTGGCTACTACTGAAAACAAGATGAGGATATAAGAAACAGCAGCTGCCTGGAGATGAGAGCGTTAAGACATCTCCCAGATGAATGTATTTCCTAAAGTTGTTGATTTAGCCACAATAAAAATGAAAGCACAATAACAGTGGTTTGAACAAAAGAAAGTTTTGTACCAGGGTCACTTGGTCATGTCCACATGGAACCAATGATTGCTATACCATTTCTTGGTATATAATTTTAGGTTTGAAAAGTAGGTAAACAAAAAGGTAGTTACAAAAAATACTTGCACTCTGACCTCAAACAGAATGTGATTTCAGATTTGATTTTAAATGTGTGATATCAGTAATGTCTGATCTGCTTTCATTCTTGTAGTGAGACCTTAGTGCCTGCAATCATTGCATATGTTCCCTCTACTGAAGCGAAAATAAACAAGGTGAAGAGGGAAGTGATGAGTGCCTGTAGCAACTGTTCACAGAAAAAGAGGATGTTCCACACAGAAGCTCAAAGTGAAAGACAGTTCTCCGTTTGGAATACTCGTTTGATCTTGTTCTCCTGCTGCTATTTGGAGGATGTTCTGGAGATGAATATTGAGTTCCAAATTAATCAGGACAATGATCATTTTTTCAAACCCTTCATGTAAAGCTTTTGCTTGCCACCAAATTAATGACAATCTTTTATGGTAATAATCAAGGGATGCAAGGATGACTCAAAGTCCCAAATTTAGACAAAAGATTACTTCTCACAGTAATAACTCACCAGTTCCCTAACCACTGCTTCCCCCAGTGAGCACTTTGGAGAGGGATCTACAGGATTTTCTTCAAGTATGGGAAAAAGTCCTCCTAGTCAGGACTTCCTAGTCATCCAACTTATTGTCCTTACTGCTGCTCTTCCTCTACTCATTGAACTGCAAAAACTTGTTTTCTAAAGGTTAATATAAGTTCTTAAGTTTAGAGTGGGACACATTGCAAAACCACAACATCCTCTTGCAGCTAATATATACATTTAATCTCTTTTTTTTTATAGCAGGTAGTCCATGAAAGATTAATAGCACTTTGAGGCTGGCTTTGTGTTCTTTACCAACAGCTTTATTGCTCATTTTTCACTTAAGCACTGTATTCAACCTCCTGTTAGAAGCTCAAGGGAAGTGAAATGCCATATTAAAGATCAACTCATTCAGACACAATGATCTATGAAGGCACCAGAACTGGCCATAGGCTGTATATATATTGCATTTTTGTAGGATCACACAACTTTCTACCAGCTCCCCAGGCTCAGTGATGCTCTTCCACCTACCCCAGATGCATCTTCACTCAAGATACCTCAGTTATGTCTATACCACACTTTTGCAAGGAGGCACACAAGGTTTGCATACCTTTGTTTACCTTGTCCTTCATGCATTTTTGGCAAGACAGACACTTGCTAAACCAGGGCTGAGGTCTTACCTGAACAAAATGAAAGCCTATTCTTGGGTTTTCGGTTGTCTCATGGATTTAAGATCCTGTCTTTCAGGCTACCAAAGTAAAAACAGAGGCACAGGTCTCATGCAAGACATGAGACTACACGAACATGGTGGCTACCCTAGAAAGCATCTCAGCTAACTTTTGCTCACTAAGGTAAGTGTCCTAGAGCAGTGAATAATGCCAGAAATACTGTTTATAGCTTTGATTTTAAAGCGTGGTTTTTCTGCTCATAGATATGCCAGGAAATGCCCTCCACGAAGGCTCCCTATTTGTTCTAAAAATGCATGTACAGAAGGAAAAAAAGTGCTTTATAGCGAGTAACATGAAGAACATAGAAGTGGATGGAGATGTGCCTTAGGACAAGGCAGGCTTTGTAAGATCACATCATCCAGCACTTGCAGCTTGTAAAAGTTCATTAATATGTCTCCTATGAAACCTGAAAATGGCACTGATTTGGTGCCATTCTTCTAAAGATTATGCAAAGACTAAAGGTCTATCAGCTGTAATTGAGTAACCTCAACTCTCCTTCAGGTTTAAAAGCCACAGCAAATAAATTCATGTACCAGGGTAGGTGGTATGAAAATGACTGCTTCTTACTTTTTATGGACATTCATTTGGACTTTAATGTTACCTGGAGAATAAGAGAATAATTTATTAAACATACCAGAGGATCAATGCCTGTTAGAGTCTTAAACTTATATCTGCTGTTGCCATCAATAATCTTTCACCAACTCATCAGTTCTGTTCTCTGCTAAAAAAATATTACGCTGATGTTTTAACTAAATGACCAACTTCACTAGATCTCTTTCCAGTTCCAGTTTTCACCTGACATTATTTTCACAGGGCATCTCTCCCCATTACAAGTCAGGTACATCTCCTTCACTGAATTACCTCTCTCACGGAAAGCTGCTGCTCTCCCCCTCCTTCTATAAAAAAAATAAAATGTCACCACCATAAAATATCAACCTTGCTTCAGGCCAAATAAGCATAATGCATGTCTCTAGCCCTACTTTCAGTATGACCATCTTCTTAGATCACTTTGCTAACTACCTCACTTCAGTGGCTCCCTGACTGTCTCCTTGCAGCCCAGCTGGGGTAATCTAATATCACCTTCTATTGGGCCTCAAGGCTGATTTTGATATTCTCACTTGCTCTTCTTCACCGTCTACAGACATGCTGGAAGGAAACTGTACATGCCTAACTATTGTACAGGAGATACAAGCTGTAAAAGAGCATCAGCACATGGAAACGATAATTTAAAAAACAAAACTAAACAGTTGGATATTCTGCAAGAATGTGTTTTGTGTGAAAAACACAGCAGGTTTCTCTCATATGTTTTTCAGTTGCTCATCTTAATATCTTCACCTAGTAGGAGATTTCCTTAGAGTGGGAATTAAAGTCATTCTCCAGATGATTTCATTCCATTACAACATTGTTTCATGAGCAGTGAATCTTCTCTGTCTTGCCATGTTATACCAATCCTTATCTCATCTTTCCTCTTCCCTGTGGCTTTTTCCAACCAGAATCAACTCTGCCATTTTATGATAAACATTCTTTCTTTTCTTAGACTCTCGCATTAGCAGATTTCATCTCAGGCTAACAAGAGAGAAACTGCCCAATAGAAAAGACTAATCAAGGGTGAAATTGGTGGGGGAAAGTTAAGAGGATCAACTAAGACTACAAAAATTATTAGTCAAAGTAAGGCACATTAAGGAGAAAATGCTTCAGATTAAAGAAAATGAGAAAAAAAAAGTGAAGAGGAAAAAAAA
The DNA here is from genome assembly GCA_013398115.1 of Falcunculus frontatus. Lineage (NCBI taxonomy): Eukaryota > Metazoa > Chordata > Aves > Passeriformes > Falcunculus > Falcunculus frontatus. The sequence continues at coordinate 1,625,974 of VZRV01009655.1, read as the reverse complement.
ACAAACCTAAAAAAAGAAAATTCAGCACCAAAGTTAAAACAGATTATGAGAATCAACTTACATCTGCAAAAGTTTATACACATATGCTAACATGACTCTTCTGGGAACAGCATGGGAGTTGTGTGAGAAAAATATTTTACCGTATAGAGATCTTAGGATGACAGCAGGTCAGTGGCAAAACCACAACGATAATTTGCTCAGAGGGTGACAAGTCCTAGAAAAACAGATGAGATAATCCTGTCTTACTTGGAGAAAAAAAGCTTGTGATTCACTATATGAAATATAGAACCAATGGGTCAGAGGTCAACATTAAATCTTCTATCTATAAGTACTATGCCAACAAATGGAAAAGCAGACCTGAGGAAAGAAGATAGAGAATGAATTATACATAAGCATTTCTGCAATATTACAAACATTTTGAAAAAGTAAGCATAGGAATGAATATGAAAGCAGCTTCTTTCTGTGTGGCAAAGCCTACTTAACAGCCTGGTGTAACTGAAACCCTGCCTATTGCTCCTCAGTATCCCCAGGGTGTGTGCAGAGACTGGAGATCAGCTCTTGGGAAGAGACATGCTGCACCATGGGAGAGTAAATGCAAGTATGAGATTGCTGGGAAGGATCCCCAAAATACTGTCACATTTCTCTTCCCCACAGCCAGTATCCTGGCAGTGTATTACTGAAACCTTCAAAAGGCAGGATTTTGGAACTTATTTATATATATTTACACGCATCAGTAGCATACATATATTTTCATATATTGTAAACTATCGCCATTACCAAACAAAACCATGGAGCATGGAGTTACCCAGGTAGTGGAGACCTTGACAAATTTGAAATCAGTGGAAGGTCTGTACAAAGAAGTACTTATAGTAACAGAGATGGAAGAGAAAGATTTGTAGGAGCTAGGTGTGTCCAGGTAAGTATGCAATTTCAGGTACCTAAGTTTAGGGACATTTTCCCACTTGAAACAATACCCTTTTGTTTGCTTCTGTGCTCCTACCTAGCATGCACCTAATATGTCTTACTTTAATGCATCTTTCAGAAATGGCCAGGCCACGTATACTGGGCAAAGAATGCAAAGTGACTCCCATCTAGAAATGACACAGAAAACATGGGAACTGCAACCACAGATATTTCTAAAAGAACACATGCTCTGCAGGTGCATGGGCCTTCACCATGAAACACAGTATTTTTGCTGGAATCTCTTCCCTTTCATGTGAACACACCCTACTGAGAGAAACAGTCATGTTGTATTACAAATAGCTACAGTATAAAGGACAGACAAGATCAATATCTCCTGTGTAAATTATGCATATTTTTGATTAGACTTTAATCTGTTCCATTTAAATTCATGACTCAGTTCTTACGAGTAGATGAGATTTAAGGAACTACATTTAAATTAAAGACTGTGAAATTACAATATTTTGACAAATCAAAATGGTTAGTGTTCAAAGTTTTCAACTTCAATAGCACCATAGATTTTTAATATGCTAAAATTAGTCACCAAGTATTATTAGAAATTAGTCAGTGGTTTTAATGAACTGGTCTTGTCCCCATTAAATAAAAGACAGAAATTTAAACAGAAATTTACATCAAATAGGCAACTCTCTAAAACTCTTACTGTATGTTTCATTTTCAATCAACTTCTCTAAAACTGCAGCCTGATGGCCTGGATTGAGCCATCCCCAGTAGAACTTCCAGCTACACCTACCCTTCCATAGCACTATATCCCTGTCTTTCTCACTTACCTCAGACCTGGACAGCATTTGTCAATTCCACCCCAAATATGAACCCTCTTAGGTGTTTATTCCTACGATAGTGTGGATATAGGCAGATCTACCCTACAATTTCTCTTCTGCAATGCTGTCTCCAAGCCAGAATCAAGATCCCAGTACCCATATTACGCTAGACTACAGACACACATAGTTATGGCTTATGCCCATGTAGCGGGTTTGGCTCATAAACCAGGCGGAAGCACCAATTAATGCAGTGGTTTAGTTCGCATTTCTTACTTTCTGTGAGATAGGAGATTTGGAGAGATGCAAACAGGCTCAAACTTAAAGAATATGAAAAAGTATTAGTAACAGAGTTAAGAGTAAAAAGAAATAATAAGAAATTAAAACAAAACCCTCTTTTCCCCAGCACCTCCTACTCTTATCCAACTCATACAAAGGATAACAAAGGATGATTCCTGGTCAGCATTTACAGTTCTTAAAAGTCTCTCTATTATTTAAGGAAATAGTGGTCTCTTTTTCTTCTCATGGTTCCCAAACTGCATCAGCAACAGTCACGCCTGAAAATCTGCCACCGTAAAAAATATCTCTCTCATGGAAAGAAATTACAATCTTTCACACTGCAATAACATGGGCCACACACAGGGTATTCTCGTTTAAGGATAGGCAAATTCCAGCCTGAAAAACAACGGCCCTCTTCTTCACAGAAGTTTTAAAAGTCTCTTACAACCTCTCACAGCTCCTGGGTAACCTGGCGTGGTCACCTTTGTTTCTCTCACAGGCTGCACACAGAATTCTCATCCCCCCATGTCTTTAAATGGATTAAAGAGAAAAACAGTTTGTGATATTACAGTTTTTACCATGGTCTGCAGAAAGCAGGTTTAAGCTGCGCGCTGAAGGCGCGACTCCGCCCTCTCTTTGCTGCTGCCATCTTCAGCTTCACTCACTTTCTCTCTGACCCTGAAGACGCCATGATGATGAATAGTCTTCGTTGTTCAGGTTTTACGATGGAGAAAGCGTCGCTCCCTTTATGCTGCTGGTTACCTGATGTTATCTTGTAGTTTAGTATAGGCTGGGTTGGTTGCAGAAAGCTCCATCAGCTCCCGCTGGGTCTGTGTGGGCCATGTGGGGCTGGGGGGTTCCTCAGCAGCCACTCCGGGAGGTCTCGGCCATGCAGCAGTTTATGGCTGTTCCTCAGCTGCCCGTGGCTCTGAGGGGCTCTCCCACAGGCACCCGGGGCCTGTGCCCGGGAACCGGGGGAGGGGAGGCCCGGGGCCACTCTGACGAACAGAGCCCGGTGCCCATATTCCCCCCATTCCCCGCAGGAAGGCTCAGAACCAAAAAGGGAACTTCCTGTGTCTCCACAGGGCTTAAATATGTACATTTCAATAAGTGCTACTGGTTGAAAGGTCTGTCCATCAACTCGGATTCAACCCACAACAGCCCAGTATCTAAAACCCACAGACAGTCCACTCCCAAGTAGGATTGCAGATACTGGTTTCCAAGATGGTTTATTTCCTTGACAGACAAAAGTGGGGGTGATAGAGACAGGTCAGCAAACTATCTCTTCTGTGAGCAAGCTGAGCCTTCTGGAAGACTATGTTTTGGAGACTTTAACTGTGCCATGGCAGAAAAAGGAGTGCAACTTCCTGGCAGCATGCTCCCATGCAGATCCCAAGAGGCTTGAGAAAAAATACTTTGGTGATAGCTGATATGATCAGTAAACACCACTCCAGCAAGTATATTCACAGTTAAAGAAAAACCCCAGCCATTAGCTTGCACTTGCATCTGGTGAGAGTAGATGGGTGGGTTGCACAGCAGTTTCCACGTGAAGTCGAGGAAGTCAGCATGTGCTGATTGTTTTATTTTCTCACCTATAGAGTTTTGCAAAAGACCTCCAGATGTGCAAGACAAAGATATTCTCTCTAGTTTTGACCCCAGTCACTACGTGCTTAAAGGTGCTGGAAAATTGATTAACTTATAATGCAGGAGTTGCAAAGTCAGGAGATACAGACGCTGGTCCAGCAGAGAAGGGAGCTGACTCAGCAGGCCTGGCACCAGTAACAGAGAGATAAGATTAATCTAGAGCCAGAAATTCTTTCTGGGAAATAGTTCTTTCTCAGCAGACATCCTGCAACAGTAGTTTCTAGTTTATGAGCCCTGAGGGAGAGCTGGATGGACAGCAGCTGCAAGAGATTTTTCTCGGGAGTATTCAGTCTGATCCTGAGTCTTCCGTTACTTTTTGCCATTTACAATGAAAGCTAAATGACAAATTCTGGGCAAACCTAGCTGGCTCAGGGGGAAGTGGGGCTAGAGTGACTTCTCTGGCAAATCCTTCAGCTCTCAGGCTCCAAGAAAGAACCTGAATGAGATTGGAAACTCCTCTAGGGCAGGTGAGTGAGCAGGATTCAGCTGAGCATCCAGCCAGTAGTTGGGCTTTGCAACACTAAAGTTCTCAAGGTATATTGCTAAACATTCCTGGGAGATGCTGGAGTTAATAGTGGATGTCGTGTGTCTCTTCTGATGAGTACTGTACAGGGGAAAAAGAGGCACCATTGACTGGTTTGTATTTTTCTATCCTGCAGAAAATAAGCCTTATTTCTTGTTTTCATCAAGGCACCACCAGCTTGGATGGCAGGTTCAGCTCGTCCTCAGAGGCCACTCTAGCTGCGCGCTGCTATGAACACCTTTCCATGAACACCCAATACACTTGGGCTTGACCAGCTCAAAGAATGGCACAAGACACAGTTAGAGCTGCCTCATATGGCAAGTATTTTTCAAAATTATGTTCTATGTAAGACTGCAGCAAAGTCAGCACTTAAAGCATGGAAAAGACATGGATAAATTAATCTTCAGAGTTTTCAAAAATATCTGTTCATGGAATATGTGACAGGACATAATGCCTACCTAATACTGTAGGGTAAAAGGTGTTTTGCTTCCACAGACGGTCTACACACGGATAGTGAAAAGAGCAGAGGCAGAGTCTCAGGAAACAAACTAAGAGAACTCCCAGTGCTGCATAAAAGTCTGCATAGTAGATCAGAGACGTGAGATTAATAGGATGTAACGGGATCTCCAGAGGGATGCCTGCATCTAAGGAGATACCTTTAGCACTGTCTTCACTGAATACAGTGAGATGTCTCTCAGATCTCTGTCTTGTACCGTCAGTGGCTGCCTGGAGACATCACTTATAGATGTTTTTCTCATGCCTTCAAATAACCCACACAAAGTTTCTCTCAGGCAGGCAGAAAAACCCTTGTCATTGTGACCACAGCTGCTGGTATGCAAAATATCTGAAGTTAAAATTGTGCTGTAGAACATTACTTCATAGTCTACACTTACCGCTTCTGCAACAATTTAATCGAGGTTACGTAAGCTACATAAAGCTCTTCACTATAAGAAGATAAGCCTTACCAGAGTTTTGTAATAAAGCATAATAGCATATACTGATGGGTGGAAAAAAAAAAAAAAACAAACCAACAACCAACATTTAGTTTCCATAGCAATAGAAAAACTGTGACTAGTTTTCAAGGTCTTTGTTTTCTTTCTTTTATTGTTATTGCTGGTTGTAAAATATCTGAAGGAAGAACAGCTAAAGTGCCTCTACTCTAGAGGGAGATACAAGAATCCATCATTCAAATTACATCATCCATCAAGGATTAGTTTCCAGGAGTCTGGTTTAGTGTTACTTGAAAAATTACTTTAAGCACTCCACAGGTGGGAATGGACATGCAGAGGAAGAATAGCAAGACAAATGCCAATCTTCCTCCAACCAGCAGCACTGAAGCAGTAACATTAGACTGCTAGTTAAATATCATCTCCAAATTGAAATGTTCTCAGGACTCATTTTATTATAGAGATCAATTACAGAGTCCCCTCCAGGCAATGTTAAAAAAAAATCCACCTTGAAATTTATCTGAGACTCTTTCATCTAAGCCTGTTTTGTGCTTGCTGAAAGTGGCATGGGACCTTTCATCCCATGTGTACTGGTATGCAAGGAAGATTGATCAGAGGCCAGGCATCCCAGGAAAGGTAAAGAGATATAGCTGCAGAAGAGCATCTCCCACAGTCTCCACCAAGCAGGGAAGCCTTGCTCTTAGTCTTCCATTAGGACTCCTGCATCACTCCAGCTGTTGTATGAAATTGGTAAATTCCTGAGACTTCTGTTGCTATCTGGCCTCTCTGAGAGCTGTTTTTGGGGCAGCCAGTCTTATGTCACCTGAAAAGGTTTATGGAGTCCCAGGTCATTTCTAGATAGTCCCAATCATTTTTCAGGGTGTTCTTATGAATATGCAGCCTACCAGAAAAACAGAGGCAGTACTAGACAAGACCAGCTTTATTTCTTCTCATTGTTGCTGCTATTGTTACAGCTTTTAACTGCATATAGGTTTTGTAATGGAACTGGTTTCCATCTCTCTTCACCACTATCAAACAGTGAATGGTAAAAAGCATTCACTCTTAGAGCAATGCACTACTTAGTTCTACTCTTACGTACATTTAGTACACTTAACCTACTTAGTCTGACATGGCAAAGACTCAAATGGCTGGTAAAGGGCAAGATGACAGTTCTGCTTCAGTCTCAAGTCGGCAAACAAGTATCATTTTCCTAACCATGAGTGCTTTGGGGGAGGAAGCAGCTGTTCTGGGATAAAACTCCCCTCTAAAAAAGGAGAAAGGCTGAGCTGATACAATGGAGTAGATTACAAATTGTATTTGTTTGACTAAAAGGTGGGAGAGACTATTGCCACTTGGTCTGTAAAGAAGGCCACTTTTACTTAAAGCTTGGCCATGACAGTTTATGTGATTAAACTCTGAAATACTTGTGTAAGACATTAGGAAGAATTTGTGTATCCATAAAACATTAGAATTTTCTTTTTGGTTGAAACTAATAGGGTAGCCATTTTTTCATATCAGAAACTGATGAATTTTAGGTCCATTATGCTACATCAGTATCTTCTAAGCCTAAGCTTGTGTAGGTCACTGGTATGAGTTTTTTCTTGTCTTCTTGGGAATTGTCTGTCTTCGTCTACTTTCTCCCGTTTTCATTTAAGCATTTCACATTGCTTCTTTGGCTGTTTTAAAATGGCACATAATTACTTACGGTCTAAGACCCAGCAGAACACTCAATCCCTTACTAATGCATGAGTGTTACACGTTTACTAGAGGGTAACATAAAATCCAAAAATGTCACCTGGTTAATTGTTTAATAATACTCATGCATTCATTGCGCTACATCCTGCCACAGATGCTGATAAAAGGTAACAGATGAATAGCTGTAGGCAACTTGCAGAGAAAAACTTCAACCCCCTTGTTCAAGTCTTCCTGTCCTCTGAGTTTGCCCCGTGAGCTCAATGTGCACAGGAAAGCTGGATATACACAGCACTAGACAAAGCTGGTAATATCACCTATTATCAGTCTCCTGACAATTTCCATTGAAAGATACTATTTTGGTTGCCTCTGCCTAACAATTTGGACTAAAATTTTCTGTGCCAGGTTCTCTGCCTGAGGCTGAGTTTTATTGGAAGCATTGCAGGGAAAAAATACTCTGCTGTGTCAGAGTGCAGAGTTGATTGGAGGAGGGGAATGCATTGCTTTTTCCACATTACCAAAACAGTTTAATTAACTAAACAGGAACCTGTTTACCACTGTTTTTCCCAGCCCTTGCAAGGTGCTGCAGCTGATCAAGTGGCTGGATCTGTGTGACTATGGGAAAAAACATCTGGATGATGAAAATTGCAGTGGAACAGATGTGTTTGAGTAAAACAGGTTTCAGATCTCCATTTTTGTTTCAGTGAGATTATTCCCAGCAAGAAAAAGAGGCTAGTTCTAACCATTTAGAGAGAAATTGGTATCTCAAAGCAGAGAAGGACGAGGCAGTATTGGGATGAATAGAATATGCACTCGAGGGAGGGAAGGAGAAAGGGAAAAAGGGAGAAAGTGAGGGAGAAGGCAAAGGAGAAGTGAGGAACACAGCCTTGGGCTTGCACCAGACAGCACTCTGTTTCAGACCCTGATGGTTCCCTACCCTCTCCCTGCTGAGCAGAAGCTCATACTGCCCTCATCATATGTCTGCTCTGAGAACAGAATGACAAGTTGTTATCTCACCCAGTGATGGAGATCTGTGTATTGGAAGTAAAATACTCAATACTGTTGACTGACCCTACCATGTTAATATAGGCAATACGATTCCTTTAGAGCAGCATTGGTTTCCTTAGTTCTTGGAGGGGTTAGATTTAAAAAATATGCAGGAAAAAACATGAAGATAAATTGCAAATTGAGTTATATAAAACTGGATTAAAGACTGATTCTGTATTTCTCATCAGATGTCCATGGGGCTGATCCATTTAATTTCTCACAGCAGTTAGCGCCAAATTCTGCTTACATGCTTGGAGCAGAGACGAACAGTGACCAATAGCGTAGAACACGCAGAGGGCTGAGGGGAAGAGCCTGGACATTTTTCAGTTTGCCTGGCTCTCACTCCCTCTCAAAAGTATGGGGAGAATTGATTTTGCGTCTATAATTTAAAACCAAACAGTTGGTAACATTGCTGTTAAATGTATGTGCATATATCATTTACCAGTTGTCTTAATTTCAAACCTCCATTTTAAGCTCTTTCGATAAAGAACAAATTTCTTTGGACAGACCTTTTTATTTCTACTTCCATACTTGATCAGTGCAGCAGGCAGTGAAATGCTGGAGTTCCCTCTCCTCCCTTCCTTTTTTTTCCTCCCTCCCTCCCTCACATGGAGGATGTATTTACAAATCGTGTTTTACAGGAGGCTTCCAGACTCTAAACACCCATAAGCAATGCAATGAATCACAAGCACAGACATAATGCTGCATACACAGGAAGCAACTGAAATCACTCAAAAAAAAGTAACTGAAAAAATAAACGTGTTCTGTGGTGGTGTTGGAAGTGATGGAGAGGCAGGAAATGGTCATTTCTGAACCTGTTCACTCTGAGTTATTTGAGGCATTGCAAGGAAAACAGCTAGCAATTCTACCTTCCATGTGATGTTTTTCATCAAATGAAGGATGCTAGCCAGAGACTAACCACTTCATCAGGTGTCAGGCTCAATGTGCTCTTCCCCGGCTCTCAAGGAAATGTGCTCTGCAAGTAACGCTGGTTAGGGGGAGGAAAAAAAAAAGGCTTATTTTTAGTGATATCCATTTGAATCCGATTTCCAGCAATTCAGAGGCCAGCAGCCAACCCTCAGGCACTGCGTGGCAGGTGGGGACTTGGTGTGTCTCTGAGGTGACACAGTACTGGGCAAGAGGAAGGAGCCAGATGGCTGCTTCAAAGCCCGGCACTAGGGGAGCTGCCTCAGGAGAGTGAGTGGCCACTGCTTTAGCTACCAAGGAGGACTGGGGGAGGGGGAAAAGCACTCTCAGAGCATGGACCAGCCAGCCAGCTTGTATTCAGATGTCTGCTGTTCCTTTTCATTAGAAAGAAAATCAGACTCTAAGTCAAAAGCAGTTGTGTTGGATATTTTTATTCCATAACCCACCCCAAATTGTAGGTTTCAGGATAGCCTGAAGAGATGAAATTTAACAAATCAAACAGGAAAGTCCATTTAGGCAGTATTAGTTTCAGCTGTGTATGCACCTTTGCATCAGAGCATCTCTGGGACCCGCTCCATGCATTCCTGCAGCTCCTCACAGGCAGCCAGGTCTGCTCTATTGAAATGCAATGTCATTTGCTCAGTGCAGCCTCTGAGGGGACTCAGGTCTAGTGTGCTCATCAAAAACAACAATATGAATACATTAATAGGACACAGATTTCAGGCATATCAACAATTACCTGGAGCACAGCACAAGTCTTGACAGAAATTATGTTCCTACACATTAAAAAGATTGAGAGCTAAAAATCAGTTAATGGTAAAATGGAAAAATATAAAAGAATACCACAAGTAAAACCCATTTCTGCTGTGGGCATATTTCTCTTTAGTGCAGAGATCATTTCCAGAAGCTGCAGGAGGAAATAATTGTGAGAGTCTGCCAGACAATCTGTGACACAAAAGCCTGGAGTGGAATGATAACCAGAGAAAAGCACTTTATTCCCTTTACGTGATATATTTGTTTTCCCATCAGAAACCACAGAGCCACGATAAGCTGATGTTAAGATTCTGCAGCTCTTTCCTTATGATGGATAGTTGAGGAATGTAATATAGCTATATTAAAAACTTCTGGTGGTGAAGTTTAGCCGTCCCTGTCCAGGAAAAGGGCTCTTTCTAACTACACAGAGCATCTCTTGGATGCAAGGCAGCACGTGGCATACACAGGTCTTGCAGTAGACTAGTGTAGGAAGGCAAGCAATTCTGGTAACTAAGAAAGGGCTTCACAAAGCTCATTGCTATTCTAGCACTGCAGTTGTTTTGTAGTTTTATAGGAACATTTCTTCCTCTAATGCAATTTCCAGCAGATTCCCTGCAAACAGCTCATTTGCTTGAGCCATGGATGAGAGAGACATTTCTGACCTGAAAACAATATCTGACCCAAAAACATTTCAGAAAGGAATGGGGAAGTGAATTGGGAAAGGTATTTTTTGCGGAAAATGGTTTAATCAATTTTTATTTCTTTCTTTCCATGATGTGTATGAGTGTCTTCCGGACACTGAAAACCCACAGGAAAAGACAGTCCTGTCTGAAGCAGCATACAGCAGAAGGTGCTGCTCTGAAGTGTTACTGCATGCTTAGCAGAAGCAGAGAAGTGGTTTATCATGTAATGCAGCACATAAAGCTCTCATTTGAATTAGACATGTAAGGAATAAATATGGTTAGCAGCCCAAATGAACCCACTGAAATTTAAGTAAGCAGAATTTGATTAATGACTTAAATCAATAATGAAACTACCTATTTTAATCTTTCAAAAACAGTCGCTAATTTTTCCTAAGCTCAATCAGTACACAGATAAACAGGCAAAGTCAAAACATTATTTTCTTCATGAAGTTTTTTGCCACAGAGATTTTCAAGCCGCAGTGAACTAGCTAGTGAGATATTATTCCCTTTTCTTTTAGCTAAGCCTAAGGGGATACAGCAGAGGGAAAGAAAGAGGGAAATTAATAAGTGTGTGTCAGTGTAACTACACTGAGTAATTTTGATATTCCCCCCCCAAAAAAAATTCAAAGTAAACACATGCATTTTTTCTAATTTATTGCACTTAATTCTATCTTGTGGTTATCAAGGGAATGTACTCAATTGCAAATAAGAGAAAAATCATCCACTTGAGGCTGGAAATAGAAAAGATTGTGCAGTTTCTTTGAATGCAGTCCACTATGAAATTGCAAAACTTCTTTCTATGTGAATAATCTTTGTCAGTACTGAATTAATTTTATCCATATTAATATGGGCTGACACCATAAATTCACTTTGAAAGTCAGTGACCAGATTTTTTTCTGTGCAGCTACTGAAAATGAATATCATAATGAATCACGGCTTTTTTTTTTCTTTTCCCCCTCCTTTTTTAGTATATATATCAAAGACAATTTTAGACAGGGAATAAAAGCTCCTTCAACATTTTCCCCATCTCCAAAGTAGTGCACACCACAAAACGGCTGTTTGCCACTTTTGCAAACACTTAAGAAGAATTACAAGGTAATATTTTCATCCTTGCCATGGTTTGGTATAAAGCTCTTACCAACTACATCCCAGTACTCTTTTATTTTGTCCATGAGGGAGTTCACAACCCTCAGTGCTCAGGGATGCTGGGTTTGCACAATTCCCAGTGTGCCTTTTGCTCTGAGCTGTGCCAGGAGGTTTTTGCCCAATGCTGAAGCCCAATTCTTTAGGATACAGTCTGAGAAGTTCTGCTCCTCACAGTATTTTGGGGGAAAACCCACCAAAATTTATGACTAGCTTCTTAAAAGACAGTCATAACTGAAACTGAAGAGTTAAATCTTTCCCTAAGTTACCTCACGTTCATGTTTGTGACCACCAGCAGAGCAAAAGAAGCCTGTCTTGGACAGCCTCTACTTTAAACAAGAATGGCTAGAAATTGCAGAAGCTAATTTGTCGAGAAGCAAACTCAGTTTACAGCAATGCAGTTGTTCGATCTGCTGCAGACTAACAGAACATTTGACTGAGGTCAAGTTTCCAGTGTATACAGCCAATGCAGACCGGTGGACCTGACTCTTCAGAAAGTCTTGGAATTGTTTACATGTCGTAGTATTCTCTGATTCCCTCTGTTGACCTAGTAAACATAGGGAAAAGAAAAAGCATGATGATTTAAAGTAATCAGCCTTCTGTCACTGATTAATCTATTTAGGCATCTAAATGAGTTTACACTCTAAAGATACAAAATTTCCCATTCCCTGATATTTTTGTAGGCCCCTGAAAACACAAGTTGCCTCAGTGAGATTAGAGGTACGGAAATAAACTGAGGCAAAAGTGGAAATGTAGCCTATAAGCTGAAAAGCACATTCATGATATAGCTATATTTAAAGGTCTAAAATCATTATTTGACAGTCTAGAATAACTTTTAGTCTAAAATCAGGCAATTAACCTGGAAATAAAATCTTATCAAACTAGAGTGGTCGCTATTATTGCACATTATTTTATCAAAGTGAGACGTTCCTTTGCAGTGACACTCATAGACTGGTACATTTTCTTTGCACTTGGCATGCAGGGTACTCAGTTTTCCTCTGGTAAAAATTAGCTGTAGCTATGTGCTGCCAAAGAAAAATGAATAATTGCTATCCTAAACAGCTAAAATAGACAAGCAGTCTAATTGAAGGAAAGCGTGCACCTCTTCTGCTCAGACGTTCCTGCCAAGTTGCACGAAGGGCCACACTTTACATCTGGGTCAGGTCATTGGTGGTACTTTACCCTGCCCTTAATCTGGATCAAACCCTCTCCCACACTCAAAGCCATAACAGTGAAATCATAAATTCTCCTCCTTGAGAAATAACAGGAGGAGATGCACAATAGTACCCTAAATCTTTACTGTTACTTTGTTGATACACAAAGGTAAAACAAAGTGAGGTTTTAACAGCAGCCACTCTGAAAAAGTACACACATATTTATATGAAATGGTGCAGCAATTCTCCAAGAAGGAAAAAAATTATATCTGAATAATGAAATTCAGGTTAGTACGGTGATGACATTGCTGTAATACAATAACACAAACCTTGCAGTAATACAAGGCTTGCTAGATTCTACCCCTTCTTCCCCCTGTTATGGGAAGCTTTGTTTCATATTTGATCTTTTCTCCAGAAATCAGGTCTACAAGTATGGAGCTGACAGTGTCTGTGAGCAAAACAAGTACATAAAACCAAGATTGCACACTGATTGTGAATGGGGAGAAAAGAGGTAGCTGGAATACCATAGACAGTAACAGAAGACTGACCACAGACTCATTTTGGTCTTTCTGCAGTGCAGAGTACAGCCCCTATGTCATGTTGGCTGGGGAGTTGACAGACGAGAAAAGCACTAAGGGGCATTATTGTCTCTCCCATCATCCTGTCTTTAATGACCACGCAGTCAAACCAGTAATCTGTGGTGCTGCATGATGTGAGATGGCACAGAATTGCTCCAAGTAATGTGGGTAATGTCTGACATGGAGGCAATAGCTTAGATAAGTGTTTAAAATTTAATTTCCTAGACATTTCAAATTATTCTTCACTTAACACTAATTTAATATTTAGATATAAGTCTCTTCAGGGAAGGGGAGATAGAGGACATGTGACTGTGATGCCAATGACTGGCTGATTAGAATGAAACAGCTAATCTAGAAAGTCAAAGCAATATAGCAGACAGAATTTATAGCAACTGTTCTTATTGGCTAGATTTAAAAAAACTACACAGATGATTTTACTGTTTTGAAATATAACTGTTGAATTGAATGTCATAAACCTTATTGCTGGCTCAGAAGATAGAGCGGTATCACTATGAACCAAAGATGCATAATCCTAAATTTCTTAGTTACTGAGGTCCCGCTCCTAGAACATCATGTCCCTGTTCTTATTAGAGCCTGTAGCAAAACCAGGAGGCAAACAGTAAGAGAAAAGGCTCTTCCAAAAAAGAAGAAAAAAATAGAGGGGCACAAAACCAAAAATTCTTCCAGTCTTTCTAGTTACTGTTGTTACAGAGATTTATTATCCCCTCAAGAACAAATTGAAGCAGATTGCCATCATCCAGATGTAAAGAACTACTTAAATGAACCAGAAGTATTAAATTGTTCTGGAGGTTAAAAAGTCTGTAACCATGTTGCTGCAGGTGGAACACTGGAGAGAAAAGACTTCAAGGAAGTGGAAGTACAGACAAAACAGCTTGTACTAGATTTTCCCCCGTTCCCTATGCAGGACCTATCAGAGAAACATCACTGCAGTGAGCGAGTGATGGGCTGGTCACTAGAGACCGTACATCTTTAGTCCCTTCACCTGCAATATGGATACAAAAGCTTAAATAAAGTTTTCTATCTGGATAGTTCCACCTGTGCTGGTTTAACCCAAGAGAACCAAATCATTCAGATCATCTCCACAGCAGAGATGTCCAGCATTGCATGTGATACACAGACCCTGGAGGAAGTTTGGACACCAAAGCCAAATTCCACCACTCTTCCTGAAAACAAAATAAGCCCAAAAGAATGAAGAAGGCTCAACACTTCTATAACCAAGCCCTAGGAATCTGCTGCTGCGACATTCAGTGAAATGTTTCTCTTCTAATCTCAGGGGAGCCTGTGCAATGTACAATGTCTTCTTCTGCTTTCTTCCTGTTCTGCTGGGCATCAGCAATCCCACCAGAACACCTTCTGTATCGTACGTGCTTACCATGTATCTCTGAAAGCAGTGCTTTGTAGCAAGACCTTTCCTAATGTAAGAGAGTTTAAAAAAAAAAGCCACCACAATTTTCAAGGGTGGTATTTAAATGTAACTGCAATTCTTTGTCATATTGTCAATAGAGTTTTCTGTATTTTTAGAAACTAGGCAGCCAAAAATAGAAGAGTAAGTCTAATATTACTCTGCTCTCTTGACATATAAGACATTACAAAATCAGTTTAATCAGATTTTTCCAGCTTATTTAATTTTTTTTTCTTTTTTTGTTTTACACTGCCATTCAGCAAATCAAATTATAAATTGGAATATGTCCTGATAGAAAATGTACAGTAGAATTCAGATTATATCCTATTACCTTTTGAAATTCAAGAAAGTGAAATAATCATCTGCTAGATGCTCCAAAGATCAGGAGCGTAAAAAATTATCTTTTAATAAGAAAGTCGAGGAGAAAATTTCAGATATAATTTTTACAATCTCTATTCATAATTGTTTATGTTGGGTGCTCTATGGTTTTGAATTGGTAATATAAGTTCGAGAGTGGGTAAACCAGGGGCAGGAAGAGGAAGCAAATGTTTCAAACTGGAACTGCTGAGTGCAGTTAATTTGGTCAGTTAATTTGACACAGCCAGATTCCCAGGGCTCCCTGGATGTTGCTTTTCTAAGGTCATTTAGTAGCTGGTTTAAAAAAAAAAAGTTTAAATTACAACTGAATTTCATTGCTATGGCTATTACCAGTGAGCTTGAGAGACAAACAGGTGCAGTTCCACTATCTCAGCTTCTTGAGTCATAAAAGAGCAAAGCAGGCAAAGCCAGGAGATAAGACAAAATCACGACTTGAATTCAGGTTGATCCTGAAGTTCTAGACTGAAGCTTACATTTTTCACTTACCATTGTCTCTTTTTTTTTTCTCTCCCTTTTGGTATAGTGTACAACTCTGTTTCAAGAAAGTAGAAATTTATGAACAATAAAATACTTTTTCAGAGCAAAGAGAAATTCCCACATAAAATACAGGAAATGATAAAAAAAAATTAACCAACAGTCTATAAATTTCAAATCTGTCCTCCAAAGGAAGTAGAATCAATAGTGCAAGCAAAACAACTGGCTCATTTGATCAGCTCTTTCCCTACGTTCTAGAAGAAGGCGTAAAAAAAAAAAATTCCTAAGAAAAGAAGATATGAGTTCTCATCATGTTGGAACACGTGGCCTGGAGCGACAACAGAAGAAACCAATGTTTCTTTTACCGTTAAGTGAAAAGTAAATGTCTTTACTGTCTTCTAATTTTAATAAGACATCTTATCTGGATGAATCATTATCCCCACCAGCAGAAGTAATTTGAGAAGTTTTCCACAAGGTGTTAATTAAACTTAACCACCACACAACAGCTGATAAAAACAGAAAACACAGATAAGTAAAAATCTGGCAAGGTTAGAAAATGCAGGATCAACATCGCGTTAAAAATGTTTAACACAAGGGAAGTATCCAATATTGCTAAGGGATGGGAGGAAATGACAAAGAAAAGTAACTGAAGCAATGCATTTCTGTAAAAATCACATATTCTTCAAGATGTTGTTGTTCTGGTGGGGAAAAATTAATCGAGTAGGAAAAAGCCTAAGAATATCTCAGTCCTTCCATAAAAAGTAAAGTTTGACCTACATGGATCCTGTACAATCTTGCATTCTTAAATTCTTAAAGAAGTTTTATTAATGTGTCACATAACTTGTAACTGGGATTTTTTTCCAGCCAGGTCCTACACTGTTCCCCAGCAGAGAGTTGCCAGGCTAAACAAAATAAAACATTAGGAAAGTATTAGGACTGCTATGGTTAATTTTTTCCTTTCTAGTCTCTGTCTCATTTTGTGAAAACAACACAGACAAGAAAAGTAATTAGGATGAAAATAATTCCATTGCCAAATAAACTTAATGGTGTCATAAAATCAAAGTATACAAGGAAGATTCAGGTCAAGTGGAATTCTAATGATGTAAACCCCAGGAGCAGAATTCAAGGCCTATTCATGAACACAAAAGGGAAAACTACCACTGTATTAAAGCATCTGTCATTCTCCTCCTGTTGTCCACAGAAATGAGAATTTCTAGAGAATAACATATAAAATAGTATCACAGATGAAACTACAGCAATTCCTACAAAATATATCTCTGCTAACAGTACTTTACTTGAAGCTGCATTTCTTGTCCTTTTCTTCTAATAATTAACATATCTGGGACCTGGGCACACAAAATCGTCTGAAATTATTTCCTTCTTGGTTATCATGAAAAAGTATGGGCCTGTATCTCCCATATGTCCCCCATATATATGCACATATGCATACACACAAAAGCCATTTTATGCCCTGCTTTGAGGATTCAGGCTTTGCCCTTTCTCTCCTACTGAGACAGAAGTGATGCACTTCAGGGCATCAGAAGAAGCTCTCAAGACAAACACGAGTTTGGAAGTGGAGCTGGGGAGGCCTGGCAGGGCAAGGACTGCTGGGGTGTACGTGCAGTGGTTCCCTGGATGGAAACTAAGCTGCCCTGCAGGTGCACCAAGCAAAGGACTGCAGAGAAACTGTGGTGGTCTGCTATTAATACAATAGTCATCTCTGATTGCTAAAATTGATTCATGCACATATACTATTTTTTTATTTTATTTTTCAATTTATTTTATTTTCAGGTGGATTGTCAGTTAGATACTGAATACTCCTATATAGTTAAATCTGTGGCAGAATTATCAAGAACTTTCCTGATATGCATGCTCTCCCATATATTTTCAGAATAATCAGGTGCATTCGCATTATGATGCTATTAAAAAACTATTTTTGACAGGGATTCTTCCAGCCAACTCACCTTGCTGTTCCAGAGACAGGATTTGTGTCAGGTCAAACAGCCCTCACATTTTTTTGATAAGAGGACGATGACAGATTAAGCACACACTGAGAATGAGCACTGAGAATGAGAGATGTTTCTAGGGGGGAGGAAAGGCCAGCTTCCTTCTTGGAAGGCAAGTGCTTAGGAAAACTACTGGGCTTTTTGTCAGCAGGCTAACTCTTGATCCTAGCACGCAGCTGGCAACTGTGTTTGCTTGGCTGGCTGCAGAGGCAGCGCAATCGCGGTGCTGCGGTGGAGCAGAGGAGCTCCCAGCATGGCAGCATTGCTCTTCAGCCACTCAATTGTCTGCTGCAGAATACAGGACTGCAAAAGAAAAAAAATCACATCAGGTGAAGGACGTCTCTCATTTCGTCTCTCAGTTGCATAAAAAAAGTTCTTCACTGCACCCCTTTTGTCCCCACTGTAATCAAGGCACTCAACAGAGCAGTGACATCTTCACTTTAACAACATAAATAGTGGCATTGAACCAATATACTAAGCATTTCATGGTGAAATAAGAACTGAAATGGGTATTCTATAAAATACTTGGACTATTTTAAAAGAATGTCCAATGCATTGAGCCTCAGGACTGCAGCCCTGACACAAAGCACAAGGTAGCAGTAGCCTGTGCTATAAGTCACTGCATGGTAATCCAGCAAGCACTTTAAATCAGCCAGACTTTCTTCACCCAAAAAAAAAATGAGTATTTATTCAGTATTTTGCCAGACTGTTCATCAAATTGTATTGATTTTTATCAGTTTATAAACATATCTCAGTTTGAACTTTACATCACTCTTGACATAAGACCTAGATTAAAAATGTTTAAAACCTAATGAAAGTTTTTCCAGGGCCTGGAAAAAAGTCCAGATAAGCTGGGTTTGTTTGGTGGCTGAAAAATACTGTTATCATCTGAGACAGAATGTCTATAGTAGCTTTTTAAAGCATCAAACCTTTTTTAATTGATTCATTTCAGAAGTCTTGTCAAGTAGTAACACATATGGGGGTTCTTGCAAATTCAGTGGTAAGAAGCAAATTACAGGAACTAAAGCAATAATATTTGGCATTCTGGAAAAGCAAATTTGAAGACTGAAAAATATCAAAATAAATTTTAAAATATCATAGCATATGCTCCTATAGCATCCAACATTTATCTTCCCAAACAGGATTAAGTGAATAATTCATAAGTGCTGCAGAATGGAGAATGAATGAGTTTCCTAAACTAATCTTTGTGAAGGTGATTGCTACCACTGCATGGGATTCCCAGTGCTCACTTTTATACTATGAATGAATGTTTTACTTCAGTTTCATAAATGAAAACTCACAAGAGCTTTTTTCCTTCTGTGCCATCATTATGTATGGAATATACACTGTTGCCAGCTATCTTTTTTCTTTTGTTCTTGCAGCTTGTATTATTTTCAAAAATAGTGCAGCATTACTATTGGACATTTGTCTTCCATGGAAGCAGAGGATTTTCACGCATTGGACTGAAATCAAACTCTCGCTTTACAGAAAAAAAGAGCATGCTAAAGCTGTTGATAGGGTTAGAGATTGTGTTTAAGCTCAGGACTGCTTCTTTTACTCTCAACTGTGAAGTCCCTGCAAAGGCAGGGACTTCAACTGATAAGATCAATTTTATTACTTGTCAAATGTAGTTTATAGCAGGTGCTTTTTTAGTGACAGCATCCCCATCCCCAGAATGATTTAATCTCAAAGCCAAGGAAAGCTAATGTCCTTGTGCAATCAACAAGAATCCAATTAATGTATGTGTCTCCTTGGCTTTATCTCCACGCTTCAGGCATTACTATGGGGATCCAGCTCTGACAGCCTCTCTCAGCCTTGTGCAAGCAAACATTTCTTGGAGCAGAGGAGCTTTGCACTGACCAACACACTTGTACCATGCAGTGCATTTGCACAACCCTTCTGCTTCCCCTTTAGTCTGGTCCTGCATCTATCTTTGCCTTCCATGAGCAGCCTGTGATCATACTACCCAAATATATTCGACACCCTCTGTGGCCATTGTTAGTAGAGGCTGCAGTTTTCTTTCCAGGGGGCAACAGGCAGCTCCCATTAGGAAGAGAAAGGCAGTTAGAGAGAAAGTTCTGGGAGTGAAACTGCTGGCCACTCACACAAGAATTGAGAGCAGGGTAGAACACCTGCAGGAGCCTGAACAGGTTTCTGTTCCTCTTTTTAATTTCCCTACAAGAGAAAGGAATCAATTTCTTTTCATGGCCCCATTTCCCTGGGGAAACTAAGGCAAAGGTCATGTGCTGAATGCTGAGTCACTGCTTTGATTTATACACCCGTTGCAGTTTGTGTTTTATTCCTGCATGTTCAGTACTCATGTGACATTGCCAGCCATTAGAGTCAACTTATCTCCACAATTAAAATAATTCTCCATAAATATGCAGGAAATGCTTAGCTTGACTGTAAAATAACACATAATTTTATGGATTGTTAATTTTAAAACTTGTTTTACTTAGTTTTCTATATTTGCTCCTTTACAAGAGAAGAATGAAAAGTAAGCAATACTATTCATTTTTTTTCTAAATTAAGAATTTTATAATTTTTTCCAAAAGCTATTATCAGCTACATTTTACTGGTAAAGAGACAATTGTGGAAATCACTGCAGGAAACCAGAGGCACTATCTGGAGCTAAATTAATGTTTGCCTTCCAGCTCACTGAGGAAACAATTAATAAAACAGGCATCCTGTCAATTGGACACATGCTGCTCTTCCACAATGGAGGATGAAGCACCTTTACTTTTCTCCCTCCTGTGTCCCAGAAAAGCATCTGGTTTAGCAAAACCTCATTTTTCTTGTATTTTGCTTTGGCAAACTATACTTTTCCCTTAAATCAGCTCTGCATAGAGTTCCATTTGGGTTCAAGACCACTCAGTTCTCTGGGTCCTAAGCACACTGCAGCTGTGTGCAGTATTGCTGAGATATAAATAGATCACCATCTCAGCAGGTTTTAAAGCTACAAATAAGCTTATTAAAATTGAGACATTGCACAAACTGCATTCAGTTATATTAATGCTGATCTTTCCATTCAGTAACACTGAATTCAGTTATTCCAGAGCATTGCAGTGAAAGGTGAGTCAAAATTATCTTAGATCTCTCTGGATCTAAGTTTACAGTAGGTATTTCTCTGAGTACAAACAGCCTCCTTTTCAGCAGGCTAATTTTTGAGAATTAAAACAATGTATAAAGCAATATTTTTCTGGCTTAGAGGAAGCTTATCTTTATATCCTCACATGCATCAAATTCAGCTTGGCAAGAGAGATGAAATGTACAACAGGTAGTGCTGGTGCTGGGGGAAGGTTTTGCAACTAGATGAACTAGTTAAACTCCACCCACGGTAAATACGGTTCTGTGTTTCAAAACCTGAATAATCATCTGTTTTAGTTTCCAAACATCTCATGTAATAGTGATTTCATCTGGTAGTCTACTCTTTATGATCCTTTTCTCTTAGATAAACACTAGATTAGTCTCCTGGTGTCTAAATAGATGCTAGTAACTCTGAAGAACTAGAAGATAAATGGAAATGGAAGACTTTGAGAAATTTTCTTTTCATTTCTCCTTCAATTTTCCTCTCCTGGGACAATAGAGCTTTTCAACTTCTTTGAAATCTTACCAACCTTCCACTACATTTGCATTCTAAAACAGATTTATTTATATTTAGCATTTTTCTTTGGCCAGCAGAAGAGGTTATGATGCTGGATTAGTGCTTTATTCATAGTAGGATTTCAGATGAGTCACGGATATATCTCTGCAGCAGCTGTTGCAGACCTTGTAATGCCATTACGCCCTGACTCCAAGTGAGATAATGCACTGAGGTACTGTGGCCACCCTCTTAGTGATTTCTACAACACAGAAGCCCTTCAATGTAGATGGTGGGACAGTATCAAAGAAATTTTGATGTAGAGCATATCCTGCAGGCATAATGCACACAACACGCACTTCACAAGTTTTGTGACCTTTTCAGATCTTATGTGGAAAAACACTGCAGAAGACGAGGAACATGTACTTGCAGAAGTTTGTAGCTGTGACCTGTCAAAAAAGATTCACTTCCTACATCACGGTAAAAAAACCCGAAAGATTTCCTAGCTCATAGAAAAAAAAACCCCGAAACCCAAAAACTCAAAACCCCCAATTAGCCAATGAAACAAACAAGGGAAAAAACCCCACAAACCCAACAACAACAACAACAAATAACCAAACAAAATGTTTCCTTGCTCATAGTAAGAAAAAAAATCCACGAAACAAAAAGAAAAATAAATAATTCTTTGCTAATGATTTTTATAAGTCCTATTTCTTTGCCCATGGCAAAAAGCCTCTGCAGACTCACTAAGGACCGTTAATGTCTATGAGAGTTTTTAGAGGTCCTGCTGAAAAAGTACACAATTGTACTACAGAAGAAAATAGATCTCCTTTGATACCAGAAATTCAGTCAGGAATTTAGCTGAATGTCTGCAGAAGATCAGAAAGCATCTTACAGATTCCCAACATCATTATAAAATTCTGAGTTCTGGGGAAGAGTTATCCTAAGCATAGACCCAGACAATGCTTGACATTTTAAGCTTCAGTGCCAAGAACTCTGCTAAGCTTCCACCCTTGAGTGATGCCATCTGCACAGGAATATTAATCCCATATTTACCTCTAAGGTCTCTTATGTTAAAATTGTCATACTCAGCTAAATTCAGATTTAGAGCAGATAACCTGCTACACCTGGGGATAGGTACATAAAGTACAGTCACTTGTCCTAAGCCCTCAGTAAATAACAGCTGTGATCACTTGTTTCTGTCAAGTCATCCAGTCAGATAACAGGCATTACTTTGGACTAATGGAAGATATATACCTGGCTTCTTACATACATTTCTAGCATACACTTGCTAGTCAATGTTCATTTCATTTTATTTATTCCACGGCCTTTATTTGAGTATATCTAGAGTTAATCTGGTTTATGAAGACATAAATAAAGTAATAGAGGGCATGCATGTAGAGATTTAATAGTAACAAGTTATATTCCTGAAAATCAGGAATAGAATGGTGCAAAATTGTTATAGTGTGAAGATATACAAATAAAAAGGGATAGAAGAATGAGCTAAATAATTTTTACACTGCTGATTACCCAAAAAGATAGATTTTTTTGATGTGTCAAATATCTCAAAGATGAAACATGAATTCCCACTGCCTAATACAAAGGAATGGGCATCTCTCATGCCCATTCACTTGCTCTGTATTAGAACCTCCCTCAAAGCTTTTCAGAGACTCTTACCATGCTGCATGTTTTCATTTTGCAACGAACCCAGCACAAGGCCATTATTTTGTTTAAAGGTCATGCAAACATTAGCTGAGTACACTCTTAAACGAAACTATTTCATAAATACACATGGTTAGAATATTTCATAAGGGCACAGTGTTGCAAGGTTTTAAGTATATGAGCAATGACCTCATTCCCCAGATTTGTCTGTATTTATCACCTACATAAAAGGGAATAGACATCATAAATGCTTACAAATACATCAACACAGATCAAAAAAATCTTGTTCCATAATGGTAAATATCACCACTGGGCAACTAGGTATAGGCTAGATATAATGTGTGTGAAAGAGTAGGTACTGTTTAACTGAAAGTTGGATGTTTTAGTTCCTTACATTGGCTGTTCAAAAGTTTCTGAAACAAGATACAACAGAATCTTGGTTTTTTAAAATGTATTGCAGCTGCCTTGCTATCTAGGTAGTTTTATATCTCTCTTCATTGTGATATTGCAGAACTAAATGAATGCTGAAGACAGACTTTATTAGAAAGTAAAATACAATGTCGTGCATCTAACATAGACTAGGCATAATTATATTCTTCATTTAAGAGTGCCATTCTTTTAAAGATTACATGACAACTCCCTTCTGCTCTTCATCTTTTTTAAATTGTGACACATTAACTTACTCTCAAGACAGAAAACGGATAGTGCAACAGGTCACATCATTGAGGAATAATACTGATTTATAGCATAGTATTATTTGGCACTGTGGTTTTTAGGCAGAAGCAGGTTTTTAGTTTGTTCTACCAATTAGACAATAACATGATGGGTTTAAAACTACTGAAGAAAAGGTCTGGGCAGTATCCTTGCACTCCTAAGGTCAATAGCAAATGGGACTGTCATTTTTAGTATGTCCAGGATTTAATTTTGAGCTTTTCTTTTTACTCAAGGACATGGAATATATCAAAGGAAAGTTTTCACAAAAGCATATGAAAACAAAACTTCTTTGGGAAGTTGGGAAAAGTGGTTTGTGACCAAAGTCTAAACTGAGCAGTGCTTCATGTCTGCCTTAAAGCCTGTAAGGTTCAACAGGTAGCCAGGATGCTGTGACTTTCAACTAAGTAACCCTTACAGTGAAACTTCCTAGATTTTTAAAGGCATTCTAGAACCAAAGATTAAAAAACCCATCATGCAGGTTATTTTCAGATTTCATTAATACATTTCAATCTAAACCATCTGACATCTTTAATGTCAAAGGTGTTCTTTTACAGGTGGACTAACATTCTCCTGGAATGGCTTGATGACACGTGCCATAAACATCGTGAGTATTCTGACACTCCTGAGTTTCAAATCTTACCTGTCATAAGAGTTGTTGGACATTTGGTTGTTACCCACAGCCCAAGAGCTGAGGCTTTTAACCAAGGACTAGGGCAAGCACCCACACCAATGTCAAATACCAGATGTTTGCCCATGAGTGCGTAGAAAGCATGAGCTTCTTGATGTCCTAAAAGAGGTGTACTTGGGTAGCTCAAGACACTTTATCCATTATTTTAACTCCTCTCTCTTCCTTTGCTTTGTACAATGTTCCATTACTCCTACCTTCCCTATCCACAACTATTTCCTGACTCCAGTCCTCAGTGCTGCAATCACACCTCATCCTCCTTGGCACACAATTGTCTCCAAAACTGACACTGAAAAACATAGGAAGTTTAATTTTTTAGTTGTTCAATGTTAATCTAGTAAGTGGCCTCCTGATCTGGGAAAGACACTCGGAAAAGCTAGTACAGAGGGGAATCCTGCTCTGTCCTTCAAGTCCCAGCAGATGGTGTAACCTTCAGAG
Organism: Falcunculus frontatus; assembly: GCA_013398115.1. Classification (NCBI taxonomy): domain Eukaryota; kingdom Metazoa; phylum Chordata; class Aves; order Passeriformes; genus Falcunculus; species Falcunculus frontatus. The sequence goes on along the minus strand of VZRV01009655.1, from coordinate 1,601,508 downwards.
ATTTGGCTGTCAAATACTGACTGCACTGAGAATCTGCAAGCTCAGATGTTTGGAGTCATGACTTGCCCAATTTCAAATTGACTTTATTTGCAGCCTCTTTTGAGCAATGTCGTAAGGCATTGCCTCTTATAATTAGGCAGATCAGCTGCACCTCTGCAAAGGTTCCGCAGTTTCTCAGCTAAACAATCAGTTAATATTTAATGTAGGAGTCCCTCACCACACGATTTTGTCTCTCTCAAAAGGCTGGCTGTTCATATTTGGATGCAGTGAAATCAGGAAGAGACAAGAAGGCATAGAGATCAGTTTCCAATCTCAAATCTGCTACACTGCAGGAGGGCACTACAGGCAGTGCCCATTGTACTGCCCTACTACTACAGTGACACCTGCTCACTCTCCTCAAAACATGGAGCTGACTCATGCCCTATAATGCTTTGTTTAACAAATTCTGTTATGAGAGGATTTCAGATTGATAATAATTTTTGGGTTGTGATTTCCTTCTCTTTACTCATATTTGAATATTCCTGCTATCATAGTTCCTGACTATCTCTAGCTAGATACTTGGATAGATACTCAAATCTCTTATCAGTGCTTTCTGTAACTGACTGCTTGTAAAAATGAAAGCATTTATTTTGATAGAGGTTCTCCTTATTCCCCCTCCTTGTTCTCCCAGAAACATGCATCTAATTGGATATGAGTATTTTAACAATGTTTTTTGGAAAAGTATCCCAGCTGTTTTCAATTTAAACTTCAGCAGCCTTGCTCACCATCCAGTTATTCCATACACAGTGTCGTAACAGCTTTAAAATGGAAAGTGTTAAAGCCAGCATTAAATGGGGGAAAACAGCAGTGAATTCTACTATTGTTATCAATGTAAAATTATATAACTTAAATTTGCACTGATTTCTTAAAGTGAAAGTAATCACTGAACAGCAGAATTAAATGGTCGTGCTGTGTAATTAAGGCCTGTGTGTGTCACCCTTTTAGCATTTTCTTATATGATTTCCCCTCACAAAAGAAACTAATCTAGTATAAACATCTGCATTTTGTTTCTCTTCTGTGGTTTTAATCTAGTATTTGCATAAGCATGTGATCAGCCACAAAGAGGCCATATGGCTGGCTGCACTCTCCTTGATCCATTTTCTTTATGTGCCAACAGCGCTTGCTCCTGTGCAATCTTCCTTGTTGATGAATCTGCTTGCCACAACACTATATCCAAACTATCAGCATGACTGTTTCAGTTTCTGTTTGCTGAGCAATGAGTGCTTGTGTGTTTGCCACAGCTTCATAAATATCAAGGAATGCCTGCAGAATGCTGCAATAGCCTTGAACCCACTATAAAGGCCAAGCAGTCTAGCAAGAGTTCAAATCTTTGCCTTGTTGGTTTCCTTTTTTCAGGCATGATGAATTTCTTCTTACTTTTTACAGCTGTTACTGACTATCAAGAAAGTTACAGACCTTGATCTTCATGTTCCCCTTTAACTGTCTGTTTTTGTATAACTGCTCTTCCTGTTTACCCAGTTTACTAGTTATACCATGACAAGGTCCTGTGGGTTCAGCAGATAGGTACTGGCAGTGCTGTAAGAAACTGTCTCTACTGTGGACCTGTATTTATGACTTAAAACCATGGAAACCCAAGATGATGATCATTTCAGCCCAGTCTTGTATGGTCTTGAACACCTGCAGAGAGACCTTGACAGATCGGGCAATCACCCACCATATGAAGTTCTGAAGTAGTGACCGGGCAATCACCAGCCATATGAAGTTCAACAAGGAAAGTGCCGGACCCTGCACCTGGAATGGAGTAACCCTGGATGTACAGACAGACTGGGGAATGAGAGGCTGGAAAGCAGTGCCATGGAAAGGGACCTTGGGGTCCTGGTCAGTGGAAAGTGGAACATGACTCAGCAGTGCCCCAGCAGCCAGGAGGGCCAAGCGTGTCCTGGGGTGCATCAGGCACAGCATCGCCAGCTGGGCAAGGGAGGGGATTGTCCCGCTCTGCTCTGCACTGGGGCAGCCTCACCTTGAGTCCTGGGGGCAGTTTTGCTCAATATAAGAAAGACATGAAACTATTAGAGAATATCCAAAGGAGGGCAACAAAGATGGTGAAGGGCCTTGAGCAAAAGCCACATGAGGCGTAGCTGAGATCACTTGGTCTGTTCAGCCTGGAGAAGAGGAGACTGAGGGGAGACCTCATTGCAGTTACAACTTCCTTTTGAAGGGAAGAGGAAAGGCAGACACTGATCTCTTCTCTGTGGTGCCCAATGACAGGACCCAAGGGAATGGCCTGGAGGAGACTTAGGTTGGATATTAGAAAAAGGTTTTTCAGTTGTGCACTGGAACGGGCTTTTCAGAAAAGTGGTCACAGCACCAAGCCTGACAGAGTTCAAGAAGCATTTGGACAATGCTCTCAGGCATATGGCGTGACTCTTGGGGATGGAGGGCCAGGAATTGGACTCAATGATCCTTGTGGGTCTCTTCCAACTCAGCTTATTCTGTGATTCTCTGACCTCCTCTGAAAGGCTAAGCACTGTTGTTAGCATTATTACTGAGTCCAGGACCTCACCGTAATAGGGCTGGCATTATTAATGTTAATATCAAAAGAGAATAGCAAGACATCATAAGGATATTGCAGTTCCAAACTCCCTGCCTCTTGTTCTATCACTATATGCCTTTGGAAAAAATAAAAACAAAAATCTGTTCAAAAGATAAATAAAAGCTTCCAAAGCTGAGAATTCGGAAGTCATGTGTGACAACTTCTAAAGAAGTATATGGCACAATGAAGACAGCAGAGGTCCCCAAAGATCTCTTCCTACATAGCCTCTCTCTCTGTCTATATCCATCCATCATTCTTGCAAACTGAGTTATGGGAAAGCCTATTTTGGGAAAAGATAAAGAGTAACTTCCCTTCCCTCCACATGTAAAACAGAAGATATGAAAGAAAAGGATAATGAGGTAGATTTAAAGAAGTACTGATACACTCACTTTACCGACGAAAAGGAATGTTCCTGATGGCACATTTAATAGTATTTGTGCTGTCTTTTCAAGGTCACGCTACAAAACAGACCAAGAACTGACCATAACTGTATCATACCACTGTGGACATCCGTTGGCTGGCTGCTTCCAACTACCACACTTCGTTCAGCATGTGAGATCATAATTTTTCAGGAACTTGCATGTCTGATGTGGGCCAACTCATGCTGCCACGCAGTGTTACAGAATGCACACCAGAGAACATGTTCTTGCAGACTTCCAGTGCAAGCAACCATGAGTTTGGGTTTGTGCTATGGAATTATATATCCTTAAGTATTTTTTTCCTTCAGTGTCCTGAATGTGAATCTAAAAGAGTATAAAGAAAATTTGAGTAAAGCATCTTTAGGTTCAGGTGTAGAGCTTGATCTACAAAGAACAGGATATACAGATGTAGCATCTATTTGTTACACTCTGGATCTGCTTTGTTTCTGTTTGTCTGGGGTTTCTTTGCTTTCCTCTGATTTTTTTATGCACTCAGGCACTGCTACAGCAGCTGAGTGAGAAACTAACAGGAATGCCTTCACAGGTTTCTATAAATCAGCCTAGAGATTGAATTATTTCATATATTTTGTGGCATGTTCTATATGTCTAAATATCCCCTTCAGGGGTTTGAGGTTTCTTTTATTAACATGTCTTGCCTCAGGGAAGGAGAAGTTTTGTATTTCATAATCATAAAGGATACGCTCAATATAAATTTACACTGGCTTGTACGGAACAAGCACATTCTATAACAAAAATTTCCCAGAACTAACATTTGGGCAAACAGAACATCTGCTGTTTTCTGTTAAACCACCCAAGTAATTGTCAGGAATTTCACTAGAAATACTTGAAATATCAGCAAAGAAAAGTCAATTTTTTAAAAAAAACTTGCTTTGGAGATATATTTATCTGAGAAGATTCAAAACCTAACATGAGAAATTCCAAAGTTTAGAAAATAACAATGAGTTAACATGTAATTTTGTAAATAAAACTTATTACCATTTTAATGGTTTCAGGAAGAATTTTAAAGCACCTGATCAGATCTGCTTATAGAATAGTTAGAAGAAGCTTATGCTTAGACATACGCACAATGGATTTAAAAATCAGTACACAAAGCCTGTAGTATTACCCTTTCAGAGGGTCAAAGAAAGTAAAGAAAGAAAAAATATGCTATTGCTCCTTTGAGCACAGCACTAGTTGTGTTCAGCAATACCACACATAGTCTTCTAGTAAATTATGGATTCATCTGAGTTGCTTCTTGTACTTTTTTCAATTTTAGATGTAGCTATTTATAAAATTTCATTAGACGCTTCCCATGCTATGGGAGTACTTTGTGTATTAAATGACGAAAGTAACGGTTCAAAATTATGAGTGTTTGAGATTAATTGTACAGCCACCAGTTGCTGCGGTATCCTATGAAGCAGAAAAAGACATATACTAGAAATCCTTTCCACAAAGCTCTGGAAAAGAAGCAAAAGTTACATTAATAATTTTGCCTTCCACTACTGTATGAAACCCGGCCACTTGCTTTCTGTCAATATATCACAAAGGGAAATTGGACCACTTCATATGCATTAATAGCATTACTGGGAAAATCTAGACTAAAATTTTATATAGGTCAAGTTTGTGAAAACTTCAAGCCTACAGACCTCATTTATCCTACTTTATACACGCAGTCATTTTATATAGAGCATTTCTTACTCTGATAGGCTACTACAGTGCATAGTTAGTATACCAGAAAGAATGAAAACTTCTATATTTTCTAATAAAGTAAGTGTTTATACCATTTGCAAGAACAGATCTGAGTTGGGTTAAGTAGTTTATATCCCTGAAGGCCGAGATGAAACGGTGAGATAAGACTGGATCATCATAGCTCAGTCAAACCATCAAACTACGGAGTAGTGAAGGTGATGTTTTTGACATATGAATAAATGTGTATCCTTTCACAATTTTCTTTTATTAGCCCAACATTTCAGCTGTCATTGCAAGACATTTTCTGAAATGTCTGGAATAACATATTCTTCTCAATGAATATGCAATTTCTCTGCATATATTTTGAAAATGAGGTTTCTGTCATCTTTTGTTCCAAAAGGTAGCGTGTGCTAATAAATTAATGCTAATAAATTTCTATCTGTTCCACCAGAGCTTCCACATAGCTCAAAATAAACATTGAAATTAAAGAGGAAACTCAATTAAGAGTGTCATTAAAGCAGAATATGGGCATATTGTTCAACTTACAGCTGTGCTGAAAAGCAGACAGGCTTGCTTCTGTTTTGCAGTCCTGTCATGTACATTCTAAACAAGTGATGATCCAAAACTAAATATTGGATTCCTTCAGTACAGAGCATATTCTCAAGTGCATAAACTAAGCATACTCTCATCTTAAAAAGCTGCAGAAGCCTTTTCGGACCTGTTTGTATCAAAAAAAGGGTGCTGTATGGAAGTGGAAACTTCTTGAGTAACACAGGCTCCATTTACATAGAAGAGGTGAATAAAGCTGTCTTCCAAACGAAAGAAATAAATACAAGGGCCAGTTGGTTCTGCTGGCAGATCTTGTGGGGGGAAGGTAGAAGAAATAGACGCTACTGTGCTTCTCCTGGAGTAATGTTGCAAGTGGATGGAGACTGTTAGGAAATACACTGGCTGAGTTTCGTTCATTTGGATGACATCTGGATGAACTGTCTGTCGTGTAACTAAATAGTTAAACATGTTTATCTCACCATTGAGACTTTGTAGAATAAAAACTGGAAAACTGGACAATGCCTTAACTGATGGTATGATTTAATAAACCTTACTCATTTTTTCAAATATTACTCATGCTATAACTTCAAAAAAGGCTTTTTCTTTAAAAAAAATAGACCATAGTAACTCAGAGTACACAAAAGTATACCAAGAATAAAGCTAGTAATTTTGTTGCTGTGCTGTTTCCTGAGGTGGATAGTGGCCTTAATTGTAAAATAACTATTCATAATTTTAAATAACACTTGGCAGCATTGTTATAGTATCTTCCGTTCTCAAGAGGGTATACTTCAAGCTGCCCAAAGGTATCAGTAATAAGCACCACTTGCCAGAGATATTATAGCCAAAAAACCAGTTTAGACATACAATAGCATCCAAATGTGGATTTAAGTGACAATCCTATTTGTCACCAGCACTGCAGTAATTTGGGGGAAAATGCGTGTTGAATGGCATGTACATTGATTTATAGTGATTTTCACAGTTTCGTTGCAGCCTTTTAACAACAGTGTAGCTGCTAGAAATTGCAAACCACCACTCCCACCCCCCTGAAGATCCTTTTTCACAAAAGGGCCCTATTTATGCTGGGAGGTTTATATATGTTGAGTCTCCTAAATGACTGCTTCAGTCAGGCTTCAATGGACTCTCACAGAAAACTAGAAGCTGTTTCTTGCCAAAAGTGATTTGCACCAGCCAAGACTGCCCACAGCTGACCGACCCACACCAAGGATTTCTTAAAACTGGATGAGCAATGCATTTTGTTTTACCAAAAAAATGTATGAAGAGAGCTCTTTCTACAATCTTTGTTTCTGGTTCTGAAAAAAACAAAAACCTCAAAACCCACAAAAACACAAACAACCCACACAGATTGCTGCATAGGATGATGCAGAAGAGCATTCTCTTTTGAAGGACAGTCTTGAGCAGGTTTTCTGGGACTTGAAAGAAACTGACAGTATTTATTTCCTAATGCAGTCTTCTCTGAAGCAAAGTACTCCTCTTCCTTGGTATCTGAGCTCAGCATCTAAGAAAAAACAATTTTTGGTTCACTTTCCTTCATGAATGAAGCACTGCTTCATAGAATCATAAAATCATTAATGCTGAAAAAGACCTCTAAGATCATTGAGTCAAACCATTAACATAAGACTGCCAGGTCCATCACTAAACCATATCCCTAAGTACCAACAACATCTACATGTTTTGCTTGATCCATTTACACAGATTAAATTTATAAAATTTTATCAAACAAAGATTCACTCTGTTGCTGTTAAGAAAGACTATATATATATATATATA
>VZRV01009655.1:1506742-1593083 GCA_013398115.1 Falcunculus frontatus | reverse complement strand
CCGTTGGGACCCTCCGCCCTCGCCCCGGGCCTCGCAGCGGCGCAGGGCGCGCTCCGGCGCGCGGCAGGTGCAGGGCGCGCCGTTGGAGGGAGGCGGCCGCACCACCGCCCCGGCGATGCCGGCGGTGCAGAAAACGGTGTCCGAGATCCGCTCCCGCGCAGAGGGTAAGCGCCGCCCGCCTCTCCGCGCCGGCAGGGAGGGACTGGGGAGCCCGGCCGGCGTTCCGGCGCAGCGGGGTCTGTGCCGCCTGGCCGGGAGGGGGCGGTGGGAGCCGATGTCGCGCCGCCGCCGCGCTCCTCCCGGCGGTCTCCGGTCGTGCCGTGCGCCCCCGGTGGGGCTGCGGCGGCGCCGACCCCAGCCTGGGGTGTGAGCGGTGCCGATGTTCTTAGGGAGGCCACGTATTTGTCGATGCCTGGTGAGCCCCGGGCAGCATTTTGCCCCTGAGCGATGGCAGCGGTGGTTTCAGGGCGAGCGGTGGTTTCGTTTCCCCGCGGTGGCTGGCTGCTCGGCCCGCCGGCCCCAAGCGGCAGCGGTGGCTCATGGCCTGGGGTCCCCGGCCCGGGAATGAGCCGGAATCCCTCTTTTGTGTGTAGCATGTACGTGTGCGCTGACCATCAGAAATAAGCGTTTGTGATACAGGGCTTGTGCCAGGAAGCTTCGGGCAGTGCTTATGTCTCGTGCCTAAGTGGGTTTGCTTAGCCTTCAGATAAATGTGTCGGCAGCTGCCTTGTGAAAAGAATCACTGCGGTGAATTTATATTGCTATAACATTCATTGCATGCAAAAGTAAAATTTGAAATTGTGGACCCCAAAGCAACAGTAAGTTGGGACAGCCTGTGATTTTTGGTTGCTATAGGTAACAAGAGCAGTGTCCCGGTAATGGCACAAGAAATATTGAGGCAGGTATGCAGGGTTTATCCCCTTGTCTGAAAGTTTCCATGTTTAAACCATACATCAGGTTGATTTATTTTATTTTATTTTATTTTACTTTATTTTATCATATTATATTTTATTTTATTTTTTGCTTTGCTTGGTATAGGGTGGCAGAAACTTCCTCCCTGTATGTTTCTTCCTTTTTCCAAACAAAGAATATTTTATTTAATTTTTGTGCGAGGAAAAGCACAAAGAAACATAGATTAGAAGTGGGCTGATATCTTGATGTTCTTTTCCAGTTTTACGGTGTTATATGCTTTCCTCCACCAAAAGCAGGTTTGTAGGAGGTCTGGCTCTGCTTCTGCCTAGAAAATGTTAGTGGCAAAGAAATAGAAGAATGCATCTTTCTAAGAAGAAAGGGAGAAAGTGCATCCTTTCAGGAACACTTCTGAAATATGTTCACAACCAGAGCAGCAGTCCTATATACTCACAGTGATTAGTAGATGCATATAATGAGACTAGTTAAACATCCAATTTTTCAGTGCTTAATTTCAGTTCTTTTCCACTTACCCTTGTTCCAGACAATTGGTTTTCACTGCAAGCTGAGCATTGCATAAATAAATTGGGAAAATTGATGCTCTCTTTAAAATTATCTAGTTACGGAACTCTTAATGAGTATCAACTGAATAAATGTGGTGTTCCCTAAAGGTAACTGGCTATCTAAGGTTTACAATTGCAGTAAGGAAAAAAAAAAAAGAGTCAGGTTTATTTTTCAAGGTTGAATGACTGTGAAGCAGTTAAATACTGGCTTTAAGAAGCTTGCCAAAAACACTTTCTTTAGCACTGACAATAGGTATAAAACATCTTTTAAGAAACTTAACTTTTGCAAAATGATATGATAGTTTTCTCATTATACCAGTGGAGTTGATTCTATATGACTTATACTGTACTTTACTATATGTATTGTACTACTCTAAAAAATTTGAAATCTGTTACTGTTTTCTTAGTTTTATATTAACATGACACTTACTAATTATTTTTTCTATATTTAGTTCAGGTTATTTATACATAATTCACAATGAAGGCAACATCAATGAGTCTCTTCATATTTTTTCTTTTTGAGATGAGTGCTTCCAGGTCTAGTTAGTCCACACATTTAGACTATGTAGTTGGAATTTCTAAACAGCTCTTTGTAAGTAAATGCTACTGTTTTTTTAAAAAGAGAACTACAGTACTCTGCCATGTGGGTCTCAGTATTTGACAGGGACATAAAGGAACTGTAAAACCCTGGTTCTGGCAATCACCCAAGTCTCTTAGATAAGCACAATGCAGTGATGATAAGGCTGCTTTCAGAGAACTCCACCTTAGTCTTACCACCAGTGCACAGTTGTTATTGGCAGGGTCCCTCTGTTTTCTTGAAACACTAGTAATACTGTAATCACAAACAACAGCTTCCATGACTTCTGTCATGGTGTGGACCATTCCTTAGTCTAAGACTTGTGGGTCTCTGACAGACAGGCTTAGTATTACTTTCCTTGTTCTAGAATTTTTGTATTGTATCTTTGGGTTTAAAATCTCATTTTTCTCTCCTGTCACTGCAGCAACTAATTTCTGCTTTAGAGACCTTTTCCATGGATCATGAACTACCTTATCAGGCTGGACTGTCTGGATGTCATCTCAGAAAGAACTAAGCTCTCTCTCACATAAGGAGATAGTGATTCTGTTATTAGAAAAAATCAACTGTTGTGCGCAGATGAAACAAATGGGATCAGAACTGTCAGAATGATGTGCACGTGTCATTCCGAAGAAGTGGTCAACAGTTGCACAGAAAAATTGACACTACAGTCTGTAAATTATTACAAAATAAAAATTGTAGGTGTTTTAGGGTCTGTAAGCCAACATGTTATGTGCATAGAGGAAAGAATTTGAACAAAAAGGAACTACTGATTTTGTGCCATTCTTCCAAACCTCTGCAGGTCCTTCATGCCTGATGAAGGATAACCAGGCATGCTTATAACCATATTTTAATATATATTTGTGTCTGTTATCCTGTTGAAAAGGACAGGTGCTGCTTACCATTCTAAAGTGGTATGTGTATCAATAAAGTCTCGCTCAAGGCACAGAAGCTCTGGCCCTCTTAAACAAAGTTAGAAAATTGGTGTCATGTATTCTGCAATTGCAAAACACATGGGGAATCTTTGAGTAATGTGGCCTACATAAAGCTTTATTAAATACAGTAACTAACTGTGGTTATTTTAGCTATATATAGCTTCACAGTTAATATATGCATCTATTAAATAATATGAAATGGAATAGTTCAAATTATTTTATTTCTTTTGAAAGCTTCTGGGAGAATGGAATTGTTCTTGGCAGTTCTCATTAGGGTTCTTTGAAGATTGAAGCATTAATCCTTTTCCTCTGTATGATGGTGGCGTTCAGTGAACTATATGAGGTCATTGAGAAGGGGTAGAGATTTGAGGTGCCATGATGCTGCCTACCAAAACTAGTAGGTAATAACTAGTTCTTCTTGTTGGTGGAGATAAATACCTGTACAAAATCTAGGTGAAGCTGAACTTGGGTAAGATGAGATGACTTTCACATGAAGAAGGGATGAATTTTGAAATTCTGTAGTCGTCATCAAATTGTCTTCAGCAGACCATCTTTTTCTGTAGTACCTAATATATCCTTAGGTATTTCTACTTATGGTCTTTAGGACTATATAACATTTTACCAGATTTAGTGATCATTATAGTCACTTGTGTCTGGGTTTTTTTTTCTGCCAAGTGAGTTTAGATCCCAGTGTTTCACAACAGGGAATAACTCAGTCTAGTTCTAGATAGGCTTGGCCATCTCAGTGGTACCAGCAGGTTCAAGCAGGTCATTTAAATTCCCTTGTGTGCTCTGACTCCTCAGAAGGACAGACTGATGGGTCATGTTCCCAGTGCCTGTTCTGTCACTGAAGGTCTGTCATGGCTTTGCAAAAAATAATTCTGAAGGCATATTGTTTTTCATGATTTCATCTTTGAACTGTGCTACATTCTTCAGAATTAGCATTCTTCAGAAAGACTGTTCTGACTTTGGCTGGGATAGACTTAGTTTTCTTCCTAGTAGCTGATACAGTGCTGTGTTTTGGATTTAGGATGAGAATAATGTTGATAACACACTGATGTTTTAGTTGTTGCTGAGCAGCGCTTACACTAAATCAAGGACTTGTCAGCATCTCATACTGCCCTGCCAGGGAGGAGGCTGGGAGTTCACAAAAATTAGGGAGGAGACACAGCCAGGGCAGCTGACTCCCTGCTGATGAAAGGGATAGACCAAACCTTTTGGCATTATGCTGGACAACTAAACTGGGGGAGAGTTGGCTGGGGGCTGGCAGCCTGCTGCTCAGGGACTGGATGGACATTGGTCAGCAGCTGGTGAGCAATTGTGCATCACTTGTTTTCTATATTATTTTATCATTATTTTCCCTTCTTTTTCTATCCCATTAAACCGTTTTTATCTCAGCCCATGAGTTTTACCCTTTTTCAGATTCTCTGTCCCAGCACTGGGGGTAGGCGAGTGAGTGACTGTGTGGTGTTTAGTTGCCTGCCAGGTTAAACCACAGCACTTAGTTGTATAAGAGGTTTTTGGCTACAGCATCAGCTTTCAAAGGTTTTGGAAGCTCTACTTAGAGAATAAAAGAGAAATTTTTAATGATTAAGAGGAGTGTGTCAAAATCCTTTTGGCAATTTGGTTGAGGGTTTTCTTTCCTTCCCTTATTTCCATATTACAATATATCTGCGTGTAACCTTGTCCCATTCTGGTAATGAAAATGAGACTGTTTTAAGAAACAAAAGCTGAAAGTCTTAAACTACCCTACCTAAAGGAAAAATTAGAGGTATGGAATTTACTGTTGTTGTTTTACTAATGTAGAAACTTTTTAATCAAGACTGGTTTAGGAAGAGTCCCTGCAAATACTGTGTGTTTGAAGAGAGATGCTTCTTCCAAATTTATTGTTGGAAGCAAAGTATGGTATTCAATGGGTGCTCTTGTTGAAAGAAGCTCTAATTGGTTTGGGGACTGTGTTTGTCTGTTTCATTGGTTATTTATTTGCAATTTGTTGTTGTTGAAGATGTTAATTTTTTTGCTGGCTTAGGCTGCCACATGAGCCTGTGTGGTTCCTTGAGGAGTACTGTGTCAGCTACCTGTTGAGTTTGTTAGGCTGGCTGCCCTTCCTCTGAAGAGACTTCTTGAGATATATGCTGATGTTTGAATGTGTGTGCCTTTCATCGGGCGAGGAAAGAAAGAGAAATTGCAGAGGGTCAGTGTAGTAGTGGGGATTTCCTGTATCATAATAGAGTCTGTGAATTATGAATGGCAGATGGGTTGAAATTAAAAGTTTCTGCTGAGCCTTTTCTCAGTGTGTGGAGACATGACCTTGCAAAGTAGCGTCAGAAATGTATTTTGAATACAATAGGTGACAGGCAATACACTGGACCAGTGGACTGGAGAATGGCTTGGATTTTGCCTGACCTGTTTGCAAGCATTTATAGAACATGCTAGAAATTAAGTTTTCATGTACAGCCTTAATTATCCTTGACATGCTATACATTCTGATGTATTCAGCTGCATTGTAACATAGGGGTTTTCAGTGTCTTTTTCTCATTCTCATACCGAATGAACAGTGTATATTTAACAAGCAGCTATATACACACAGATTATTGTTATCATGTTAAAACTTTATAGTGATTGGTTTATTCTATATCTGTTGGTACTTTACAAGCTCCAGCCTGAAGACTGCTTAAACCTGTTGTCAGCAATGTAGTGGCTGACTGGTTGACAAAACATTAGTGAAAAGCCTTGGGAGAGAAGGATACATTGGTATCCCCTTTTACAGATTAAAGTTGGGATGCAGGCTGGCATAAGATTCCTCACAGTCCATATAAGAGTATACAGAAAACTCAGCTTTTGCTGACTAATGGAGACAGATGCTGGGAATGTCAGTGAGACTAATAAAACTATTTCAAGTTAAGCACACACAAAATGAAGAATATACTGATGCCACTTCTCTGGGAATAATCTGGCTAGTGTCACAAAGAAAATCCTGGAGCAAGTGAAGGAATGGTATCTCATTAACCAATGAGACCAACCAACCAAGATTAACCAGCTTAATGGCCTTGGCTTCCAGTGATCACGTCCTTCCAGCTCAGTATTGGTCCATCACAATGAGCAAGAAATCAAGCCGAGGTGGCAGAAGGGCTGGATGAAGCAAGGCATTTGACACTGTCCCACACAATGTCCTTGTCTCTGGAGACATATGGATTCGATGGATGGACCACAGGATAGATAAAAAAATAGCTGAATGGTTGCATTCCAAGAGTCACAGTCAGCAGCTCGGTGGAAAGCAGTGACAAGTGGCATTCCTAAGGGGTCAGTATGGGAACTGACTTTTTTTAACATCTTTGTCGTTGATTTGGACAGTGGGATTGAGTGACCCCTCAGCAAGTTCACTAAACAATGCCAAGCTGTGTTACACTGTTGACATGCTGGAGAGAAGAGATGTCATCCAGAGGGACCTTGACAGTCTTTAGAGGTGGGCCTGTGTGAAACTCATGAAGTTCAACACGGCCAAGTGCAAGGTCCTGCGCCTGGGTCAGGGCAATCCCAAGCACAAATGCAGGTTGGGTGGAAAAGGACTTGGGGCTGTGGGCGGGCAAGAAGCTCTACAGGGTTCGACAGTGTGCATTTGGAGCCCTGAAGGCCAACCACGTCCTGGACCGCATCAAAAGAGGCATGACCAGCAGGTCAAGGGAGGTGCTTCTGCCCATCTTCTCTGCTTTTGTGAGACCCCACCCGGAGTACTGCATCCAACTTAGGGGCCCCCAGCATAAGAAAGATATGGACCTGTTGGAGCAAGTCCAGAGGAGGGCCACTAAGTGAATCACAGGGCTGGAACACATCTATGAAGACGGGCTGAGAGAGTTGAGACTGTTCAGCCTGAAGAAGAGAAGGCTCCGAGGAGACCTTCAAGCAGCCTTCCAGTATCTAAAGAGGGCCTGAAAGAAGGTTGTAGAGGAACTTTTCACAAGGGCCTGTAGTGATAGGACAGGGGGGAATGACCTTAATCTGAAGGAGGGTAGGTTTAGATTAGGTATTGGGAAGAAAATCTTTACTATATGGTAAGTCACTGAACAGGTTGCTTGGAGATGCTGGGGAATCCCTATCCCTGGTAGTGTTCAAGACCAGGCTGGATGGGGTTCTGAGTAACCTGATTCCTGCCCATGCAAGGTTCCCTGCCCATGACAGGAGAGTTGGAACTACATGATCTCTAAAGTCCCTTCCAACCCAAACCATTCTATGAATTAGCTAGGAGTCCCTGACAAAGCTCAGGTGTAAAAAGGGGAACACACAAGAGGTCAAAGCAGCAACAGGTTGCTATAGAGGAACAGAGATGCGTTTAGCTAGCAAAGTCACAGCCTACCTGAGGTTTAACCTGCTGAGTGGCTTGTAGATGGCCTTCTTGTTCTCCTTCAGATGTAACACTAGGAAGCTGATGACTGTGGGAAAAGTGGGGCCTCTAGGCTGCATGCCACAGGGAACCTGGAAACAAAAAATAGAATGCAGTAAACAGTGTCTTCTCTTTAGTCTCTAATGATAAGATCAGCCTCCTGGGACCACAGGTTCCTGATACCCGTTGGAAAGTCCAAAACAAAAAAGATTTACCTTGGTGGAGAAGCGCCAGTTTAGGGAACAGTTAAACAAACTGGCAATACGAAAGTCCGTGGGATCTAATAAGACACACTCACGAGTGCAGAGGGAGCTGGCAGGTCTCACTGTTAGGCTACTCTGAGTGATCTTTGCAAGGTAATGATGGTCTGTGGGGAATGTAGATTTTTACTGAGCATCTTGACTATATAAAAAAGACTTTTTTGTTTTTTCAGGGGTCATTATTTGTGAGAAATGCAAATACATTGGGCTCACACTCACAATAAATGTCCTTTTTGTCTCATGAAGTGCCTTGAATCTTGTGTAAGTAAATCTCTTTATATGGAAAATCTTGCTGTGTTTTTACAGGCTATGAGAAGACAGAGGATGTTTCAGAGAAAACTTCCCTAGCTGATCAAGAGGAAGTGAGAACTATATTCATCAATCAGCCCCAGCTAACCAAATTCTGCAATAACCATGTCAGGTATTAACAAAAACACTAGAGCATTGCATGTTGAATAGCAAAATTGAAAAGATTTAATTTATTCTACTTCTGTCATTTCCACTGGCCACCAATGACAGTCTTACACACTGGTGGGAGGAATAAAGTGAAAGGAGGAGACAAGTAAGCTGTTTCAGTTACAAACCTGACCTTCTGAATTTTTAATAATGGGGCGGGGAAGGTACAGCTGCTTTACAGCTGTACCATCAGCATGTCCCTAGAGGATGGATTCATTCTTCAGGTTTCAGTTCAGTTCATCTTTGAACCTATTCGTGGTAGCTGAATGCTGATGCAGATGTACTGCACTTGAGCACAGCATCGTTTGTGCTTTGGAAACACGTGGCTTCTTCAGTCAGGCAGTAACAAAGATGTTGTGGTTGCCTATCAGACTAGTTTTCAGTTTCAGGTTCAGGCTTTAGGGACTTTGCTGATTTAGAGCTGATAACATCCTCAGTTCTGTTGTTAAAATTCAAAGGAAGTAAATGGCAAAGATACCTCTGCCCCAAGTAGGTGAGTTTTCTGAAGGTACCTTTGATAATGTGCATAAATTTTGTAGACATCGAGAATAATGTGGAGGGCTTTTCCATGACCTTGAGAAAGTTTATATGCTGTTTCTTGGTGTGTACAACTTGTCTTTCTGTCTTTTGCTTGGTTACTTGACAGTGTTGAGGTCTTTTGCAAGATACATTAATTCTCCAAATATTGACTATTTTATGCAAGGTCAAAGTAAATACGACTGACTTAAAAAGAAGTTAAAATATTCTTACAAATCTTTTGCTTAAAAGGTTTTGGCATGATTGTTTTCACATATATTGTTTTAGGAACTTAGATGATGGGGGTCTGTTCTTAAATAGATGCAAAAGGCTGACACAGAGCTGGGAGCTCAAACATTTTGTGATGATGGCTTAGCAGAGTTTGTTTTGCTAGGATGAATTATATTTTCTTCTTCCAGCCTAACAAAAGCACACTTAATATCCAGTATTTATCAGTTAAAAATCAAAAATCAAACTGTTTCATTTGAAAGCTTGTATAACTGAGAGGGAATAAACACATTTGAAGAATTTTTTGTACTGTAATAATAGCATGTGTTTTTGTCTCTTCCTCTCAGCACTGCAAAGTACAACATAATCACATTCCTGCCAAGGTTCCTTTATTCCCAGTTCAGAAGAGCCGCTAATGCATTTTTTCTTTTTATTGCATTGCTTCAGGTAAGATCAACAATAAGATTCTAATATTTTAAACTTGCTAAGAGAGCATTTATATTACAGAGATACTGAGATACTAAGGTTTCTGTGCAGTTCTTTCCAAGCTAGCTGGCCTATCAGAACAGCTGTATCATGTAGACATATCTTTAATAAAATGCTTGGGTTTGTGGTTTTTTTACTCCTTGGAGATAACAAAATGCACACAAAGATTTTTCTATAAAACTGGTTAAGTATAGCTGTAATTCTGTTGGGTGAAAAAGACTTGTGAAAAGAAAATTCCATTTAAAAATATCTGGCGTATACAGAAAACTGTTACCTGTAGTTGGCATTTCTTCTAGACGGTATTGTTTAAAATCCTAAAATCTATGAACTTTATTCCTGTAGGTTCTTTTGAGGGACAGGAATTACAGCTGAGGGGAAGTGATTATTTATTCTTAGAGATAAAGATTGAAATTGAACCTGGACAAAGAAAACCAGTTATGGAGTCCAATACTACAGCAACTATTTCCTGTAAACCAGCTAATCAATATACTAGTTAGGAAGAAAGTACACAGTCTTTTTTATATCACCACTGTAGCTTCGTTAGGTATATTTGTAAAGTGAAATTCCTGACCCAACTTACTGAGACTTTTTTGAAGAAGTACATAACATTTTGCCCAGCTATCAGAATATTTTAGTTTTGCAATAGTTCAAGTTGATGAAGCAGGTTGTGGGGTTTTTGTATACTATTCTTTCAATGCATTAGCTAATGATAAATGAAGAATTGAACTGTGTTCGGGTGCAGTCGTAATTACCATTGACTAGTTCTTCATTTCAAACACATTTGATAAAACCACATTTTCTGCACAATTTCAAATGCATTGTTTAAAATGTGTTGATTTGTGTGTTGTGGAGGTCGTGTTGATATACTAAACAAAAATTACTGAAAAATGGCACATAGACTGCCATATGTACTTTTTGCTTCCTCACATCAAATGTTTCTGCAAGTCAAAGTTTATTCCTCTGTCCTTACTCCGATTTCTTTGCTTCGACTTTAAGTGCTTGGGGCAGTTTCTTATGATACACCTGCATAAGTAGCTTACACTGTTTCCTGGGGGTAAAAAAGTTCAGGGTTTCATTAGGTTTTCTGCCTGGAAGCCTGTGGCTTCTAAATAAATATCCTGCTAACTGTCTGGCGCCTTAAGTTAATCCAGCGGTCCAGCAGTGTTCCCTGTGGTGCCACTGTGCACCTCAAGCTAGAGACACAGAATATGAGGTTTCAGAAGTGTTAGGAAGTGGAGTGTTAGGACTTTAAAGCCCACTAGCGTGTCAGGCTATCAGTGTGACTGCATTGTCAGGAGAGGGAAGTAGAGAATAATGGAATTGGAGTACAGGCTGGTGACCCTTTTGCTTTCAGATTTTGCCTACAAAATAAGATGCAATTGGAATGGGAATTTGGACATTCATGTAGGAAGGAATGAAAAGGTAGGAATAGCTGGAGAAGTGATAGATCCCTTTCCTCTGTAGCCAATATATAGTCACTCGCCGAACAGTAAGTTTGTGCTTCATTTCCGTTTAATTCCTTGAAAAACGTGTACAGTAACCTGGAAGTTAGATCTATATTGGTCTTACAAGAAACATAGCATATGTACGTATAACATTTTGTTTTCTTTCAGAAGTGCAATGTGGTGGTAGCAAAAAGAAATGTATATAATTCATACGTAACACTGGCTGTTTTTCAAAACATTTTATGATAAATTGAGAGACTCTTTTAACCGCTTGGAGGCACCACTAGTTAGTGTACCCTTTTCTTGCAGAGTTGTCATTGTTGTCACACTGCATTACCCGTAATAAGTCTGTTAAGGCAGCAGTCTTTTCAACTATCAGTGTTGCCATTAAAAATTCTAGCCAATATAAAGATAATTATGGATAACCATCCATGTATGTCATGTAAGCAGCTGCATTTTCTCGCAATTTACATACATGTTTGCTTGCATCATCTGTGCCCATACCTGGTTAGCAAAAATGGGGTTTTTTACCCATTTGGTCTGGCAAAAAGCAGCTATTAAAATTTGTCAATTAATATCTAATATGATTAGAAATATCTCTTAAGAGATGAAAACTGTAAAAAAGCAAAAACACCTTGGACTAGTGTCCATTCTAACAAAAATCTAAACTGGAAAGTTTAGTTATATTTTATAAATACGTATTTTAATTCAATTGTAAACCCAGAAAAGGAAGGTGAATATTCTGCAAACACTAAAACCTCTGGAAAAAGTACCGCTGAACACTACACTGCTTAAAACGCAAATGTTCTTTTATTGTATCAGCTGCTTTTGAATTGAAGCCTGTAAACCTCTCTTGGAAATAATGAACACCATGTCTAAAATGTGAATTCACTTGTCTTTATTTGCACAGAGAGTACTGTTTCTTGTATTAAAAATGTTTTCAACCAGCAATGCAAAATATTTTTTTCTCCTTTTTTTTTTTATAGCAAATACCAGATGTATCACCAACAGGCCGCTACACGACACTGGTTCCTCTTTTATTTATTTTAGCTGTAGCTGCGGTGAAGGAGATAATAGAGGATATTGTAAGTATTTTATAGCAGTATTTTGTAAATAGCTATCATATTTTTCATTTATAATATTACAAAAATGTTTCCCAGTTGTCAAATCCAGGTCCAAGCATTTGATTTACCTCTTTTTTTCAAATGTCACAGGCATAAAATCCTTCATTTTACTGTTGTAACTTTTCACGGTTTTGTAGACAGCAAGGGGAATAGGCCTTTTCAGTTTTCCTGTTGCTCCAGTCCAGTGCATTTTACTGTTAACATTTCATATCTTAGTGCTAAGTGTGGTCTGCTGACTCCTGATGGCCAGGAACAGACATAGAATTGGTCCTCGTTAGGCAGGTGCCTCCATCTATGCCAGGCTTTCCTAGGCTCTTTCCAGTCACTGTCTGTGGTAGTGGTTGTTTTGCTTTCTTCTTGTGTTGAAAGAAAACTTTAAAAGAGCTGGGACATTGTCAACACAGAAGTGTCCATTCTTATTTTATTTTGAAGGGACAGAAAGTAATTTCAGTCTTTGTTTCACTTTTACAAAAGATGTTGGGGTTTTCTGAGTACCTTCCTCCCCTCTCTTCACTAAAAGTATGTGATAGAAACCTGTCTCTCTAACTTGCTTAAAATAATTGAGTCTTTTAATTGATTAAGGAATTAAATTAATTATTTACCAAATCACTCTAAATGCTAAGAATTTCTTTATCTGCTTTTGTTCTATTGTAGTTCTGCAGATATGTTATAAGAAGGACAGGACATGAGATATGTCATGATACGGCAGAGTGCCTTGTCCGCTAGAGGAGTAGTGTTCCTGTTTGTGGGCTCTTGAGTTTTGGAAAGGGTTGCAGGTAGTGTAGTCTTTCCTTGCACACAAATAGTAAGCTCCCTGGGAACATTAGATTTATTGTGTTTGAGCAGAATTACAATGTATATGCAGAAACATGACCAAGAGGAAGAGTGTTGAGCTGCAGAGGAGGTTTGGAATAGAGGGTGGTTGGTCACATGCTGCCTTTATTGATACAGTCAACTCGGTTTTCCTCTCAGTTACCTCTGTCAGTGGATGGTATAGGCTCCCTAGGTTGTATGAAGCTCCTAGGTCACAGAGTTGGGTGGTCCTGCAAGACACAATGAGGTTTCCATTAAATATTTTTCTTCTATTTGGCATTTCTAGTTTTTGCTGCCTTACAGTCAGCTTCTCCTTAAATGCCTTTGTTGCTTTCTCTTTACATAAACAAAACCCCTTTTGAAAAAAAGCCATAAAATCAATTCATGTTCTTTGGGATATTTTTAACCATTCTGCTGTTAATGCTTACAGTCTTACACCATCTGTCAGTGTCTAGGCAAATATAAAACTGAGGCTGCTGCTAGTGTACAAAGTGTCCTTTTTAAAATTATCTCATCCTGTCGCTTTTCTTTTGTTATTTATTTCTACCATTTGCTCTTTGTAACTTGAAGTATACAGTTTGGTGTGGCAGGGGAGAAAGACAGGGATCAGGTATAGTGGGTTTTGCATATGTCAGCTAAATAAAGTTCTCATTACCAAATGCTGCAGAGATGCCCAAAACCAATACAGCTGTACTGGTTTTTGCTGAGAAAGCTGACCACTTTCTACATAGTAAAATATTCAAAGTGTTTTCCCTTAACCGTTAATTTTCATTATGTCTCAGTTTTTTTACACAGTGAGATGTCTAGGATCTCCAGGAATGGTAATCTTCATCTAATATTAAAGCTTTTGGACAGGAACCTTATCTATTGATATCAATAATTATACTTAGCAAAATAATACTTTTAGCTCAAGAACCAAATGTTTCTTTTTCTGGAATGAAGTACCAAGAAGAGAAAGACGTTAGCAGAAGATATTATTCATGAACAGCATGTGTTTTCCGTGTATGCTTAAAAGTGCTAGCAAGATTGGTGACATGCGGTGCTAGATTGTCAGCTGTTTTTTTCAGTGATTTTCACCCATCGTACCTCAGAAAGCACTGGACATTAACCTTTTCAAAATGGAGGAGATTCACCCTCTGGACAAACAGAGATTGCTTTGGTCAAGTTACGCTTTCCGTTTGATCAAGGGTTGTTTACATGTACATTCAGCCATCTTTTTGAAAGGAGAATCTCTTGGTAATCTGTGAAAATCTAGTAAAAATATTATTTTAATTTTGCGAAGTTAAAGTGGCCTTTTAAGAGCTGCTAGCTCAGAATCGTATCAACATTTTATTGGCAATAAATCACTCAAGTAGCTTGACTTATTTTTCTTTCATTTTACAAGATTGCTTTTGATTTTGTTTGTATCACAAAGGCATGAATTCTGGACGTCTGTTTAAAAATTTTACCTAAACCAGTTAATTCTATTTAAATTAATTTTCTAAAACGTATTCCTGCTCAGGAAAAACTGAATTCATGAGTCCTAAATAGTGTATTTAAACTAGTACTCTCCTAAGCTTTTTGTATCTGAGTTTGGTCATACCTTGAAAATGCTGGTTGTTAATAGTTGTATCAAGATTACTGTCAAAAGGTTTCTCACAGCTATGTTAAAACTGAGTGGCCTCATGGTCTGTTTGGGGGGATGTGCTGTCAATTTTTTGTTTGTTTGTTAGGGTTGTTGAAGTCTGCAGGCAGCTTTGTAGAGGTGGAGTCATATGTTTACACAGTCATTGCCGGACTTTAGATGTCTGTATGAGACACTTAGATGAAGAATTGTTCCATGATCTTTGCTCTGGTAGAATCACCTCCCAGTTCCAGGAGAGGGCAAAGTTACGGTAGTGAAATGCACCAGTTCCTTGTATAAGGAACTTGTCTAGATAGAGATTGCCCGCATGGAAGGATATTGTAGTAGAAGACAATTAGCCTGGATCTGGGTGTGACTTTCCTGGTGCTCATAACTATGCAAGTAATTAATAGTCCTGTTTGAATATTTTGTTGGTGTACTGAGTAGATGAGTGGGAGGGGCTAATAGTTGTTGTTTTTATTAGAAATGTGAAAGCTTTATCTTATCAACAGAAGTCTTTAACCACTCTGCATTTCTAATCTAGAAAAGGCATAAAGCTGATAATGCGGTGAACAAGAAACAAACTCAAGGTAGGAAATTTTTTTAAGCTTTTTTGGGGGGGGTTGCATTTTTGCGCATAGTAGTAATATAATTTGAACTGCTGACGTGTAGTTGAGTGGGAAATTGTATGTGCAGATTACTTCAAAGTTTGTAATGTAAACAGTTGAAATAATAATTTGCAATGACATTAGCTGCACAAAATAAAATATGTTCTAGATTAAGCTTTTGAGGTTCCTAAGAAACTTGAACATTTACTCATTTAGCACAAGTGATGCTGTCACTGTTAAAAGATCATAATCACCTGTGTATTTAATGGGCTTACATTATAATTAAAAGTCTGCATTTCTGAGTGCACATAAATTTTTTTTCAGCCAGCAGTAGGAAGGAAGCATCAAGAAGTAGAACTGTCTTTCTGTGCTGGTTCAAAACTGTGGATAAAGACTAATGGAGTTCTTTTGGGTTTGATTTGTTGGGTTTTTTTCATTAAATCAATAGAACAGTTTGATTAGAGGTGATGAGATATTTAGCCAGTGTACCCTAACCAAAACGCTGGCATGTGACTTTTTAAATAGATTTTGATAAAGAAAAGTAGTATTAAATCAGGATTATTTTAGCTCAGAAAGTGAGGGAGACATTAGTGTGTCCTAAACACGCTTATCAGATAGGAAGTCAAAGTTTAGGTTCCTGCTTTGCTGCTCTTCAGCTTTTCATGTTATTTGTTCTGAGGTAGACCTCTCTTGATGGAAACAGAGGTGTTTTTATAAACAGGAGGAGTAATGAGTGTCACGTGAATTTGATTGCAGAAAGTATGAAAAATACCACAGAAACAAATCTTACATGGAATCCTTTTAAATATATAATAAAAATAACCTTAATTTTTTGGGGAGAAATGTAGTCATTGGTTAAAGATAAACAATTGTGTGGCACTGCTAAGTACTGGAAACATAAATTTTAAAGCCTAGCTAAATTGTATGTAAATCTTTACTGTAAAATTTATGGGGGCTGGGAGGGCAAGATAACTTAGGAAACTATTGAGTATGTAGGAACTATTGAGCTCAATAGCAGGTATGGAGAGATTAGGATAGGGAGACAGAACTATTGACTGAAAGCCCAGGAAATAGAAATCTCCGGAGGCCAGATCTGAAGAAACAGATACATAAAAGACAAAGGAAAGTTTAATGTTGACTTCCAAAATTCTTTCATCAACCGCTCATAGCTTTTGAGATTACAAACAACAGTTTTGGTGGCAGTGAAATCTTGAAAGGCCTTTTCAATTTTTCTTTTTGTCCAGAGTGTACAAAGTTTTAATAAAAGGCTTGTTTTACTCTCTTTTCTGACTCTTCTTCTTGGTTACCTCTCATCAGGGTCTTTGGTAACTGTTCCTACGGTTCCTGAATGTTCCATGTATGCAGAAGAGTATCTTGGAAGTTCAATGTGTGATGAGGATAAATAAAATATTGCTAGCATTGAGAAACACATTTCTTAAGCTAATACAGGATTCACATAAGTGCAGCATTGATCCTAGCATCCTGAAAAAGCAATTTTTAAATGTATTGTCAAATAAAATCTATTGTCAAAGCAATAATTTAAAAGTTAATCAGTATGGTGCTCTCCTACTTTGTTCTCATGTATTCAGCAGTTCTGTGACCCTGAAAAGCAGCGATGAGCATAGTATGTTGTACATCCAGCTCCACCTTTGGTTGCCCTATAAACACACAAAATTGGTAGTGAAATGATGTGTGCATGTGTAGGTTCTGTGTATGGCTCTCTGTTCAACTTTCTGTTCCTTAATGATGATCTGTATCTCAGTTAACCTTAAGTAACTAACTTTCTAAATTACTACTACTATAAAAAACTACTATAAAAAGGATTTGGATGTATTAAGCTACATTGGGGATGCTTTTTGTTGCCTCAGGCTGCATAGATATACAATACAGCAGGACACTCTCAGACATTCTGACAGGATGAAATCTGCATTTCTGCAGTATGGTGAAGTAGCCTTCTGCAGGGCAGATGGAACATGCTTTTGAAAATTATTTGTTAGAGACAGCTGAAAAGTGGGAGATACAAAGGCAAAAGTCAGGCTGCAGAAGGCTTTATGATGCAGGTTCTCTAACCATTGTATAAAAAGTGCATAGCAACACCACTTCTTTATTTCTTGTGAGAAAATGGATTTAACTGAATGTTAGTGTATGTAAATTGTCCTTAAAAGCTTACTGGATCCTGCTAGGGTTAGAGTACTCTTGAGATTTCAGGTGGCTCTGCGTGTTTTCATGAATCTAACTCATCCATTTGTGAGCTGATTTTAACCAGTTAAACCAGCCAGAAGCAAATCCAGAAAGGAAAAATGATAGTGTCCTTCCATGTAGTGGATTAAACTGGCTCATCAAAGGGTCCAGCAAACCCTGGAGGCAGCATGCATAAAGCAGTGAGGGCACACACCTTGGCATGGGGGTGACAGCAGGACAGGACCTTCCCTCTGCAGCCAGAAGCCCTTTCTTACGAAGCCCCTGGCCACATCTGGGGACATACTTACATTTCAGACCTGCAGAACTCCAGTGACAGTTATTATAGTGTAACTGTTTGTGAAACTTAGTTGTCTGGGTTGATGCAAGTTGTATTTTTAATTCTCATCAGTTCTTTCATCTGGCTTTCCTCTGTCATGAAAGCTGGAAGCCACAGTGAAAGGGAGCAATCTCTTAAAGTTATCTGAGTATTGATACATAGCAATATTTTTTCTTTTTGTTTTTGCACATCCATATTCAGTAACTGGGGCTAAAAAAAGGTTACCTTTATTATTCTCTGAAAACACAATCTTGGCAATTAACTGGTAACAAGGCATGTTTTTTGTATCGTAATGGTAACACTTAAAACTAAAGTAGTGGAATGTGGTTGCAAGATTAATTGCGACTATCAGGGAAAAACTATCCTTAGTACTACTCTAAGTAGCATGGGATACTTTCAGTATATTTGTAGAGGAGGTGACTGTAGTGATCCTAAAGTTCTCTGATATGCCAATAACAGCAGAATAGATAAACTCTGATGAGCCTCCTGGCACTTTTTATGAACCGTGAATACATTCCTCTCGCCCCTCACCCCCCACAATAATTTCATAACTTTTTTAACTTTGGAACTTTTTATTCCAATTACTGACTTAGTTCGGAAAATACGTTATTGTAAAATCTATATCAGATTTATTTACTTCTCAAGCCCTGTAAAATGTTCTGACTGACTTTGTAATAAGATTCAATGGCACAAAAACTGTTATAAATAATACGTGCTATATATTTGAAATGCTTGATCTGAATTCATAGAAACAAGGCATGCTGTAAAACATTATGTAAATGAGATGTGTCTGTATGGCTTTTCCTAAGGAATCTAGCACATACCTGTATATTGCAGTTAGATTGTACGACTGGAAAATTCTTTATATTTTTCCTTTTCTTTTTTAGTACTACGAAACGGTGCATGGGAGATTGTCCACTGGGAAAAGGTGTGTGTCTTTATTGCTTAGTTTCAGAGCATGATGCATATTTATTATTTGTTTTATTTCTCCAAGTAATTGTTAATGATAAAAAATAACTGGTGGTATGGGAAATGTATAATCTCTTGTATTTTGGTTTTTGTTTGTTGATATATGTCTCTCAAAACATACTTTGAAGTCAAGTCAGTTTTGATGGCATGGGTCCAAACTGGTGGACTTTAAGGTCAGTGGGGATACATTGAATAATATGATGGCTGTGACAAAATTACTCACTTCCTTAGTATTATTTGGTTTGCCAAGGCAGATACTTCTTTATGGAAACTAGTTACTTCGTGTATTTGTTGAACTTCATTGGCTTAAATCATGAGAACTTTCAAGACTTTTGTGCAGTGATTAGGAAGGGACTTTTAAAGATATCTTTCAAGAACTAAATGTTATGCTACCACCTAGTCACTTAGTTTTAGTGGTTTCCATACCTGAAAACTTGAAGAAAATTTGACCCACCATAATTTGGAGGCAAGGTTCAGATGATATTGGCTTATACCTTTGAAGAAGCAAGGATATAGTGTGATGCAACAAAACTATGGTCTTAAGTGGTATTAATTTCTTCTTTAACTCAACTTCAGTCTTTCAGTAAAGTATTTTACAAAACCAGCAAAATTAAAGAACTGCATAGAAAAGGCTATTAAAGATTAGGCTTATTTGGCTAATTAGGCTTATTAAAGATTAGATTTCCAAAGAATTACAATAACTTTTGACGTAACTACAGTTGTACAATCTAACTTCTCTAAGTGTGTGAGTCTAACAGTCTTGCTAGCAATATTCAACAGGTAAATATTTACTGTGCTTAAAAGAAGGGGATAGTACATTTTGTTTGAGACCATTAACCAATTCCCAGTTTTCTTTCAGGTAGATGTTGGAGATATAGTTATAATAAAAGGCAAAGAGTATATACCTGCTGACACTGTACTGCTCTCATCAAGGTAGAGATGCCCACTGATGCTTATAGTGTAGAGGCTGGTTTCTCTACCCTGCATTTATTTATTTGTGATTGTTCCAAGGAAATAAAGAATAAACAAAAGTGCTGCTGTTCTGAAGTATAGTCCTTTGTTCATTTGGTCATTTATCATTTAAGGCATTTTTTTAAACTGTGACAATTGCAGTTTTGGAATTACACTGGCATTCAGTTTATCCCTAAGAAAAATGTAATATGTTGTTTTGTTGTTGGATATAATACAAAAAAGGCTGATTCTCTGTCTAAAAATTAGACCTCAACTGCCATTTAACTATGTTGGCTTTTTATATGTACCCAATAAATTTCATCCCATAAGTAAATCAAAATGGATATATTACAGGGAACAGAAATGGTTTTTAAATTATATAGTCTCCAGTTTCATAATTGAATCAGGAAAAAAGTGAACATGAGATGTGAGTCATCAAATTAGCACTGTCTGAATACTCACTTTAGTATTTAACATATATATATTATGAATAATTTCATCTGTTGAAAGCAAGACTTAATTTTTAGCATGTCATGCTGTGATCCTTTTTACATGGACAATCAGAGGTTGTTTATCATCATTTCCTTGGACAGTTTTATTTAAGAAATCCACATCTTAAGTGGGAGATGCACATTTTTCAACATCTATTTGATCAGGTCAACAGGCAACATATTCTAAGAATCTTTTTTAATAAATATTATTTAAATGTGAATGTATTGTAATTTTTTTTTTTTTTGGCACAAGCAGAAATGTTATGTATATGACTGTGATTTAGGTATAAACCCTCTATGACCCCACTGAAGTTAATTAATCCACTCATGCCTTCAATTAATAAAGTTAGGATCCTATATGTGTCTGTTGACAGACTGTGGTATAGACTAGAACATTATTTCTCTGTCTTCCGTTGTATCTCAAAATTAAGTGTAGCTGTTTCTAAAACACTTCTGTTAAATTATTATCAAGTGTAAAGTAGTTGCCACATAATACTGTAAATATTCCCCACAGTCTGTCTTCAGTGCTAATGTTAGTCATAACTTAGCTTGTATCGAGTGTCCTCTGGAAACCTTTTACTTCTGTACTTTGAGAAGCATTTATAAATTTTAATGGTGCTTCTCCACCAAGATCTTTGCAGGCAATACACCATGCAGCAAGGACACTTGTTCTATTGGCCTGATAATAACTTCTGTCATGCTAACCATAGTGTCTTGCAGGTGGAACAGATTACATCCTCTCAGAGCAGCTTCTTCATAATCCTCCTGAGTAATCCCCTAAATTTGAGTCTATGCCTAGGTGTCTTCATGGTTTTGCCCTTTTCGAATTTGGAGGACACTTGCATCACGTTCATGGTTTACACACAGGAAAATACCTACTGCCTGAGAAGCCTACTTTGCAATCCCTGTACCCCCGGAAGGAATTTTATGTCATGAGTTGACAGTGGAAATAATAGTTAGCTGCTACTGGACTTGGTCAGGACTGTTTCCACTTTGGTTAACCCCTCTTTAGTGCCCTTATGAGAACAAACTGTGTGTGTCCAACTTTGACCATTACTCACACTGAATTTTCCTATCAGGTTTTCTTCTAGGATCAAGTTTGCAGTGTGGACTCTTTGAATCACGATTGCTTTTCTAGGCCCAGTTCGGGCATTTCTTACAGCTAAAACTTCTTCCCTAGTTATATTACTAGGATCCTGTTTCAGCCTTCCTTCCAGGAGAGAACCCTGTACTACTACACGACCTCTAATTCTGATTTTGAACTGGCATATGCTCTCCTCCATTTCTCATCTCCATGTGGCCATGTATTCTTCAGGAAGACTCTCCTCAGTTTTGCTTTCAGGTGTTTATTGATGCCCAGTTACATTTTAGGTTCCAAAAGCAATGCGAATCTGTGGGCCTGGTTTTAATTCAAACTAATAATACTGGGTTCTTTTTACCAGCAATAGGAGTTTCTGGAGAACAAGAGGATCTTAATTATTTTGGGAAGCTATAATCTCTTACAATGGAAGGATGCAAACCTCTGAGATTTAATTCTGTATGGTTCTTGCTAGTTCAGTGTACAGAGAAATTTATGAAGCTGGAAAAAAATACAAAGTAATTTTCAGCATGTCTACATAGAAAAGGCATTTGTTACTTCTTCAGAAAAGTTGGTGGAAAATCTATTGTGGCTTTAATTTTTTAGTTGATATATGGAGTGGCTAGAAATTTGGTCAGTTGAGAAATAAGCATAGCAGTTTCTTACGTTTACAGTAAAATGTCAGTGTGTTCTGCAGCTTAAAATCTGTGCCTTACAGTAAAATAAATGACTTGAGTAAAAATGAAAGTGTTCTAGCTCTTTTCTTTCTGACCTGATTAAAATAGATTTTGAAAAAATTGTCATCAGACATTTTAATTAACATGTATTGTTTGAATAATAATTTCCAACTCTGTCTTTTTGTCTTTGTTCATTTGTTTTGTTTTGTTTGTTGTTTTTTTTCCCTGTCACTTATTTTTCTGTTCTAATCATTTCAAACTGGGATGTGTAGGTGGCAGTAGGGGAAGTAGTGAAAGTGACCAATGGGGAACATCTCCCAGCTGATCTCATCAGTCTGTCATCAAGGTTAGAATAAAGTAGTTGAACAGGATACGTGTATGTGGGTCCTCATATACCAAATATGAATTACACTGCCATGTTGATAATCTTTGCTTTGCTATTCACCTTTCTTCAACAAAACCTACATATTTATAAAAGTAGAAAGGGTTCAGTTGATAAAATGATACAGATCATTAAAGTGTAAATACACAATAACGCTCCAAGAAATTAAAGTTGTTTCACTCCTCTTGGTTATTACACTACCCCCATGAAATTTTATCAAACAAGTTGTCATTGAATAACACAGTTAAACACCAGGGTAAATATATGTTTAAGAGGAATATCCATGTTTCTGCCAACTCACTATTTTCAGCAAAGAATATAGTTTAACATTGGTAGGACTGGTAGAGGACCCTCTGCACAAACTTGGATGTTGCACAATCTCTGCTGCATGTGATGGCAAAAGCAGCATTGTTCTTGTGTGTTGTGACAAAATGCATGTTTTTTAGACATGTCAGCTTTATGCTATTGTCCGCACTCTTACCTCACTTTGTTTTTCCCTAACCAATCAATGGGTCTGCCTTGATCTAACTGTAACTTACTTTGAAGGTCACTGTAATCTGCTACAGTTATTGCAATTAAGCATGTGTCTCACTTGAAATGTCTTTGCTGCCTTAGTTTGTTTTAAAAGTGCTTTACAAAAATATTGTTTGTATTTTATTGTGAACTAAAAAAAATGTTAGAATTGTGAAAATGTGCTACACAGGTATTGCCATCCAAACACTCTAAATACAAGTTATGTATATTTTTAGAAAAGTTTGCCAAGAATAAAACAGTAGCCTGAAAACACCTTATGATAATTTGTCACATTTTAATACTTGTACTTTACAAGATTGTGTTAGAATAACCTCCTTAACCTTATCCTGAAAATAATCTAAAATTAAGTCACTTATCAGTAACGCCACTGTTGCGTTAATAAAGAAAATTTTAAAAACACTCGATGCTCGAGTTTCATGCTAGAAGGAAGGAAAACACTAGAAGCTTTAAAGTGTAGAGAGTAAACCTTTATTCTTTTATGTTTTGAGGGGCTTTTGTTACTTATTTGATCCTTTTCAGAATCAAAACTTCTTTCTGTCTTAAATCTAAGTAGTAGGTGTTCTGTCCTTTTGCCAAAAAATGGGAAATGACTGGAGTGATGTGTGTCAAATAGATGAAGGATTCAAGTAGTAATATTCTGCGTGAACTTAAAACTTTTAGTTTAAAAAAACTTTTGAAATGGCAGAAGGAGGATATGTTTCAAAAAATGTGTTATGTTATCCATAATTTAGACTTCTTTATAAGAAAACCTTTTGCAAGGCAACTTTTGTATCTTAAACTCCTGCTGCCTGCTCTAGTAAGCACTACAGATGCACTAAACTGTGCCCATATCATAACCTCATGTATAAAGATAAAATATTTGCTGTATACAGTGCTTTTATCAATGTTTAGATAAAGAAACATTTAAGAAAATAGGCTTTGGCAAACTTCTCTGAAAATGTAAAGTACTGTTAGTTTTTTATAGATTTGGCTGTAAATTATTCCGGTTTTGAAGATTTGATAAGACAAATCTGTTTGCATAAATAAGTATTAGAAGGCTACAGGAAGTTTATGGATTTTACCATTACAATTTAAAATTCAGGATTTTTTTTCTCTTAATAGTGAGCCACAGGCCATGTGCTACATTGAAACATCTAACTTAGATGGTGAGACAAACTTAAAAATTCGACAGGTAGGTATTTCATTTTTGAGAATATTGCAAATACTGGTTTTGTCTATTATTGCTTATAAAAACATTTTATTACATTAATGGACATTTTAGAAGACTGAAATTTTAGTGGTTTGAATAAAAAGCTATGGGTTATTGGCATCATAAAAGTGGAGCAATGAGTGGTACTCCTAAGTAATTCTTTGTGCTTTGTTTTAGGGTTTTTCCTTTGGGAAAATAGGTAGAAACATGAGTAGTTTGGGTATTGGCTTTGTTTCTAGAGAACAGATGATGAGGCAGAAGCCCTGCAGGAAGCAGCTGATGGGGCTAGTATTGTCCTTCAGGGACAGGTGGGGAATAGCGGATTTTGACTGAGTGTGCTGTCGCTGTGCAGGGACAGTCTTGCTGAGCTCTGTGATGGATTATGACCCTGTCTTGGTCATGGTATTTTCAGATGCCAAGGTGACTTTTTCACTGTAGCACCCAGTTGTGACAGTGAAGTGTAGCTGGCCCATTTTGCTCCCATAGGGATGATTGTTTTCTGGTCTTGCACTATCAGATTCATAACACATAGATTTGTTATTGCATAGTGATTTTAATGTCATGACAAATGAATTTTGTTTACAGGGTTTGCCGCTAACATCAGACATAAAGGACACAGAAAGCTTGATGCAACTTTCTGGCAGAATTGAATGTGAGAGCCCAAACCGACATCTCTACGACTTTGTTGGAAACATCAGACTGGATGGGCATGGGTATGTAAATACAAGGAAGATGATCTTGGGAGATTCAGTCTAACAGTAGATAGCTATGTCATCTTAAACTACTGAAGTTAAAATATGAATAGTAAATCTTTCTTTACGTATTCTCTGCTAGACTTTACTCTTGAAAAACTAGAGGCATAAAACCTTACTTCTAATGTCTACAACTTGAGTTGTTTTTCTAGTTGTCCTTCAGAAAGCATCAGATATTAATAATAGAAGAGAGTGCTAATCACATTCTGACAGTTCTGCAATATGTACCTAGTAACTCACTTCTTAAGCATCTCATCTGTTAAAGAAGCTGAAAAGAAATGGTTTCTTGTCTGTTTTTTTTTAATTTTTCTATTCTTCTGTTTGTCTAAGTCTGGAGTGGAACAGAGTCCATTGCTATATACTGCAAATTCTTCTAATTTCGTAGCTGAAAGACGTTTAATACCTTAGTTTACTGAAAGTATGTTTCTTTAAAAATAGAAACTGCACTTACAATACACATGCTTGTACAACTGCTTAAAAAATTCCTAAAATACTTAAATGCTTACCAAATTCTGATATTTAGAGTCCTCTGTGGGTTCACAGAAGATTTAGTGCTACGCCCAGAATTGTTGAATCTTTCATTCCCAAAGATTTGCAGTATTTCTTAGTTATTCAGTAGTTATTTATTTCTCCATATCCTATATTGTTCATTTTTGTGGGTTTAGACTGATACATATACTACTAACTAATTACTAAATATCTATTTTTTTCCCCCCTTAATATTCCATTTTTTATTTACTGATTTCTTACAGATGCATTCCAGGAGTTTTCAGTCGCAAGAGTGTGGGTCTATCATAATTCCACTGTACTTGTCATTAAGAAGAGAAAAACATTTACCTGTAATTCTTCTCTGAAGGTAATAGTTACAACAGATCCACACATTCATTCTTCCTCCCTGGCTATAAGGAAAAACATACTTTCCTTTTTAATCTAATAATTTAATTTTTAAAATTTAATTAAAAAATAAATATTGAATGTGCTGATGGCTGTCATGCCTCAAGCATGTGGAGGAGGACGCCATCTGCTGGTCAAGCAATTTTTCATTTGAGAAATTCTGTTTTGGAATATTATGCCTATAGTTCCTGTGCAGTAGGATAGTTCCAAAAGTGTGGCTCTAATATAATATTTACCTTCAGTGAAAAAGAATTGCAGGTAAGTAACTCTTCTTGGATCCTGGCCTTACTTCAACCTGAAAAATCAGTGATATGTTCTTTTACTGTCCGTATTAGAGGGAGCGCAAATTCATCTAATTGGTACTTATTTTTCCAGATCTTTAGACCTTCCTACCAGATTACGTAGGTCCAGCAGTTGTGAATTACACTTAATCCATTACCATCTTAACATATTTTCAAAAGCAATAGAGGATACTGAAAACATATCTCCCTCTTCTTTCACTTAATGTAAGACATTAAAGTGCCATAAATGTTGTATCTTGCTGACCTTTCCAGTCTTTTCTTTTTCCCTTCGTGGGAGAGCACCTCAAAAAAAAGAAAAAAAAAAGTTTTCTTTTTTTTATTTTGGATACCCAGTGTTGAAGAATACCCATTACAGTTATTTTGCCTTTTGACTAAATCTGTGAATTAAAAGAGGCAAAACTTTTGTTGCTATCCTCAGCCTTTGAGTGAGCTAACCCTTATCATCAAAGTGTGCAGCTCTTTATTATGCTCGTGAGTATACAGAAGCATGTCAGCTTGGTTTTAGTCCATCAAGACACTGAGCTAGAGAAAGGAGAAAAGTTCTTTAGTCTGGTTTATATGAAACTATGACTAGACAGTGGCTCAGAGAATGGTGAGGGCATTGTGCAAAACAAGGTCAGATTCTAGTTATCCAGACCTAAAGTAAATGTTTTCCTGAAGACATTATTAAAATTTTGGATAAGAGTTAAGTATACTTGTTAACAAAAACATTTTGGTGTGTAAGTTTTCATATATGTCTCAGAAATTACTAGCTTTTAATATACCCTTGGCAGCTCTGCCAGGAAAGTATTCTAAAAGCATCTTTCCCCATTGAGAACATCCCTTCCTGAACACAACCCAAGCATATTGTTGAGAGTCAGTACTTCTGTAAAATACAGGAGAAATCAGATGAGTTGGATCAGCTTTAAGAAGTCTGAGGCTGGGAAATAAGACACTTGAGATCTCTGTCAAGTCATTGCACCATCACTTCATTAGAGTGGAGTGTGATCACAATGTTGAGTATTACTCATGTGACACCTGGCTGGGCTTTCCATGCCCCTGGGTGCTTTGCTGTCTGTTCTCATCTTAGTCTCTGTACCAGTTCTACTGGAGACAGCTCCCAGTGTTTGGAATCCTATTCTCTTCTGATTGTCTTCGCAGTAAAACACTCTTCAGAATAAAGTCCTGTCCAAGTTGAAGAATGGTATCCATTTGAGAGCCACTGTCCTGATGGAAAAAAAAGTCAGTGGATTCTGCAATAGAAGGGACTTTGCTACATATTCTTCACAGGTTTTAGAAAGGGAAAACAAAGAGAAAGATCAGGAAGTGGTAGAAGGAGTCTTGGAACTTACCTGACTCTTGAAGGAGTATAAGAATTCAATTGAAGAATTGAATATAAGAGTTGAGGATTCTGACTTCTGCTTTCATCTCCTTTAACAGCAAAAGGGACAGAAGGCCTTTCAGCGTTCCAGAGGAGGTCCACAGTTCAAAAAGTTTCCAATTTATCTATGGGAGACTTGCATATAGCCTAGAAAGTTTTTTCTTTCATCTTCTGTGACATTCACGTTAGTGTTAATAGACTGAAAATATCTATTTATTCTTAGAATGATAGGGAATCCATTCCTTAACTGAAATGTCTGTGCTGTATTGATGAATGATCCTAAAGTTTTAAAATGGTTCTGATCAAGGAGTGCGAGTAGATACAAGTGCGGAAGCAGCCTGTGATATCAACAGGAGTCCTTCTTAACGATTCTCGAGTAATTCAACCCCAGAGGTTTCTTTCATACTTGAAAGGACGTTTAGTCTCCTAGTTATGCCATGATATGAACATATTTGAAATACAAGAGCAGCACAGTTCAGATGTAGAAAGCAAATATCACTAAATATATTTAATATCAGTAAATGTGTCTTACATTTCAGTTTTCTCTTCCAATACCTTCTTTTGATGCAGTGCCTGCACCTGGAAGTTGTTTTCCATGGCAGTATCATTCAGCTTTTCAGTTGCTGAGGTATACTTACTTGCTGGGCAGAAGAATTCCTTAAACAGTCAGTATGCTCTGTGCTAGTTTCCCAGAAAGTTAAGTGGACCAAGTTGTAGTGGAGTGGTGTTTGTTAGTAGTTTGGTTTTTATAGAAAAGCAGTCAAATTTTTTTTCAGAATATTTTTTTTCCTAGTTTCTTCAAAGACTGATTCCAAAAAACTGTTTGCCACTGTTAATTTTAAAGGGGGAATAATTCTGCTTGCAGTGTTTGAATCTTGAAAGTTTGTGTGAGAGGAGGGGGCATAATGATCCAGAAGAAATTATTACCTGAATCTCACTCACTGAGACTGACTATACTCTTTGAGTTACCCAAAATGTTGCTAAATATCATGGCTTTTTCAGACGCTTTATATTTTATATATCACAGACACAGTTCCTGTCCTAAATCAGTTCATTTGTGCTACATCTTAATAATGTGTTGCTTTCAAACAAGTAGAGATGGTAGTTTTAGGTAAGAATTCCAAACACTAGAGCACTTTTGACAAGTCTTAACTGCTAGCTGGTATGTATAGGAAGACAAATACCAAAACAGGGCATGTTTTTCCAAGGAAAAGAGTAATAATTATCTAATATTTTTGTATTTTAATAAAAACTTGACCTACATTATATGTATAAAGACAGCTGTCTGAATTTAAGACAATTAAATGTTTCCAGTGTCTTTTGAGGATATGTTGCTCCTTTACTACACACAGTTTTAAAAGAATAACAGAACAAAATATACCTGGTTTTGCAGTTTAAAGAAGGCACGTGCAATATTATTATGAATGTTAAATAACTGTGTTCATAGAGGATGTTTATTTACTAGAAGAGTAGACTAACTTGAGAGTTTGCAAAATTATTTCATTTGAAAATTGCTTTTGAAAATCAATTATGTAAGAGACCATTAAGGAAAAAACTTTGTAATCATAAATCATGGGAGAACCAGACATTTTTAGTTTCAGTATGCTTGGTTAGTAGGACCATATCGAAATTGTAGTCCATAAGAAAAATTAAGTGGTAAATAATATTTTTGGAAAGTTAGATTTTTGACCTGGTTTTCAACGGCCAAGTTTTCTCTTTCAAAACTCCCAAGAAGTTAACTATGAAAATTAGGTTCCTAACATATTAACAATAATCATGTGAATTTTGATAAATTAATTTTAACAACTGCTGGTTACATTTATTCATTGACATTGATTGGTTTAGTTTTAAAATGTAAAACTTCTTACTTCTAGTACTGTTCCTTTGGGATCTGATCAGATTCTTCTACGAGGGGCTCAGCTGAGAAATACTCAGTGGGTTCACGGGATAGTTGTCTATACTGGACATGACACAAAACTTATGCAGGTTTGTCACTCAGATTTTGTCTAACCTGTCTGTTTTATTACCTTAATTTACCATTCCATGGTACAGAAACATGGTTTGATTCAATATAGTAGTAAAATGTCAATAATAGAGCATCTTTAATATGAATTAAAAGCAATAAAAATAAAGCAATTTCTTGTAATTTTTAGTCGCTTAGTCCCAAAGTAGTTTTTCAACTAGTAAGTATAGTCATTGATTTTTTCTTGTAACTTGTGCTTTGAAAACTATTTATTAGCAAGTTCTATTATCATAGCTTGTCTTTATTTTTGACTGCTTCTAAAACTGTCCTCTTGTGGGGCTTTCTTTCAAGTACAAAGGTAATCATTCTTATCAGAAAACAAAATGAGGAGAGAGGATACTGAAATTACTTTGCTTAATGTGTTTTGAAAAACCAAAACTGAGATGCACCTGTTGAGAATAAAGAATTTCAGATTGGTCATTCATGTCTTATTTATTGCTTTTCTAATTTGTAAAATAGTTACTTGAAAAAGTGTGTTTGTGTTAGCAGCTGTCTTCTATTGCATTGACAAGCTGTATGCACATTCATTTTTAATGTTTATTGTTAACTATTGGTGTTACCAGTGTTCTGTGTGATTGTTTAAACTTCTTGTGACACAATTCTAAAGCTTTAATTCATAGATTTATAAGATGCTGGGTGGATTTTTTTTAAGTAAAACATTTAGAGCATTTATGATGAATGGCGTATTTGGGAAAACATTTAGAAAAGGATACAGTAACATGTAATTTGAAAAGAACCATGTTACTTCATCTAATATTTAATAGCCACTGTTGGTTTTTATCTTTTGCAGAATTCAACAAGTCCACCTCTTAAAATGTCTAATGTGGAACGAATTACAAATATTCAGATTTTGATTTTGTTCTGCATCCTTATTGCCATGTCTTTGATCTGCTCTATTGGTTCAGCTGTATGGAACCGAAGGCATACTGGAAGAGACTGGTATCTTGATCTAAATTGTAAGATTTAAAATAATTATATTAATATTTTAGTATTCAGTTGCCTTTCATATTTGGAAAGGAGGATGGTTGCCTTCCCTTGCACAGTGGGTTTGTGTCAATTTCTCTTCTTTGTTGGCTAAAGTCATTAGGCTAGATATATCTCAGCAAGTATAAAATTTGCCTTACTGTGCCATCTGAGCTCTTGCTAAATTCAGGAAGGGTGAGATGATTTGTTTGTCTCTACGACTTTCAGGCACTACATCTCTGCAGCTCAGCAAAGTCTGTGTCAGCATTCCACTGGCATAAACAGTCAGCTTCCTAGACATCAGACTAAAGCCTCTTTGAGCTGTTTCTGGTAGATTACATTTAAAGCTGCAGTGACTTTTCTGAATTTTTAAACTTGCTTGTCTTAGGAAGTGACTCTGTGGCTTTATAATTTTTACTGTATAGCGCTTTAACTAATTAATATCAGAACTAAATAGACTTCTCCTAAAGAAGATAAAAGAGGCATGAGAGGTCTCATCTCACATATTATACTGGGTAGCTGTATGTAAGGTGGATGCAGGGCAATGTCATGTTACATAAGCCTTCATGGCAGCATGAAACATATTGACATAGTCTGACCCTCTGTGAGGAAACAGGATTTAAAAGAAGTTTTCATGAATATACTTTGTGGTCAATTATTCATGTTTTCAGAAGTTCTTCTAGAAAATGGGTCTAGAGCCTTTACTTAGGCAGAACCAGAACTGAAACAAAGCTCCTGAGTACAAAGCTTCTGAGTGTAGTCAGCAAAGAGGGTTTTTTTTGGGGTTTTGATAAGTTTGAAAAGAAAAATTGTGGAGCTCTGATTTGGAGGCACTCCTAAAGCTTCTGTGTCTGCATTTGTGATGAACCT
Organism: Falcunculus frontatus; assembly: GCA_013398115.1. Lineage (NCBI taxonomy): Eukaryota > Metazoa > Chordata > Aves > Passeriformes > Falcunculus > Falcunculus frontatus. Next base: position 1,562,229 of record VZRV01009655.1, on the reverse strand, counting down.
TGCTTCCCTGCTTTTTGATGCTGAGAAAGAAACTTTTTTTTTTTTTTAAGTAAGAAACTTAACTTTCATGTTTTCCTAGTGAGGTAAGAAAAAGTGAAATAGTTCATAGAATATCAACAGTTTTCAGTAGTATCAAAGAATGTCGTTAGATGTGCTTCATCTGTGGATTTTTTTTTCTTTTCTGGGAAATATAAAAGTTCTAAGAATATGGTGGCTATTACATGGCTAGCATAGTAGTGAAGCAGTCCATAAATTAATGTTATTCCTGAAAAAAGAAACATAAAATAGTGGTCGTTGATATTTTGGTTTGTGTGTTCTCAACTTATTATCCATGTTGGTTTATTTTCTGATAAATGCCCCGTGATTAAGTGAAATTGTGTTGGGTTTTGTAAGGTATGTCCTTTAAGTCTTTATTCAGCATATAGTTGTTCTGATATCAGATACTTTTAATATGTAAGAAGCATTTTATCCCCCTTTCCCCTTAGTTATTAAATTTTTTAGCTCCATGGTCTTTTGGACTAATACTTCGTTTGATGCTGGAATTGATATTAATGAAAGTCTCCAAAACCTCCTTTCCTGGATCTGTCCAAATCCACATTGGACAGACAGTGGAAACCTATCTAAGCCTGTTTTTCTTTGAGATACCTTGAACACTGACAGGCAGGCTCCATCTTTTACCCTTTTGCTGTATTGGAGAGCAGACTTGCCCATGCGCATCCTCTCTGGGGTGCTACTGCTAGAGTTATCTTTAAAAGGAAGACAAAACTTTAAAGAAAAAGGAGTATAAAACTACTTGTTTTATATGTTAATATTCACATTTTCAGTTGTTTAGAACTTTCATTAAACTCTCTAATTTAATCTCTTTTCATGGGGTGTGACTACCTTTTTCATCGTATTTTGCTCTGTTAAGGGAGATTATATGATTGTGTGAAGGTGGATGGAGAAAAAATTCATTCCACTACATATTTCCCTCTTTCAAAATATAAAACTATAATATTTTGAGTTTAGAACTTGGTTGCTTTTATAGCTATTCCTAGATTTTGATCTTAAAATGTAGCAGAAGAGGGAATGGCTGGTAAGTTTGTCCTTCAGAAATTGGAGATGATTGCAAAGATCGCTGAATTTGAACTCCACTATTATAACAGAGATCCTTAACTCTGATGAAGATCTTATCTATAGGCAAGTGATACTGTAATTAATTCAAAAATTTCTTCTTAGAACGCTTTAAAAATCAGCTGTTAATGCAATATTCTGAATACAATACATATATATACTTCTAAGTACAGTCTCAAATACTTATTGTTTACTTTGTTTTTTGGCAGATGGTGGAGCAAGCAACTTTGGATTGAATTTCTTGACTTTTATCATTCTCTTCAATAATCTTATTCCAATCAGCTTGTTGGTTACGCTTGAAGTCGTTAAGTTTATCCAGGCATATTTCATAAATTGGGTAAATATAATTTTTATAATATGCATTGATTTCTAAAATCAAGTGGTTCACAAGTGAAATGATAGATTGCTTGTCTATGTGTGCATTCTTTCAAGACTTTTCCTAAATGCTGTTTACTTATTATTAGTAGAATCTGAGGAGGTAATAATAAATTATTTTATTTAGTGCTCTTGTATCTGCACCAGATTGATTTTTGGAGCATGTTTGTTATGTTCCACTAATTGTAGAGGAGCAAAGTGAGCTCTCTGGATTGCAGACAAAAACTTTAGGTTTAAATATTCCCCAAAATGTGATTAAAACCAAACGAGATTAAATGTTGATACCAAAAAATTGGTATATTTTATTTAACAGTAAATGAACAAGAAAGAAGGAAATAGAAAAAGAGGTTGGAGGGGGACAGGAGGAGTGAGAGAGACAGATTAAGTAGAAATATATCACCCCTCCGTGGGTCCCAAAGACGTGTTGTCGGTCCTCTCCATCTGATCTTCTTGGTGGCAAAGGTCCCCCTCCAAAAGGCATAGAATTCAATGGATTCATATTTAATTAACCAGCCTGGTTTGGGCCAGGTGGAAATGCCCAGGGTAAGTTTGACACTGTCTCTGGCAAGACCCTGGATTAGTTGCATCATTTTGCATCACGTGCAGTGCCCTGGTGCAAGGCCTCAGGAATGAGTCTGGGGAGTGCTTTGGGGGTCTTTGATGGATTGTGACCCCCCCTCAGCTGCCCCTCACAGGAATGTCCTGTGGATGTGGCTTTCCAGGGGTGGTGGGGGGTTGTTTCACAGCTGAGCCAGTTTCTGTAAGGGAGGATGGGTGTTCACTGCCTCTGACCAGAGGTTGCACCACACTCCCAAGACCCTCCTCCTCTTCCCGCCTTGGTGGGGCGAGTCTGCAAACCTGGCAGCAGGAGATAAGCTTGACAGCTATGGCCTCCCCCAGCCCAAAGCCAGCAAGGGATGACTTTCAGGACAGCTGCTGGGCTTGGCCCTCCCATGGATGCTCTCCCAGCCTTATCTGTTTCTTCCTAGACCTGAGATGATTGAACAAAAGTGTCACTTTATCTTATCTCAAGTTCTCTTAGGTGGCTTAACTCGTAGTCCAAGGTTTCAGTCAGGGGGCCCATTCAAGGTGGGCTTCAGTGGTGCAGCTTTTCACATCGACGTTTAAGCCATGAACTATAACATTTCAGTCTCAGACAATGTTTTTGTGCTTTTTACGTTCTCATTATTGATATTCAGGTATCAGTTTCATTCAGAATGATCAGAAGAAAGTGTTTTGCAGTGCTGGGGAGTTTTGTCCAGTTTCGTATTTTCTTTCCAGACTTATCCCATATTTTGGGGTTTTTTGACATTTTGCTTGGTCTTTTTTACCAAGCGCAACCATAGTTTAATGGAGTGGGGTTTATTGTACAAAGGCAATGTCTGTTAGTATTATCACTTATGAAATATATAAAGATCATTTTGGCATCCTTTAATTTCTTTTTTCTTAATGGCTTAGTGGGGAAAATGAAGGGTTTACTGTTTGAGGTGGGATTGAGCTATTTTCCTTAAAGCCATGTAAGCAAGCCTTCCATTTTTCCATTTTTTACTGAATGTAAATTTATCTTAGCATTCTGAACACTTTAATCTGATTCCTTGATTAAATGTGTGAAATAGATTTTTATGTGTGAGATATGCCATGGAGATACAGATAAGAATGCATGTGAAGTAGCAGGTGAAGCATATGCTTTATTTTAAAAGGTAAATACTTTCATGAGCAGTCAGCTGGTTTTGATTTCTTAAATTTTTTTTTGTGCTGTAAAACAAACTGTTAACAAATTGGAGAATGCAATGAAATTTTTCCTTAATTTTCTGTACTTTAAAATAAATATTCAACAAAGACCCATTTTTCATGTGTAGATTGCCACTGTTTATACAAGAAATCAGAAAGGCAGTTTTAACTTCTCTTCCTGCCACAATTTCTCATTATGAGGGATTAGTTGCCTTTAATTTATCTTAATCCTGGACTCTGGACATTTACCTTAAATAATATTTTTCTTTATGTGTAGATTATATTTGTATGGAGAAGTTGGTCATCTGCAATCCATTGCACTACATTGCCATATTTGACAATGTTTTAATCTTTTACTGTATTTGAAAACAATCTCTGATGTTTATTTAACAAGTAAGAGGAAAAGAACTCACACCATGTGAATTGTATCGTACGTTTATTGTGTACTCTCAAATTTATCTTCATGTTTTTATCTCAAGATATATTTATCTTGCTATTTAGAAATGACTGGTTGTGCATACAATAGAAGTAGGTAAGACTGACTTCTCCCTAAGAGTTATAGTGTAGTATTTCTGCTTGTTGCTAAAGTCATTTTAGATGAGTGGGTCAACAGTTTTTCAATAATACAGATCACTAGAAATAATCTGAGCAAAATCTCCCATGAGAAAATCTTATTTCTTCTGGGGACTCTTGGGAGTGATCTGATAGTGTCTGTGGCTTCCCATCTTGAAACAATTTTAAGTAGATCTATTCATGTTTGGTCTTTTCTTCTATACTTAACTTTTCTGTTTATGTGCTAGATATTTTGTAACAAGTTTTGGAAGACTGATTTTTAAATATATGTACTTTTTTTTGTCTATAGGACATAGACATGCACTATGAACCTACAGACACTGCTGCGATGGCTCGTACTTCCAATCTCAATGAAGAACTTGGACAGGTAGAAAAAAAATTACTGGCTCTAAATCTGTGTATTGAAATTATTCATGTGAGGATTTATTTCAAAAAAGATATATTCTTGCCTTAGTATTTGCTCATTTCTATTCTCTTCGTTTTGTCAGATATTTTTAAAAATACTTTGCAATATGAGTGAACTAAAACCAGTATTAAATGAACAATCTCTGTATCAATGTGCATGTGGTAATCACAGAAGATTGAAGTGTATCAATAAAGTTACAAAATCAAAGGAATTTTTAGCATTAGGGCTGTCTGTGGCACAAAATTTAGTCTCAGTATATATACCTATGATAATGTGCGTCTTCAGTATGTCATTTTTGCCACATGCTCTGCATTCCTCAGAAGAGACAGTGTCTTAGGGTTGAATCACAGTTTATACATGTCCTCTTTTCTTGCCACTAAAGACTGGAAGCCGTGAATGGAATGGCTGAATTAATCCATGGAAATTTGGGCTTAATTCTTCTTTTTGCTTTGGAGTTCTCTTTGAATACTGTAAAACCAGTTCAACTTTTCACAAGAGATCACTTGTTATATGTTGTTCATATTATGTAAGTAATATTATGGAAAATAAATTACATGCTCATTTAATTGAATCGTATTATGAACACAAGTATGCATGTTCTTGCATTTCCTAACCTAGAAGTTTTCATAACTAATTCTTTACTTTATTGTGTGGGAATATAAAAGTTGTCTCTAGCTTTCCAAAACCAATAAATAATAACTTGGTTTTAGCCATGTAGCAAAGCAGTCCTAGTGCCTAATACTTGAGAGAGGTGCCCTTTGGAGAAACTGGTTGAAGGTTAACATGTTCTATGACTGACTGACTGACTCATAGAGGAGTACAGGACCTTTGCCTGCTGGGTTTAACATGTGTGTGCAGAAAATTTTGTTCTTTTCCTGGCTTTAAAGGGGAGTACAAGCTCCTCTAGTGCAGAAGAGTTTTTGTTGAATCTTAGCTTTCCTTCTGTTTCAGTTTACACTATGTTTTTTCTATCTCTGCAGCTAGTTTGTTATTCACATTCCCAGACACATTCTTTCCTTTTGACTTCAGTAGTTTTTGTCTTCATTTCTGAGGTTTCTCATCAAATCCTCGTTCACCATCAAGAGCTAGTCAGACTTCTTGGGATTTACGCTTTCATTTTTTTGACAGCTTCTTAATTTGAGCAGATTTTGTAGGGAGACCAAAGGTCTACTCTACTAAAAAGAGCAGGTTTCTTCTTTGAAGTACATGAGGGTTGCACATAATGAAGAGAAGATTTCCCCCCAAGAGATCTTCATATTTTAAGAAAGGTAGAACTTTGGTGTTGGGAAAAAAGGTTGAATTTTCTTAGCTGCAATTCCCACTTTCTCATTGTGCCCACACACACAAAAAAACCCGAAAACAATTTACAGCATAAACCTGACACAGAAAGAAGATTTCTTCTAACTGCTGATTTGGCTAAGTCATAATTCTTTAGAAACATTTTTACTAATACATAGTTTTATTAGTCCCAGGTATAATGTGGTTAATTCCTAATTAAGAATCCTTGAATTTTTTTTAAAATTAGAAATAAATTTTAATCAATTGAAGTTTATCCGTGACTCATAGAACTTTTGGTTCATCACACATGACTTCATTTCTTCATATATTAACCTTTTTCTTAAGACTGGCTTTAAACAAAACTCAAATATGACAGGTTCATGTACTTCAGCTTTGAATTTTGAAATGCTTTACCTGGTAGTTTCTGTTTAGAAGGGTTTATAATGCTAGGGCGACAGGAGATCTAGAGTAGGTAGAAAGGAATGTATTCCTTTTCCTGTTATTTGGCATTTCTGAACTGCTGCTCTTTAACTAACATTTTGGCTTTAAGAAGATATTTCCATGTCAAAAAGATGGGTTTAGAAATGCATATAGATATACTTTTCTTACCATATGGCTTTCTGTCAAAAGTTTAATGTTTTACTGGCAAAGTCATTGGTCTTCACTAGTTTCTTGCACTTCAACAAAAGAGTGAGGGATGGTTAAGTATACCACTGTGCACTGAAGAAAGCTTAAGTGTCCTGACATCTCAGTTGATTGATTTCTTTGGAAATGGGTATGAAGGCTGTACATCTGCCATGTTTATGTATTGATTTTGTCATTGGCTTTTTTTCTATAAACTGTGAAAATTGCAGAACAGGTAAAAATATTTCGTGTGTTGATAGCTATGAATTGTAGTAGATAAGTCACTAACTGCTGAATGTTAGTGTATAACAGATTTTATCATTCATTTAGGTCAAATACATATTTTCTGACAAAACGGGTACCCTGACATGCAACGTCATGCAATTTAAGAAGTGTACTGTAGCAGGAATTGCATATGGGTAGGTATTTTTATATGCTTCTTCATCTGTGTGCCTCTGCTGTCCATATGTCCATGCATTAATACTGCAGTTAAAATAAACTTATACCTTGCAGTATCTACAGCTCAGTCAGCTTTTGTGACTATAAAATGTTACTTACAAGAGACAGGATCATTTCTGTCAAGACATCTCTTTTTGCAAAGAGGAACAAAAATTGGGTTGAGATACTACAGGCTTTCTGCTGTAAGGCAACTTTAATATGCATGTTTTTGCCATCGTTTACCCTGTTTAATGTTGGTACAAAATAAAAGCCTGAGGGAGACTTGCAGAAACTTGGTTTGTTATAGTTTATGAAGTCTCAATAGAAACACCATGTTTTTGCAATTTTTGTTGCAATCTAGGCACTAGCAAAACAGTTGCAAAAAGGGGGTTTTTTTGGTAATTTTGTTTTATTAACTAACTACTTTTTTTAATACGTCATCCAATTTTTTAGCATTTGTGATTCTTTCTCCTCTCCCTGTTCTATTTTTCCCTTGCTTCTTGTGCAGCCATTGCCCTGAGCCTGAGGATTATAGTGTTCCTTCAGATGATTGGTAAGCTCTAAAAATCATTTAGCTGCTGCTGTTTCTTGAGGATTCAGGTTTAAAAACACTGAGCAATGTATTTAAAAATTGAGCTAAATGTGAGATAGTTGACTAGTCAGAAATTATTTCAGCATTGAATTCACTCAGACTGACCATCTTACACAAATTTACACCATCCAAATTCTTTGGCATTAGATTGCATACTCTGGAATAGAATCTCTAATAGGGTCCCTGAAATGTAGTGCAGTCATTCTACTGACAGTCCTGGTACAATTCAAAATTACTTACTGGAAAGAAAGTTTTGTCTTTTATTACATATTTGGTACTATGGTAACTTTAATCACACTTTTCTATTGTTAGTCAGTAATATGTTAGTAATAATAATATGTTTAGAAAAAAAAATCCATATTTGAGAGTGAAAAATATGTAATGTTATTGTTGCTATTTTACTTCCTACAGATAGTTTTAGAGTATTAGCACCACATAGTTCTTAACTGGAACTGAGATTAGAGCACCCAAAACCACTTGGTACTAACATTGATGTCTTGACGAGGACCTCAGGAAAGATAAAAGTGCTGGCTTCCTTTCTGCTGTCATCTACATGATGCCTTGTACTTCTTCATTATACTTTCTTAACCTAAATATTTGCAATACCTTTCAGAGTAAGCTCAGATGCATCAGAGAAAAAAATGTCATTTACAGCCTTTAAACTATCACTATTTTATTTGTTGAAAGTGACAACAAGACAATGTCACACAAAATTGGAATATGTTGTCATCTTCTGTTGAAAGGAAATTTGAAGGAAAAAAATATTTTCTGAATTAGAATTAATAATCTTTTGTTTAGATAGAAAAAAACCCCAAACCCTGAAAAATTCCTCCCACAACACATAAAATGTAGTACACATGCACACCCCAAAATCTTACCTGACCCGAATGTCATCATTTGATGTCGAAGGAAAATGTTTCTTAAAGATGCATAAGAGTGCTTAACTGCATACAAGTGGTTTCATTAAAACAATGCAGTGCTTACATGAAATTAAGCATCCTTGCTTATAAGCTGTTAATGAAAAAAGACTAGTTTTGAATAACACACATAAAAATCTTTTTGAGCACATCTGAAATGGATAAACTGATATCCAGAAGAACCAAACCTTTTATAGGCAAAAAATTTATTAGAAATACTTTAAAAATACAATAATTGAAATTTCTTGGTGTTGCAATTAATCTGCAATTAATCAAAAAATCTGTTGCAATTAATAAAATCTGTTTGTGACAGTAACATTTCTAGTCCTAATGTGACTAATATACTAAATCCCAAATCTTATATATTTTTTTTTTATTAGAAAGAATTGTTTTCCACTTTGTTACAACATATACCTGCAAATATTTTTCCTTATTTTAGCACTGAGAATCTGGAAAATTTACATCAGAAAGCTTTAAGCAAACAAAGCTTAAGGTTAGACTCTAAACAAATATAATGTTTCTGAAGATCTTAATATTTGGTACTTCAAGATCTATTTGCTTTGCATTTAAAAAAGTCTTTGTGAAGGAGAATGCTTCAAATTTTTCACTTTAATTATAGTTAGAAAAAGTAGTCCTTGCACAGCTGTACAGATGAGGTTCTGCATTTTATATTCCTCCGTGGCAGTTATTGCAGGACTAAAACACCTCACTTTTGGTTTTCATGGAGAATCTTTAGACTGCCTTTGATGTATATGGCTTATTCTTCAACTTAAATCACCAAATGTATTTATTCTTTTGTAAGATTATGTAATCCAAAGCAAGACCCAAAGTAAATGGAAGAAAAATTTCCTTCAACTGGATTCAACTTTCAGCACTGTTGCACTCAAATTCAAAGTCATTTAGAGACTCAACTGTAGTATTAAGTCTGTAGCTGTAGTCAGCTGCAGTAATAAATCTTCTTATAAGTATCTACATTTTTGAGCTCTCACAATCAGCCAGAATATTTGTGCAGTTTGGGAGATGTTAGTGTATGACTTTATTTCTCCAGAACCATCTCCTCCTTGCATCTCCTAAGTCCATACTTCACCACTGTTGCTGTGTCTTCTTTATCTTTCAATTTAATATGTTCCTTTTTGATCATAAGTAATAGAAAGGAAACCCTCCACATGCAGACTTCTCTGATGTCTGAACTCGTTTGTTTACCTCTTTCAGATAACAGACTTGCTTTTCTGCAAACACTTAGAAACCTATCCCAAAACTGCTAATTTCTTGATGAAATGTGATCTCTTTAGGCATACATTTTTTTGTGTCCCTTCTAAAATCTCATTCTAGAGATCAGAAGACAAGATGCCTCAGTCTTACATTGTGGATATATTTTTACTTCATCCTTCATTTCCTGAATTCAGCAGAGAGACTTTGCTGGATTTAAGTTTATTTATATAAACCAAGGTTTCTTTAAATTAAATAAACTTTGGAAATGTGAAAGAAGTACCTTTTCAATTCTTTTTCTCACAGTGCATGATTACAGCCTTTATTGCAGCAGCTATAGCCCAAAACTTGTGTTTGGATGATTCGTATATAAACTGTTAAAATCATGCTAAGAATGATCTCTTTTTTACTTAATTATTTCTAGGCAAGGCCCGCAAAATGGAGAAGAAAAAATATTTAGTGACGTATCATTACTGGAGAATCTTCAAAACAACCATGTGAGTTATATAGAAACAATTACCATTGTTTTGTGAGATGAAACCATTGCTTCCAGTAATTCAAAAGATTATGTCTTTTGGGGGAAAATAAATAAATTGTATATTTATACAAAATCAGCATGACCTCATTAATACTTTTGTAATTGTTGCTGATAAATGTTAATTAGATGCAATCCTTTTTTTTTCTCCCTTCCTTTTTTTGTTTTGATGCTATGGTTCAGATGTTATGAGTTTGAAGTAGTCTCATGTTCTTCATTCTCTGGGTGTTTTACTGGTATTCCTGTGGTTCACATGATGTCATGACATCCATTAAAGCATTCAGGATAAGCCAAGTTATTTTACATCCTGACGTGACTTACCTGGGCTGGGACCAGAGTCAGGAGTTTACCGTATGCACTGGGTTTGTATGCATGCTTCCATGAGGTTAGATCTTCAGATCAGATGATGAAATGAAAGAGGCATTTTGGAGGATGTTATTTACCCCAAAGAGACAATACATTTCTCAGGAAATTAACAAGTTATGTTTATGAACTGATTAAGAAACAGTACCATCATTTCCACTTTCTGGTTTTTGTTTGTACAAGAGATGTTTTTACCTAGTCATAACCGACACCTACACTAAACAGTGTAACTGTTTGTTCTCTTTTTGAAGAGTGTAAGTAAATTGCTCTTTTCTTTCCTTAAATTTTGTCTTCCCAGGAGGCTAGTTACAGTTTAACTGACAGACAGTGAAGCATCTTTTTCTTACAGATGGGGCAGTCTTTAATGGTAGACATCTGAGAGCCATTCTCAAGTGTATCTAAAGCAGAAGGGGACTCCTACACTTAGTGCACAGGCCATTTATATTTACAGTGCTAGTAACAGGGAGAGTAGCATAGTTTGAAAGGCATCAACTATTACTGCTGTTGTCAAAGTGTCCTTGGTGTGCAAGTGTTGAATCTTCACAGTTTTCTGGTAGAAATGTGGTATTAAGTATATTTATAATATGAGCATGCAAGCTATAAAAATGTGTTTGTATGCATGTTAAAAATTCAGATACGCATTCAAAGAGAGGTTTCACCACTGTATTTTAAATGTCTTCTGAAGTGCTTTGGAAAAGAATTTGTGATTCAATCTTCTGAACACATCTTGGAGGGTCTGGGGGCTCTCAGTGGAAGAGAACAGGAACTTGCTCCCATTAGTGTTTCTGCGCTACATAATTAAATAAGGTTTTCAAAGATTATTGTATTTTATAGAGTAATTGTAATGTTATTCTTAGTCTACTACAAATCTGAAATACCATAAATATGCTACAAGAAACCCTCAGTTGAAGTGGCAGCTGCTTTGAGCTCACTTACAGGGCATGCTGGGGTTTGTTTTAAACAACCATTCAGGAATCAGTTCATTTGTTTTGCAAATGCCAGCTGTAGTAATAAGGTTCTTAGCTATATTTGTCAAGTCCAATCAACTATTTTGTTTATATGTTTATTTTCCCCTCTTTTGGTTAAATAATTTTAAGTTGTTTCAGCTTTTTAAACTTTGAAGTGCCTGATATATTCATTTAAATGTCTTCTTGAAAAGCAGTCTGATCTTGCAACATTTTCTCTTTGATTTTTGTTTGCTACATCTTTCTAAAAGTTCTTAAAAAGCATTTTCAAATACAGTATTAGACAAAAGTAAAAGGGATTATTATTTAGGAAAAAAGACAACATCCAAAGAGACTTTTGTGAATAAAGTAAAATTCTTTCAATACATAATTCATACTTACCTTACCTTAAAAAACAATTTATTTAAACTGTTTTATGTTTCTGGTTATCTAATTTTGATTGTTATGATAGCAAATGCCACTAAATTCTATTTGTATAACCAGTATGTAAGTATAGCAGGAAGAAGTCATCCTGCATGCTGAGATGAGTGTACAGATAGTTTTTAAAGAAAAAAGGAAGAATTTGCCATTAAATTTTTGTGGGTTATTATTTGTCTATATCTATTATTACATTTTGGTTATTTATTGCTTAAATGATTAACCACACTCTGACGTCTTTTTTTTCTTAGCCAACTGCGCCTATAATATGTGAGTTCTTGACAATGATGGCAGTGTGTCATACAGCAGTTCCAGAAAGAGAAGGTGATAAAATTATATATCAAGCAGCATCTCCAGGTAAGACTCAAATAACTCAGTGGACATATTCTATCAACTCAACAAGCAAACTTTATTCGGTTCATTGTTTTTGAAGTATCTTCCAAATTTAAAAAAAAAATAAATCTATAAACCCAATCCCTCAAAAAAGAGTTGGTATCAACTAAAATCAGTTTTGTAAAAAAGGATTTAGACTTTTTAAATTTTCTTTAAAAAATACATTTGAATGTCCTGTGGATTGTGTAAGGGCAAATAATAGGTAACCATACAGCACTACTAAGATGTTGTCAGATTGCTGTGGAATTCCAAAGGAACTGCTCAGAAGTAAATAAAAATCAATCAGGAGACAAATTGTCTTGCTTGTGAACCTATTCTGTACTTGGTAACCATGATACTGATTTAGAACAGAGACTCTGTAATCAACACAGAAATGTTTTTAATAGGATAGAAGTTGTGATAAATTCTGTAAGAGATTGAGAAAAGATTATAGTGCAAAAGGTCTGTTTCAAGCCTATTGTGGTTCATAGACAATTTTTGAATTCAGCAAATGATGAAACAAGGCAGAATGATTAAAATATGCTCAGCTCTGCTGAGCTAATGTGTTACAAGTTATGATGGGAAAAATTACCTAAAGTGCAGAGGTTCTTCCCTGGCTGCCCCAGCTTCTAGGTGGCTACCTGTCTGAATCCTGTCCTTCAACAGCTGAAAGACAAGGGCAGAGGTAGGGCCATAAAGTTAACTACGTTATGACAGTCTTTTACTGGGCATTGCAAGCAAATTCCGTTCTGACATCCTGAGCCACTTGGAGAGAACTGATGACTATTGGAGATGTGGTTACTGGTTTCCTGAATGTAGATGTTACCTATTATTTACAGGAATGTCTTACAACGCTTCTCGTACAAACCAGAACTTAAACAAAAAGCAATGTACTTTGTCCAGTGCCCTACTGAGAAAGGTGCTGACCTAGGTGCTTTGCAGAGGGTGCTCTCATTACTGAGCTGAGAGGCGTGGTCCTTTCAGGGCTTTTTTTCTCTGAACTGTAAACTCATTTCATCAGTTTTAGCAGGAGAAACAAAGAGTTCTTTCCAGCACATGTAATCTTAAAATCCATAAAGGAAAAAGGAAGTGAGAAGTAGAAAAGCCTGGACTGTGTTGATTAAATCATGGGGTAAACTATCAGTTTTCTGGTAAATTTGTAAAACAACTATTTAACTTGCTGCAGATGAAGGAGCATTGGTCAGAGCAGCCAGGCATCTTCGTTTTGTATTCACTGGAAGGACACCTGACTCAGTAATCATTGAGTCTGTAAGTACCTTGGAGTAACATTATAATTTACTGTATTTGCTTTTGCTTTAGTTTAAATAATCTGAGTAACTGCATTATGGTACATTTGCATTGACATGTTTGATTGGGTTTGGTTCTTTTGCTTCATATTTTTCTTTTAATTCTTACCCTTTATCTATTTTTTTTTTTATTCTTCAGCTGGGACAGGAAGAGAGATATGAACTGCTAAATGTCCTGGAATTTACAAGGTAAATTTGTACATGGTGTCTTTTTGTGAAAATACTTACAAACTTCTCTTATGAATAAAAATGTTTTCATTTTTTTATATTTTTACAGGCAAAGTATGCAGGTTGTGTAGCTTTTATCTGTGTAATATGTTAACACATTATAGACAAATCAGAGTACATTATTAAGATTACACCTCTTGTTTTATTGTAAAACATTTTTGGATGCCCTTTTTTTTCTTGTTGTCTACATTGTGGCTAATATTTTTCACTTTTGCCTTTGCTCAAAGATTAAAAAAACCTTTGATCTCAAAACTTTAAAAAAATCTGTGAAAAATAATATAGGAAAGTACTCAAACTTCTAAATGTATTTCTGAAAGCCCTGGCACCGTATGATTTATTAAAAAGCAAGTGTATTTATCATGACTGATAAAATTAAATTTTACATTTGACCTTAAATACACTTGTAAAACTATGGCTTGTTTAAATACTCTAGACTGAAACTCATTATCTTCTCAGCAGCATCACTACGGTGTTGACCAGTTGGTTTACTTGGAATATGAGTTTATCACATGTTCTGCATTCAGTAAAAATTTTGTGTTAAAGTTCTTGGAGTTATAAATGTACCCATAAGAAATATGGATGCAGTTTCAATTCTTACGTAGAGCTGTTTATATTTTATCTGTGTTTGCTGTCTGTGTTCTAAGTGTTTGTGTAGGTCCACTATTTATTTTGGCACAGGATGAGGAAGGGATTTGCATGTAGAGGAAGTTCCTTTTTTTCTTAAAATGATTACTCATAATTGTGCCTGTGAAAGGTGATTGTTGTTTTCCTTCCCGTCCTATTATATTTCCCTTGAGCTTAGCTAAAGAACCAAAAAAATGAAAAAATAAAACAATCCAGTGCAATGCTGGAGAGACAAACTGAAGATGTATAAGTTGGGTGAAATCAGAGTAGTTGCCTATAGTTACAGTAATAGCAATAATGATATGAAACATAATGAAAAATGCAACAGAAAGTAGTTTTTATAGTTTTGAATGTCTTTTAATGTCTGTTTGCAATTAATGTTCATTTTATATATTGTAGAGGACATACAAGAATTTTTTAGATTTATCTCATGGTTTCATTTTTTTTTGCAGGCATTGCTTGCATTTTATTTTCTTGAAAGTTAGCACGTATGTACTGCAAAGTGCATTGCTGTTAATTTGACTTCTGTGAAAGTTCATACTGCGTTTCTGGAGTAGCAGTGAAGGATTGCTACTTTGTTTCTGGTTTTGAGCTTTGTCTTGATTTCACAGATTTTTTTTTAAACTTCTGTGTCAGTCTAAAATTGTAATTTAAACAGTGATACTTTATGGAGATGGGAGAATTGCTTTTAAATCTCAACCTTTGGAGGTTTTTTGGTGGATGCTGATCACGGAACGTTATTAAGTATTCAGTTTTTATAGATGTTTTTGTTCTTATTCTGCAATATTTAGCTTTGCTTTGAATTGACTTGTTGGAAGCACTAGATGTCACCCGTGTTCCACAGCAGGAGAAATTTTGGCTCCAAAACAACACCATGTGTATGGGTAGGAGCATGTACCTTCAGAGAAGTAATCTGTTTTGAATAAACTGTTGAATTAAGAGTTTGCAGGTGTTCAAAGCTTTTCCCAGAAAAAATGCAAATTAATTCCTTGCCACTTTCCAGTACAGGCTAGATTACGACTCTTCTGCAAGTAGAGTGCACCAGTGTCAACATTTGATAGGACAGTCTTTCAGAGAAGCATGTTACAGAAGTAAAACTCATAGGAATACTTGGTAGACTTGTCACTTCTGGTATTTTGTTTTTTCAGTGATTACACTTGTGCCTGTGAAAAGAGAAGTAGACTTACACAACATAGTTATTATACTTTGTTCATAGCAAGGAAGTAGTTGTCAGTATAACTAGCAGGTGAGCATACTGGAAGCATGTTGAAAATACTATACTGATAATTCTTAAAATTAGCTAATAATGTCTTAATAACTTGTGCTGAGTTTATGTTGCCACCAGTAGATAGTCTGCTCAGGTGCCACAACTGCTGTGGTACCTTTAGTTCTGGGAAGTGAAGAGTTGTTCAGATTCTCTGCTGTTCAGGGCTCCCTGTACTGTTAGGGAAGGAATTGTGCAGTGTTGTGCCTGTTCTTGTATTCTGTCACCTTGTGCTGTAACAAATAGAAAAACTGCAGCTGTCTCTTGGCAGCCCAAACCAACTCCTAGGGTATGTGTCTGCAGGGCAGGGGAAAGCAAGGCACTGTGTGAGAGATGCAGAAGCATAGAACGTCTTATGTTTGACTATGTGCACTGTCTTTTCACCTGGGCTAGTTGTGAAAATTAGTAAGATTTTGAGTGTGTGATTCCTTGTGTCATTAAGTATAAGCAATGTCCACTATCTGTGCACAAATTGCACATCAGTTTTTGCATCAACATGTCATTACTAGCAATGCTACTGAATGAGGTTTTGATTTGTATCTGCTTGTTTTCCTAGAGGAATAAATTGCATTTTTAGCGCCAGCATTAATTTCACTGGCGAGTATTGAGTACATATGTAGTAATAATATCTCAATATCTGGAGTATGTTCTATCTATTGATTTAATGACTGATTTTCATTTATATCCCTGGGGCATACTTCCATAGCCTAGCAGAAACCATCTGTGATAGCTACAGTTTAAAGCATCTTGTCTGAATTCCTATATTTTTGATTTACAATGCCAATGCATTTACCTGTAATTGATACTTTGACAAGTCTTTCCTGTGTGATCGGTTTCATGAGTAATCCACGTTGTCATAGCTGTTGTAGTGGGCAGACAGAAGGCGTCCTAGAGCATTTGAGGTCTTACCTCCTCACAATCATTCAAAGAGCTCCAGAATACACTGATTTTGTGGCTGAAGACCTGATACTTCTAAAACCAAAAAAAAGAATGACTGTCTGATAGAGGAGGTACCAAAACCTCTGCAACGGTGTTTGTTTTCTGTGGTTGTTTCATCTTAAATCAAGTCAGATTTTAGAGTTACTGGACCTATCAAGATCTCCTTCTGAAAGCTGCAAGTCTTGTGACTGAGGGGAGTATTTCTGTCCCTTCAAGATGCTTCTGTATATTTATAATCCCAATGCAACTCCATGGGAATTACCAGCTATTCTGCCTCTTTGTAATAGCCCAAAGGGTTACCCAGCCTGCAGGTACATAGAGATCACAACAGTGGGTTTGCAGGATTCCGTAGCACACAAGGACATTGGGGCTTTTTTTTCTCCTTTTTTTTTTTTAATTACAGATTACTAAAAAATTGCTCTTAGTAAAGCAATGTATACAAACACACCATGAGGATGATTTGCATGGGGCTGGCTCTTAAAGAGGTTCTGTGCTGGGTACAAGTCATTTGTGTGGGGAACAGACGTAAAGGGATGCAGGACACCACCACATTCAGCAGTCAGTAGATGCTGCTAATTTCTGTATTTCCCTTGGGACAACCAGTAGATGATGGTGTGTTCTTTTCTCACAGACCAATTTTTATTTTTCCAGATTTTTGTCAATTCCTACATTCTCATTATATTTTCTCCCTTTTCCAGACAAAAAGTTCTGGTTACAGTTTCTTGTTTTGGGCATATCAGTCGTATCTCAGGATGTCTCCAATTTCTAGATTTGCAGGCATTTTCTCTGTCACTATTTCAGCAAACATCTTCTGTTCAGTATTTTTCCCATTATAACCAGGTCATCTTTATGGCTGTTCACATCACTTCTATGGTGAAGAAGCAGAACAAAATGTGGTCTCACACCGGCAGTTATTTGTAGTAGTGCAATTTAGTGGCTTACTGTAGTTCACCAGGAAAAGGAAATAAAACTGTCACTGCCATAAAAAGGCTTATAAAAAGTTAGAAGTCCTTGACAGTAACTCTTGGTCATTAGCTTTATTGCACTTTTACTAAGAAAGTGTATGTCAGTCAAGATTCAATATCTGTCTAGCTAAAGTTTCAGAATGCTACAGGAAAACATTGGTTATTCTTTAATACATCTTCAGGAGAATAATGTGATGTCTATGCAGGACTTCAAGGTTGCAATCTCCCGGTATTGCAAGACAAGTACAAAACTGCTGACTTTTTACCTGGAAAGGGCAAATATATCAAATTATTGTTTATACATCCCCTAACCTACTGTAATTCCTCTACAATTTCTGAATTGAACATTCAGACAAGTATAATGAATTCAAGCAGCTGTAGGCTCTATAGTCTTGGCAGGAATCAATGTGGATCTGAGACTTGCTTTTATTTTAGGCAGCTTAACGGTAGTTTAGATGATCTTAATTTCTCCAGTGTAGTCTAAGTAGATCCCCAACTGGACACTGTCTAAAGTTTTTTGGAATTCTACTAATCTGCAGTTGTTTGGATTAGAGGTGAAATGGAAAAGAAGTTGCAGTAGTTAATGGCCTTGAATGATCTTTTGTGCAATATCCATGCTAACAGTGTAATTTAATATTGCTGTTCAGAAATTTTATTTGAAGCAAAGTGCACACGCAGGTGGAATTAGAAAATGTTTTCCTGAAGATACTCTTTAGCCCGTTACTTCACCAGTAATTATAAAATTCTTTCCTTCACCTATGCCCACATTTCATTTACAGGAATTTCCATGGCAGTCTGAACTTCAGGAACCATTCATACAATAATGCTCTTTGATGATGTATAAATGGGATCCAGTTCCAACAGGAACCAAAATTGTTAAAGAACCATTTATTTCCGTCTCTGTTTTAGTGTGGACTGTTGTATGAGAAATGTTTTGTTCTCTGAATGGTTTCTGTAGATTTATTTCTAAAGTTGAAATTTGAAAGACTTATGATAAAAATACATATCTTGACAGGACATGATCTTGCACCTAAAGAATGCTTTTTGGCAAACCTCAAAGGGAAGAAGACAGAAAGCAGACCATGACAGTCTTCTCCATGCTTTCTCCAATTTCTACCTCAGTTATGAGGACAAAAAAGAAAAAATAACTTGGATTTTATTAACAACTGAGAGCCAGAGAGTAGCTAAAATTAGTCCAGCCCCTTTGCAGTTCTTAGCATACTGAAAACTTTGCATGATAAATGAAACGCTGGGATGACAGTTGTATGATTGCAGCACAGTGCAGTGTACAAGTGACTCTGGCTGACTGGGAAGGAAGAAAAAGCTGAAACAGTCCATGGTACTTTATGATATTGATGATAAGTGCTTTGTTCTTTAAGATGCCTTTTTGTCATCAGTAGAGAGTATTCAGATGGAGGTGAAAATTCTCAAAATCATTTTGATGGGAAAAAGGCCTACAGAAGTATGCCCGGAAAAATAGCATTCATTTTAATTGTTAGACGCTAAAACTGTTTCCATCCCAGTCTTCTGAGGACATCATTCAGAATAGATAGCAATGACTTTTTATCCTGTGTGTAATATAAGATATATATTGATATTATTAGGTAAAACATTGGTGAATGCTTGTATTTATGAACTACCTTATATAGAGCATTTATTTGTCTTTCAGCACTAGGAAGAGAATGTCAGTGATAGTTCGCACACCATCAGGAAAGTTAAGACTCTACTGCAAAGGAGCTGTGAGTTTTATTCTGTTTTCACTGTAACAAAGAATACGTGCTACCAATACAAATACAAAAGTAAAAGATGGTTATAAATGCAGTCAAAACATTGAAAATGTGGGGAAAGGAATGTTGATTTATCTCTTTCAATTTACATTGTTTTGCTGTGTAGTTGTTCAATGTGATGGACTAGTTAACATCTTTTTTTACTTAGTGCCTATGAAGGTATGACAGACCTGTTCATCCTATTCTTTGTACTGGACTAACATCTTTATACTTCCTATTAACCGCTTCCTTCTGTACTCCAAGAAAATGGATGAACATGTAGATGAATGTATTAATTACTTGCTTGGAGTAGTTGAGCGTGGATCACTAGGTAGAGATATTAATCTAGCATAAATGAATAGATGGGAATTTTAACAAACCGTTGATATTAGGCAGAAGTAAATTTTCCCCAAAGCAGGACCTGTGGAAAGGTATCTTTATCATAATGCATATGGGAATGGCAGAGTCGCTCTTTAGTTCTCAGTCTGTATGTCAAGTCAAGTTTGAGAGGAAAGGAGATGAAATCCAATTCCAGAACGGTTTAAGAAAAGGAAGTTTGTTGAACATAAATGTCCATTTTTTATGATCTCAAGTGAAGAAAATAAACTGTTGTTAATATACTGTATATGAAGCTGGCTACAGAAAAACTGAGAATGGCGGTTATGAAGCACTAATTTTATTTTGCGGGCGTAATATTAGGAAGACAGCATTTTGGCACTTTTCAAAATAAGGGGAAATAACATCAAAAAATACAGAGGAAAAAACTGCATTATAGCAGAATTTGTAGATTTAGAAAATCTGAGGATTAGAATGTCATTTTTTAACTTTTGGAATAAAATTATGTCTAATTTTTGATGCTTAAATAATGCAGTTCTATTTTTCTGCCATTTTCCTACATGATTTGTATTGTCTACCCAAAAAAGAAATATTTTTTCTATTTAAGTGTTCTGAGCTAATTTTATTTGTTTTGTAGGATACTGTAATTTATGACCGTCTTGCTGAAAGTTCAAAATACAAAGAAATCACCTTAAAACATCTAGAGCAGTTTGCTACAGAAGGTGGGTGGTATTATTCAATATAAAAATAAATACAAAATTCAGTTACTGCTCAACTTTCCAGCTTTTCAATTTTGTGTTGCTATAGTGGTTTACTCTTGTTAAGTTTGAAAATTACGTTTGAGCCATGTCTCCTTAAGAAATGTCTTCCTCTTCCTGAGAAGTTTCAGTAATAACTTCATGCTTAAAAAAACCCAAAAAACAACCCAACACACCCAGAGTACACAGTGGAATCTTTTAACCAAAACATATTTTTCCAGAGAGCAAACACATGGCACATTGTTTCTGTGAAGATCTCATTTCCCATGGTCGCTTTCATGTCCCATACCCAGTGACTGCTGTAGGGATGGCACACAGGAAGAAGAAGCCAGAGTAAAGATGGTTGGAAATTATTAGCGTCATCCTTTAAAGGTAGCTTTTAGCTGTATTGTTTCTGTCACCAGTCCCAGTAAGGGAGGATTGCCAGCATCCATATGGTGTGTTTTGGTGTCTGAGTTTTATTAATCACTTTTACAAAACAGTTGCAAAAGTTGGACAACCTCTCTGTGAGGGTTTGTGAAGTAGGAATAGTAAGTAAAATTTAAAAGACTGTGAAATTAAGATGATTGACACAATCAGCCAGTTACTTATTTAATTATAGTGGATTTCACAGTACGGATGTGAGCAGAAAAGCAGACTGTAGAAAGGTTTCTGCACAGTTCCTAGATCTTCTATGCCATATCCCCTTAGTATCTCAGGAAAGGATTATAGTGTTGTACTGTGAAGTATCATAGTGTTTCCATTCATCAGTGAGTTGGTAGAGAGTAGTTGAAAGCAGAATTATAAGAGTTATGGGAATCTGAACTGCAGAGTTTTTACATCTTCATTTTTTCAAATACACTGCTAGAACATTAAAATTATCTCTAATTTGTCTGAAGAAATAAACTCACACTGGAAAGCAAACTTTATGAAACAACATAAAAAGTGAAAAAATTCCTCCTGTCTTTAGAACCACTGTACATATGGTAGGATTAAGAGGTTTGTTCAGGTACTTTTTGTATCCTTCTTTTCAACAGATTAAAAGATCTACTGTTCGGAAAAGTGAATTCCTAACCTTTTAAAAAGCACAGAATTCAATCTTATAAGAAAAATTACATATCTCTGGAATTGATTAAAAAATTGGTATTTATTTTTACTTCAGATTTAAATTGCGGCCAAAGATGTCGCAAAGTTTCTCATGAGTATACTTTCATGTGGCAGGACAGTATGTCCTTGGCATTTGCTGCTTGCTTTTGGTGTGTTGCTCAAAAATGAAGTGGTTAGCATGGCTGGCATTTATATGTAAATGTTTATTAAGCTTGAGTGTTAATGCCTGCTTGGATAAATAGAAAAATCGTGTGTAATTTTCCTGTGTTGTTCCAGTCTGTTAAGAACGAGGCTTAATGATATTTTGTTTTCCACATTTTATTTGGAAGATTCTTTTAAATCACAATGAAAATAATCATATTAAAAATAGAAAAAAATAATTAGGCACTGATTTAAAAAGAGAAAGCAAATATTGTGAAAAAACTATTTGCTGACATTCCATACGCTTGGATTTCTTTTCTTCATTTTATCGTCTGCAGAAAATATGTTGAAAGCATTGTGGAAATATTATCACTGTTAGTCAGACATGGATTCCTTTCCTCCCCTTTACCTATATTCATTGCTTTTCACCTTGTTAGCATATCCTTATTATGCAGAGAAAAAAAATATCAGTTGAGTTGTCAGCCTTGAGTTTATTCTTTTAAGTCTAGATGGTGAGACACTGTCTTCCTAATGCTGTTTAATTGTCAGAGTACTAGGATTACACATGGTTTTTATCCTGAAGATACTTAATTACTCTTACGTCTAAGACACATGTATTATTTCATGCCCAACCTTTTGTAATTTCAAAATTGCCAGTGGTGCTGAGCTGTATGCTCCAGAAACCTGTGAACAAATAAAAGTTACATTTAGCCATCCCTGGTTATGGTGCTGCTCATCTTCTAGATTAGAGTGGGCAAGTGACCAAAGAGTAACAACATTACTCCTGCCTGCCCCCCTTCTAAATCCACCAGCCTACAAACTGTGGCTATTATGTAAAGAGTTATGTCAGCTTCATTCTCTAGAAATCTGATAATATGTGAAAATGAGCTGTTAGAAGATTCACACCTAGCTACTTAAATTGAATGTAAATGTGTGTTGTCAAAAAATAGATATTTCTTAAAATCACACAGTCTCAAATTCTTGCTGTAATGCTTAATTCAGATTTCTGATGAAGGAAAAATCTGTTAATAATAACAACCAGCTCAAAGGTTGTTAAGTAAAATTGCCAAATGGTACATAATGATTTTATTTTAAGAATTTGGAAAGCTGAAACAATCTGTGAGATGGGAGAATTAAATGAGGGGATTCAAAGTTGGCTTCTAGATTACAAACTTCAAACTAGAATTTCCTAAGAATATTGAGGAGGGGTGAAGAGGGCAGTTGTAAGCTTATGCTGATGTATTCTAACTTTACTTCTTTCCAGCATAGCAACATTTAAGTTTATAAATGTTTTTCTCAGAAATACAAATCAGTTTTACAGTTTTAATGTTTCAATGTACATACTTGTTCAGCAAATGTTGGGATTGCTTTGTGTCTTGTTTGCCATTTAAACTAAGTTGAATCTTACATAAAAATTGATTATTTTCTCCCCTGAAATACATCACGTGTATTACATTCAGCTTTTTTGAAACTGTTACTCTGTTGAATAAATTTCTATTTATAGCACATTTTTACTCATGTATATTTAAAAAGTTCTTCAAGATGTGCAGCAGTAAGTTGAAAATCAGGCATAAGCATACATAAAATACAGAATAAATTAAGCTTTCAAAACTTACTCATTGCAGGCATATCAAGCAAGGGACTAACGAATACTGAATCATTATCTGCTTTCTCTTTAGGCTTAAGAACTCTGTGTTTTGCTGTGGCTGAGATTTCAGAAAGTGATTATCAAGAATGGTTAGATGTCTATCACCGTGCTTCTACAGCTATACAAAACAGAGTACTCAAACTTGAGGAGAGCTATGAACTAATTGAAAAAGTATGTGTAGCTTGATAAAGCTTTCTGGGGTTTGGGTTGGTTGCGGGGGGAGGATGAGGGTGGGCAGAGGGATGAGCAGAAGAGAGGGTTCTTAATTATTGTCCTTACTTTCTATACCATGAAAAGCGAGTCTCTATTGAGGAATAGTGCTTAGACACAAAAATAAAATCTAGAAATATACTGACAGTTGTGTCATGTAGTCCTTGCAGTTTAGATAATCAAAATGAAGGAACAATTAATCTGACGAAGTTTTTGCTGCAAGTAGCTACCTTGCTGGAATGTGTCGATTATGGGTTGAACTTCTGGAAAGTGTTTTCCCAGAGTTCTTCTAGTGTGTGAAAAAGTGTAATAACAGAGAAACAGCATCTGCTTCATTATATAACAATCTTGGAACAATGGAGTAGTCAAGATTGGAAGGGACTTTTGGAGGTCATCTAGACACAAATCCCTGCTCATAGCAGAGCTAGTTTTGCTTGCCCAACACTTTGATGAAGTTTTGAGTATCTACAAGGAGGGAGTTTCCCAGCTGCAGCAGGTAATTTTTTTTTGATGCACGACTTAGTCTTTTTTCCTTTTTCTGAATGAAAATTTTTATTGCTGCAGAATGTGACTGTTGCCTCTTGCTCTTTCACTGTGCGCCATGCATTTTGGAGAAGGATGGCTGCTTTGCAAGCTTCAATTAGCAGAAGGAATCCCTCCCTTAGTCTTATTTTTTTCCCATGTTAAACTCATCCTACTTCTTCAGGTACTCTTAATATAGTGTGCTCTGGGCCCTAAGCTATTTTTGTGTCCCTCTGTTGGAATTGCTCCACTTTGTCAACCTCTCTTTTACTGAAGACCTCCAAAGGGAGCTTATATCCGGATACAGCCTCACAAGAGCAGAGCCTTAAGCTTCTGGCAGCACTGCTTCTGGAGTAGCCAAGCATGTGATTAAGACTTCACTGCCTCAACAAAAAAAGGTCCCATGACTATGAAATTTATAAGGTAAAGGAGTGCATGAGACCAATAGTGTTTGAAGTTTTGATACTTCAATTTTGAGGGGATCATTTTGGGGTTTTTTTCCTTGGAAAGTATAAGAGAGATTAGATTGATGAAGCTGCTTAAAATCAGAGCCTCAAGAACCCGTGGTGTTTAATTCATGAAAAAGAAAGATGAGGGTATATAGTTTAAGTTACTAGTGAATATGGCTGAGCAGTTTATCTAGACGTGACAAAACAATCTTGAAACTATGTAACCCTGTAATACAGTGACAACCCTGCTACCTTCACAAATTTTTGTATTAGCTGCACGAGTACTTCCTTAGGATGTAGTATGTAGGCCATGCTGCTGCCAGGATTGCACACTGTTAGATTTATAATGGTGTCTTTAACATTTAGCTAGTTTTAAAGGTATAGAAATAGGAAATATAAAAATGGCTGTATTCACAAAATCTGTGTAGATTTGCTCCATAGGAAGTTAAAATCAAACATAAAGTACTAAGATGAATTGACAGGTGTTTTGGATTTTCTTTTTACAAAGTGAAGAGAAATCATCAAAAGAGAGAAGGTATGGTAATAGCACTCCTGAAGCCTTCAAATCAGAGAGGTACTCCTCAGGAAAAGGTAGCTGT
The DNA here is from genome assembly GCA_013398115.1 of Falcunculus frontatus. NCBI lineage: Eukaryota > Metazoa > Chordata > Aves > Passeriformes > Falcunculus > Falcunculus frontatus. Next base: position 1,537,479 of record VZRV01009655.1, on the reverse strand, counting down.
TGCTGAGCAAGCTACTGAGCTTGTGAATAATTGGTTGACGTTTGAGTGGTCACACTGTGCAGTTTTGTCCAGCCACACAGATATCTAAGTTAAAGCTCATAGGAATAAACTGGAAGTTCTTTTTTTGTTGATACCAAATCTGATTAATGAGTTTAGAGAGCATTAATCTTGTTGTAAATACAGAGAGTTAAATACAATAAATGGAAGATTGAAATTGAATTTAAACCAAAAAAACCTATACGTACAAAATATGTTATGTTCACAGAATCTTCAGCTGCTTGGAGCAACAGCAATTGAAGATAAACTACAAGACAAAGTGCCTGAAACCATAGAGACACTCATGAAAGCAGACATAAAAATTTGGATACTTACTGGGGACAAACAAGAGACTGCCATTAATATTGGTATTATATTTGCATTTATTTGATGGATTTGTTACAGGTTTAGAAATAATAGCAGTTGGTGGAGTAAATTTCTTTCAGATGGAAAGTTGTCTTGTAAAAAATAATAGTCTATGTCACTCCAGAATTTGAATGTGAACTTATTTTTTAGTCACTGATAGCTGGAGGGTAGGGAATGGTGGATTCCGCCTTTGTTAAAATACTAAGAGCAAGAAAAAGTTACGTTAGAGAGGAGGCAGAAAAATAGGCAATTGTACTTTTTTATAGCATATGAAATGAATCAAAAAGAATACGTGGACTTTTGACAGTGAGAGGGAATAATATTAAGAGAATGTAAGTATTCTTAGTTTCCCTTCTCTAATTTTCCTTCTTTCCAAGAAAGGTTAACTAAAGTACTATAACCTTTTAGCAGAGGTTTATTTTTATTCTTTCCTTTTATTATGAAAGAGGGGGAAAAAAGACTAATTTCAGCAATGATAAATCTGTATTTTTAAATAGTTATACATGAAAGCTGCTTTTAAGATTTAATATTCTTTGCATGTGACCATACTTTTTTGACATACTTACATGACTGCTTACTGCTGTAGTGTAGATACATGCCCAAAATAAAGCCTTACTTTAGTCATATGGATCCTTTTTATTGGGTGTTATTTCTAATATTTGCATATGGAACTTTCTATATGCACATGGTACAGTTGATCTAAGGTTGTTTTCTTTAGTACCTTCAGGTTTGAGGCAGTACGCATAATACCAATATTTCCACTTTATTAAGAATGGTGATACATATTTTTGACTAGTCGGCCTGCATCATTAGCACACAACATGCATCCTGTTTAATGCATCAAAGAATAAAAGAAAATATTGGAAACATGTATATATGCAAGTTTTGAGTGAAATGCAAGTTGCATTCTAAAAATTTACAAGGCCCAGGGAGATCTGTTGTTTTCTGTAACAGTCTTTAAAGCACCTCTGAATAAGGCAGAACAGTTGCAAGTTGCAGCAAGGGTAACTGAAAATTCTAACTGTTCGGACTTAGTACGTGTACGTACTTGTATAAAATGCTGTAGAATTTTTTTTTTATCATTGATTTCAGCTACGGAAATTTTATTTTTAATTTTTTACTGTAGCGCTCTTACAGGAAAAGAAATGCCTTGTTATGTTATAATGGATTTTGTGGAACAGATTTTTGAAAACAAAATCTTTTCTAACAGGTCACTCTTGTAAACTTTTGAGAAAGAACATGGGACTAATTGTTATAAATGAAGGCTCTCTTGACGTAAGTAAAATCTTCAAAGTTCTCAGTTAATGGAACATTATTTTACTGCTTAAAATATCCAGACATCATGGTGGAGGTGGTGTAAAAAATAAGTTGGAGTGTCCATTTATCTGGACAAACAGAAAATTCTGCCAAAACCATGGTTTGGGGGGATGTTGTTTATGTTTTTTTGGGGGGGATTGCTTTCTTAATTTTAGTATTCCATGCTTGGAAGACTGTATGGTCTTTGTGACAGAATGTTACTGAATAACTGGAAAACAGTCTACACCTTCTGAAATCACAGTGTAGCTACCACACAAAGGAGCTTCACAACTATGAGGAAACAAATTTCATGTAGTAGATTTCATCCATGCAGGCTCAAAGCTGGGAGCTTCACATTAAACAAGAATTACAAATGAGCCACTTCTAGTGTGATGATTCAAAAGTTCAATAAATATCTGTCAAGCAATATCTTTTTGTAGTAAATTTATATAAATATAGTTTCAGATTAAAAGGTAGTAGGTGCAATGATAACTGCACTGTACTCCCTATTTCAGACTGGAGTGTCTAAATTGTACAGAGGTTGAGAGATCCTTTCCTTACATGCCCAGAGTACAGAGTACATGGAGATGCAAATATCTTATGGCAGCTGAATTTGTACATGAAAACTGGTCACTTGCAAATCTGGTTTTGCTGATAACATACATAATGGTTTTTTTCAGCAGCAGGTGAATGTAGTCTGAGAGGCAGTTCAAAAAATAAGAGTAAACTAGCTCTATGCAAATATTTTAACAGGAGACTATAAAGTTTTCTGCCTCATTTGATGGTGTGCATTTTACTGTTTGATGAATGTGTATCTTGTGTCGTACCCTTTGCTTGCTGGTATGGTTGGAATGACATGTCAGTCTCTATTTCTAGTGTGACTGCTTGAGTCAAAAATTACCTTGAAAGTTCTTGTAGAGCAGTGGATCAGGTCTCAGGAAATGGAGGGAAGGATGGACTGCTGTGATTGCAGAATGCTGAATCAGTGCAGCTGCAAAGGTGGATCAATTCCCCTTTCCTTCCTGCATACCAGTAACAGTTGGCAAGAGACTGTAATACTGAGTTGGATATTGTCTGCTAAGGAATTCACATAGATGAAACTTTGGCTTTGAGTAGCAGAGGTCCACCTCTTGTACTGGTACTCTGTGCACCCATGAGGGCTCCTGGACAACCCAGTTTCCTCAACATGGGAGGAACTGAGCAGACATGAAAACTTGAAGAAAATAATCCCGGTGTAGTGCCATTTGTGTATTTGGGATCTTTGAGAAGAGTTGCTCTATGGTGGTCCTCTCCTCCTTGTCTCTAAAGTATAGCCTCTTGGCTATATAAAGATGTTGATAGGTTCATTTGAGTTAAGGAGGTTGGCTTTTCTTGGTCTGCCTGCTCTTCTGAAAAACACTGAAACATTGCACTGAGAACAGTTTCATTAAGTGGATGCTTCTTCCCCTTGCTGTTAAAATAATAGTACATGTCCATTGCATATCAGTGGCTTCACCTAAAAGGTAGCTCACTCAAATCTAATCCCTTTATGGACAGGCAGAGTCCCGTCTCTAAGACATGTAAGAGAAAGATTTAACAAAACAAATACTTCATCAATTTGATCGTTTTTATGACTTAAGCATGCAAGACAGAGGAAGTTAGAATAAAAAAAATTATTTGTTCAGACTGTATCCCAGCTCTGTGAACTGAGCTTACAAAGAATATGCTAAAATAAAGGATCCTTTTTTATATAAACAAATAACCTTATTTATGAAATTAAAAGAAAAATACCTCAACCCCACCCACTTCCCCACTTCCCAACAGAGCTGAAAGCATTTAAATATCTCAACTTTTTGCAACATTATTTGTTTTGGGGCTCTAGTCCTGTGAACATCTGCTTAGCTTCACAAACAAAATGTGGGTTTTGTTAGTCAGTTCTTAGAGTTGTATGAAAGAGCACTGGATTTTATTTGCCTTCATATTAACCTAATGGACTGCTAAATTTCACTATAGTACTGTTAATCATAGACAGAAGTCATAACATAGCCTTATTCTTTTAATTGTGAATTTCAACTGGAACTAGAAAATACTTTGATTACCATTCAGTTTCATTGAAAAATATTTTGTGGAAATGGTGTCAAGTGAATAAGGGACATTTTTATGCTGCTTTTAGTTTGAAGCATATGATTTCAGCATAGGGAGTATGCCCACAAAGGAATTTTAAATATGACAATTTTACAAGTGGGGTTTCGTTTTCTTTTAGCATAGGGTTTTTTTTGTTTCAATATGTAGTATTCTTGGAGCTACCTGATGGAATTCTGCTTCTGATAAAAAATTAAGGTCGGTTTAAACAGAAGAAACTAAACCACTAAACAGTATCCCCGAGTGACACGTCCACAACCATTTTGAATACTTCCATGGGTGGTGACTCCACCACTTCCCTGGGCAGCCTGTTCCAATGCCTGAGCACCCTTTCAGTGAAGAAGTTTTTCCTAATATCCAATCTAAACCTCTCCTGGCACAACTTGAGGCTATGTCCTCTAGTCCTGTCACTGGTTGCCTAGAAGAAGAGTCTGACCCCCGTCTCACTACAACCTCCTTTCATGCAGTTGCAGAGAGCAATAAGGTCCTCCCTGAGCCTCCTTTTCTCCAGGCTATCTTAGCTCCTTCTTCTGCTCCAGACCCTTCTCCAGCTTGGTTGCTGTTCTCTGGATATGTGCTGGCATCTCAATGTCCTTCTTGTACGCAGAGGCCCAGAACAAACACAGGACTCAAGGTGTGGCTTTACCAGTGCCGGGTACAGGGAGACAATCACTGCCCTGGTCCTGCTGGCCACACTATTGCTGATACAGGCCAGGTGCCATTGGCCATCTGGGCACACACTGGCTCATGTTCAGCTAACTGTCAAACACCACCTACAGATGCTGGTTTTACTGTTCTTACCTGGCTCTGTAAAGGTCTTTCAAAAAGAAAGAAATGCAACAAGCAATACTTTTTTTTCCTTCATGACACTCCACGGTAGAGCTGTACTGTAGCTAGCTAGATGTCAGTGACCTTCCCAAAGCAGGCTGCTGCATAAATACAGATGAATGCATTGTCTACTGAATGTAATCTGAAGTTCTCAGTACTGGATCACAAAACAGTGACTTGTGTAGGCGTGTTTCAAACTGTCATTAGCCATTGAAAAATACAAAATACGTTCCTTTCTATAACGTGTACTTGATGTTATAATTGTTTAATTATGTTAAAATATGAATTTAATGTGATAGAATTATCAGTTATAATGCCTGTACTTATATTATGAATTGTCTGTGTTTCCTTTTTTCTAAACATTTAGGAACATTTTGTATAATAGCAAATTCTCGTATCCCTATATATGTGAATCATTTTTTACATTATTAAATAAGTTTTCTATATACCTATGTCTTTTGGCAACTATTTATGTAACTATTGTTGCTATTAAAAGTTCCACCATAGCTTACACACTTTTTTTTGGCAGAGTGCAAGAGCAATCCTACACGACATTTCTGCTGTGTTTCTAATAGTGCAACTATTGCAAGTATTCTTTTCACTTTATAATATTTGATACCAGAATCAAAAGACAATTTCCTCAAAAACCAAAATGCCAGTGTTTCTGATCACATTGAGAAACTTTGATTTAATATTAAGAATTAAAAATAATGGACACCATTTTTTGTGTGACAGGGAACAAGAGAGACACTTAGCCATCATTGCAGTACTCTTGGTGATGCTTTAAGGAAGGAAAATGATTTTGCTCTTATCATTGATGGTAAATCTCTGAAGTATGCTTTGACATTTGGAGTAAGACAATATTTCCTGGATTTGGCTTTGTCATGTAAAGCTGTTATTTGTTGCAGGTAAGGTTTACGTTATTATCTCTTTGTGCTATTTTTATTGACATAAAAATTAAGAAACTGAAGTTATGAAATTCAAATGAAATATCACTGTAGAGCAGTTTGCAACAGAGTATACCTGTCAAAGTCACTCAGATTACATATTTCGAGAAAAATAATTTTTAATCTGTTGAGAGTAGTCTCAACAAGGTTGCGACACAAATCTTGACCTTGAATTGATATTACAGTTAACTGCAGGTTTTAGCTCATCAGGATCCTTTTGTAGATCCTTCTCCACAGGCTACTTTTCTGTAAGATGTGAATTACACTGTATAAGAAGTGCACAAAAATGTTTAAGGTACTTCTCGGGGTGCTTTTTCTTACCTGAAGCTGGTGGAAACGCCTTTTTTAATCTTTATTATGCCTGATTATTATGCGGTTCTTTTATACAATGAATCCTTTCATCCTTTTCTATAAATATCAAATATTATAGCTATAAACTTCCATTGTTCCATTAAAATAAATCAGATTCATCTGAAAAATCAGTTCAAAATGGAACTATTTTTCTGCCTTGCAAAGGGACGCAGAAAAGGAAGTAATATTACAATATCCAAATAATCACCAGGTTTGTAGTCTTTCCATCCTTTCCGAAAAGCAATGTCATGCTACCAAGGGATTTTTTAATTAATGTTTTTGTGGTTAATCTTTGTATCCATGCTTCAGCCTGAAAGAGTTTGAATTTCAAACTAAGTTTTTACTGTCTTTTAAACTGAGGGCTTACACTGATAAACAGTTTATACTGTGTATAAATACTTTCCTAATGGCAGTAGTCTTTCAGACAGATAAGCTGGAGTTTTGTGCTTGTTATACTAGGTTGAGTTTTGCTCAGTACAGTAACAAGCAGGAGATGCATGTAGAACTGATCCTTCAAAGCTATATTTCTTTTCCTTCTCTTTCCTTGATTACAAAATATGTTTTATGCCATTTGAAGAGATAATTTTGCTGTTTCTGTTGAACTCTGGAATCATTTAGGGGTCTTCTGTACATAAAGCTGTCTTTTAGTGTTTGCATTTTTGTGATGAACCAACAAAGAGCAAAATGAAAGTTTCTGTTCTAGTAGCATTCTCTCTGCCATTTCTTCATTTTACACTTCTGTAATATACTTAGGTCAGTTGGTTTCAATGCATATCTAGATATATGTCTGACATATTTTGTGGTTGCTTAAAAATTGGCTACAGGTTTAAACAGTAACACTCGTAACACTCACTGTTTTAATATGAACGTTTCTAAAATCCCATGTTTCCCAAAAGTCAAAATTTTGCCAAAATGCTTGCTTCTGTTAAATACTTTGTCTTTAGTAACAAAAACTTTATTTCCTTGTTTATGAGCTTGAAAACAAAATTTTAAAATGGTAATTTTTAATTAAGGTAAATAACTTCTAAAAAATTAAATATATATATAATTCAGACTAAACAAAAACGTAAGCTTTCTTCATCCATATAAAGGCAGTAAACATCTTAAGCTCTCCTTGGTTCTAAAAGTACAAATTACATCACCTTCTTTTAAGTTTGCAGACTGCATTCACTTGTGCAGAAGCATTTTTTAGCAATGGATTCTTCCTAAGACTAGCCGTAACATAGATGAAGCTGACAAATATTCAGTAGACATTTCTTTTAAAAAAAATTCTGTATATGTTATTAATTCCAAGCAGATGTTTGGCTTAAAGACTTTAGCAAACTGAATTCCAACTCTATATTGGTTTCAGAGTAATATATGCAAGAAGAATGTTAAATGGGTTATTCTGGAGTAAAAATATACAGCTAAGAGTGAGTAAAATGAACAAAAAATATTTTTTGCTGATTTCACCATGAATTTGAGGCAATGAGAGTGCCATCTTCCAGCCCCTATAATATTGTCTGAAAAATAATTAAGGCACTGTTCCTGAGAAGTTAAAAAAATGAAAAAGAAGTACTCAGGTCAGGAATCTTCTGTAGAAGCTGGCTGTAGCAAGTCTTGGTACAATTCTCAATAGCAGAGTTCAAATAAAACATGTACCAAAAGATCATAGAAAGATTTTTTTCATATAGGTGGACCACAGAACTTTTCAGAAGGGCTGTTGCCCAGAATCTTTCATCCCAGGTTTTCCACACGGCTGTACTCCCACATAGCTTTTTCAGAAGTCCAGTAGCATGTGTTGTGCTGGCCACTGAATAATGTGATTACATAGCTACCTTCAGTTTGAAGGCTGTATTATTTTTCATTCCTTTATTTTTAAAATACATTTTAAACCAGTTCTCTCTAACACACTTAGTAAGTTGACTTCCTCAACATAGAATTCTCTTTCAGCTTTTAAGTAGTCCAAGCTTCAGAAATGTTGCATATTTTTACAATTGATCTTAAAAATCAGATAATATAAATAGGACAGTATTTTTTGCCAGTCACTTACTGGATTTGATAGAATTCTTTGAACTATAATTCTTTAAAAAACCTTGCCCATCAGTAATCTCATTAATAATGTGACAGTTTTAATTTTCTCGAGTCTCATGGGGCCTTCACGTACTTATGAGAATGCTGCCTTTGGGAACCTGAGCTTTCGAGAGCAGCCCCAGAATTACACAGATGCCACAATACAGTAGAATTTGTGGTGCCTAGGGGTCTGGTTCTTTTTGTTACTGAGCTTGTGAGTGCCATACAGCAGTCTTGGTTCAGGTGAGAACTGTACTCACAAACTCCACAGTTTGCTCCATGTTGTTTGTCAGTGTCTCAGTCAGCAAAAATTATTTAGAACTAATTGCTCTTTTGTGTTTTTCATTGCAAATTTGTTCTTCAAAACTTAATCTCTTGTGTATTTCTGTGGGTTTATTTCATTTTTTTAACCTGGAAGATTTAGGTCCAGGTTATGAGCATCCCTGCATATAAGCATTAACCCTGAAATTTTGTCACGGAGAAATCTTTCACAACCCAAATTGCCATGTTTCGGAAATTTATAATAAAAAACCAGGAGGTTTATTGCTTTGAGTGAGCATATAGAAGACTTGTAGGAAATAATTATAAATGCCTGGTTTTACTCCAGTTTTCAGTGTTACTATATATCCATCTTCACACAGGAGTCATGCATTGGTACCAGAATTGCTCTCTTTTTAGGAAGCAGTGAATGGTGTTGTTTTGGGAGACAGACTCACAGAGCTTTTTCCTTTTCATCTGGTTTCTGTTTGTACTGTGAGACAAGAGGGTTGTGGTTTGATCCTTGACTCCAGTGCCAGCATTCACAAAAGCAGATTGCCACACTGCTTAAGGTTTGCTCCTTATTTCCCCACCCTGTGAAACACAGCAGTCCTAGCAAATAATTTCTGTATACTATTTTCAGTTACGATGTCTCAAATCTGAAGGACTGAATTTCAGCTTGCAGAGTAGAACTTTTACAAAACAAAATGGGACGGACACGCGTGACACATACAATGGTAGATGTAGGCAAAACTGATATATTTTCAGTCAACTGAGCTGTTGCCCCTGGAATAATTTTTCCCCTCAACTGTGAACAGACATTCTCTTAATGACAGATAATTGAACAGCCCTGAAAAGAAAAAGGTAAAAGTTATCAGCAGATAAACTAAGTGTGTTCTGTGCCAAAATATGCAATTGTTGTAAGTTGCCACTGGTGGCAGCAGCATTTGGGGTTCCTTCCATTACTATGGTTTAGGGGCCCTTTGTTTCTCCAGTCCTGTTAACATCTTGCTTCAACAAATCCAAGTTTTCTTTGAATTTGCTGTGAATGCACTTTTAGCGTATACCCTTGAAGAGCAATAACAAGACCACGTCACTGACCAGGATGTTAATTGGCCTGGGTTTATTACCTTTTCACAGAATATAAAGTATGTTTTAAAAATCCATTCATTTGAAAGTCCTGTATTAAACTTGTCTCTTTCTTTTATCCCTTAGGGTATCACCTCTTCAAAAATCTGAAGTTGTAGAAATGGTTAAAAAACAAGTTAAAGTAGTAACTCTAGCAATTGGTGATGGAGCAAATGATGTTAGTATGATACAAACAGCACATGTTGGTGTTGGTATTAGTGGGAATGAAGGTCTACAGGCTGCTAATTCTTCAGACTACTCAATTGCTCAGGTCAGTCATTACACTGAAAAATACTACAATAAAATATTTTAAAATATGATTAATATTGGTGTATGTATGTTTTAATTGTATGTTTGTTCATTTTTCATGTTTTTTGCAGTTCAAGTATTTGAAGAACTTGCTGCTAGTTCATGGAGCCTGGAATTACAACAGAGTAGCTAAATGCATCTTGTATTGTTTCTACAAGAATATAGTCCTTTATATTATTGAGGTAATTTTATAGTACACTAAATGTTACTTCTTGAAAGTAAAATCCTAATTTTGAGCTTTTGGTTATTATATGTGATTTTAAGGAAGTATTTTAACTGTAAATAAACAGTTATTAGTACTGAATCTTGAAATTTTTAATAGCCTGATTAATATTGTTTTTTACTTTAAAAAGCCCAGTTGTTTTTAAAAAGCATACTAAATACTACTACTAAATGTGTTTGTACTATTGCTAGCTTATTAAAATGCTTTATGCGTAACATCACTGCAGTAATTAAGGAATGCAGTTACAAGTTTGTTGTAAATTTACCCAGAGGTGTTTGTGCTTCAGCTCTTTGCGCTGGAGTCAGTGACTGTGGGGTTGACAATCTGAAGCCCTTTCCAAGGTCTCTGTTGCACTGCAGGGCTGTTGCTGTTCAGAGCAGTGCCCAGGGTTTTTACAGACCGGTTTCATTCCACTCTTGGGTACCTTTCGTTTGCTGGTGGGGTGACCGTGCATCCTTAGGCTCCTGTTGAAGAACAGGGATACTTTCCTGAAAGTAGCTGACCTACTTTTTTCACCTGGGATTTTAAGGAGTGAAGTCGTGTGAAAAATACAGTAGTATGAGAGGATTGTGTTGTAATAAATGTACATTTATTGGTAGGTATGGTTAGAACAGCATATATATTTATAGTTTTCACTACCTTCATGACCACATGGCAACCTTAAAATTTTGAACATATTTTTTAAATGAATTTTTAAATTTCCTCTCTCCCCTCCCTTCCTTTTCTTCCAACTGCCCCTTTTATAATTAAATATATATATAGTAATTATGTTTATAATTGATTCAAACTTTATATTCTCAATGAAACTTCGGGTTAAAAATGTGGAAAAAATATTTAATTTTTGCAAATCTTGACCACAAAATAAATTTTATAGATAGTCTCATGTATTTTTACATTAATGGGGTTAACAGATACTCTATAAATTTTCATAGTTTTTAAAATATATTTTCAAATTAGTGTCTTAAACTGGCAAAATACATGTTCTGTTTTACTGGAAAAAAATGCCTTCTGTTAAACCTGATATAAACTTTATATTAATATTTCCAATTTTGATACTTATTTATGTGACCTTACACGTTGCAATACTTGAAAATACTTTAATCATTTTTTAATGTATAAAATTTGTAGCCAAAAGAGTGCATTTTTCTTAACCATATTTTTACATTTCCTAAATTTTCCCCTCTTTTCTCTCCTTACTGTGTTATTACAGCAAATAGATTTCTATCTAAGTAGCAGCAAGTTTGTAGCCTGTTTAGAAAAATATGAAGTAGGAAGCTATAGGAAAACTAAAGATCCTTTTTTGCTTAGAAGTGGCAGACTTTAGATCCTATATTTCAAAGGCTGGATATCTACTTACATGATCAGACTTTCAGATGCACTGATTAGCAATAGCTCTAGAAGTATTTGAAAAAAACAATATATACTTTGTGCTTATAGAAAGCATACAAAGGTGGGCTTTAGAACATATTAACTTACTTTTCTTAGTTTTCTGTCATTGTCACCTGCAAACATACTGTAAATTTATAAGCTTAATCAGATATAGGTATCCCACTATTTGTAATCTTTGAGAAAGAAAGTCAAATGCAGGGTACAGAGATCATAGTCTAAAGATCAAAAGGCTTTGATTTTTTGAACAGGTAGTCTCTGCCTCCTGAGCAGATGGAAGGGCAAAGAGATCATTTTAATATGGGTTGTTATTACCCTTTATATATAATGCATGCAAGCATTTTGCCATATACACCTTCTCTGGAAGACAAGATGAATTCTGCTTCAATTCCTGCATACCCAACGTTTGTCAGCTCAGAAAACTTTTCAGAGATGTTAATAGCTCATGTCAATACTGTGAGTGAATGGGCAGAAATTCATCATTGAATGTCTCCAGAAAGGACAACTGCCAGTCTTGAGTCTCTCTTTTCAGTTTTTTTTGTACAGACCGGGCGTGGGAGCAGAGAGCTCAATGAGTATTTGTAAGCTGCTGCTTAATATGCAGAAATGCTACATCAGGAAAACTTCTGTGAGGCTTTTGTGGCCACACCTCCTCTGTCTTGGAGTTTAGAAAATAGTACTGTGAAAGGCACGTCTGGAAGTTACTTTTAAACAAGTTTCCTTTTATTCTGACAATAACTAAAAATACGTACCTTTACTTAATAGACGTGTATCCTATTTTTATATGTCTGCTCAGGACTAATCAAGAAAGTAATGCAAAATATTCCATATAATCTAAAATACAGCCTTTGTCCTAGGCATTCATGGGCTGATACGAAATTGGTGTCAGTTGGTTTCTTGGTTCAGAAAATGGTAAAGGTCTATAGTTATACTCAGGCACATTGATCAGTGGTTATTGACATTTAAACTCCTATTCATAAGAAACTAGAAGTGGTCTGTAATAACGTTTTTCTACTCTGTGTCTTGATGCAATGTCTATTTAAATATGGGCCTCATCTTTTGTATAGAACTAGTCACAATGACTTGAGAAGTTATATTCTGAAGTATCAGTCTAAATTGCAAGTGAAAACTCTGAATCTCTAATAGACCACTAATGTGCTTTATTAAGCCTGGACAGAGCATCACACTCATGTAGGATAAGCCTATGCAAAGTCTCATACTTATTTTGGAGGGGCTATCATTACTTTATAACGATGGTTGAGATTGAAATTGATCTCATGATTGAGAACTCCTTTGCGGATTGGTTTTAGTTTTATAATTACCATCACTGTATACACTCTATCATTAAACTACTCATTTTATGAAATTATGCAAATCACCCTTTGACATCAGAGGAACGAAATTTTCCTATTCCTACTTCTCATTTTGCTATCTAGTAATAACATAAAATAACTGGTTCATATTAAATTTTTAAAAACAAGAAGAATTTTGAAGGTCTGCTTGGGTCATTCATATTTCATGTTGGGGAAAAATCAAATGAAAGAGTAAAAGACCAAGACGAGCAGAAGAAGCAGATGTGTGGAGTTGAGATTTAAAGTTCGGTCACAGATGTTTAAACATATCTGTTTGTAGCAATTTAGGTGGTACTATGAAAATAATTAATTTATTAAGTAATTCGAGCTGCAATGACTTTTTTTAATCCATAAAATTTGGATGATGGGGAGGTTATTTCCCCTTCCCCACCCCAAGCTCTTTTCTTCCCACAACTGAGTTACCCACTGGCTGCTGTTCATGTCCATAACTGGATTTTACCATTTTGTTCCTGATTTCCTTTACCTGACATATCAGATGAATACCCATGATCATACTGAGACCCATATCGTGCATAACCCCAAACATGAGCAGGCTTTCTGTGCATACTCACTCTGGGTCTGAGCTGCACAGTTCAGCTGCTGTGGTTCATTATGCCATGGCTTACTTGAGGTGTGCAAACTGCACTGAGTTCAGTTTGAAACACGCACAGCAGAAAGTGATTGTGCTCATGCCCACATTTTTGCATTACATGGTTGGAAAACTTAGATGTACAAGGATCTGCATTGAGGTCCTTTGATCTCATTTTAGATGGGCTGGGGACCTAAATCTTTCTTTTTCAATGGAAAATTTTGTAGCTGTTGAACTACAGAATGGTCTGAATTTTCAGTGCCTGTTCACTTATATAGTCTAAAATACTTTTTAAGAACACCAATCACCTGTCCTTCTGTAAAGGGGTGCTGGATTAGTAATTTGAGTTGTTAGAGTAGGACCTATGCCCTAAGAGAGAAGTGTTTGAATCTGCTCCTAAATTAGTATCATGTACAGCATCCTAAAAACTTACTTTGCAGTACAGCTGCCTTCACTGTCCATCATAACTAGGATGAAACACACTCGTCCGTGAATAAATTGCCCACTGCAAAGCAAATGTTTCTTGTCATTCTCACTATTAATAACATAGTAAGCTTCATATTACTTTTTTTATTTAGGGTTAAGAGTGTACTTTTCTAAGGCCCAAGGTTCAGAACTTAGGGCAAATACCTGGGTTATTTTCTTCCTCTCTTACAGTTTGAGGTGAGGGCTGTATGTCTCCTTCGTCTTTTTTTTTCCCACCCTCTAGATCTTTTAATTTTGAGCCATATTTGTTCTTAATGTGAACATTCAAATACTGTCTTGTAAACAATCTAAAATTAATGTTTCTGCTTAGATATTAAAGACCTGTCATCTCTTAAAGTTATATATCTGGAATTCCACTAAATAGTAGTGTTTTTACTAGATACCACTGCTTTTAGCCACACTGAAAGGCGTCTTCTTCACAGACCTCTTTTGACCGATTTCATAAGAACTTCAGAACCTAGAGATGTTACCAAGTTTCATGTCTCTTTAGTTTGCCTCTAGACCTCTGACCAAGATATATTCCAGTCCCTTATTACACTAAAATGAACTAAAATGTGTATAATTTGCACGCTTTCTTTAGAGGAAAGTAAATGCTAATATTTCAGGAAGTTAATCTTATGCCTCAAAGGATTTCTTTACAATTTTACAGTAAAATCATTTTCAGTTTAAATGCCTTGAGAATTCTAACTTAAATTCTGTAACACGTAAGCTAAAAGCAACATTCCATTATAAATTAAAATTTTATCCTGAATACTTGCATTTTTTTAAAAAAAGTCTCTCCAAAACATTTCCAAGTGTTGCTTAATGTCATTTACCTGTAAGAGCAGTCAACATGTGGAATAGATTCAGTGTATGTATTTAGGCCTTTCATTTAAAATTAGAGTTTTATAACACTTTGCCTGGTAGTTAAATCACAGTAGAAAGTTAATGCCTTTTCCATATGCTCCTTGGTTATGAAGGGTCAAGTCTGTGTGTACTTGTGGCCTTTTATTTTCTTCCTAGAGGGTAATACTTTTCTTAAACTCTTATCTGAAATTACCAGCAATGAGATGTACACATATTTGTGACCAGCTACTGAGTCACATATTTCCACCACCCTAACCTTTTCAAATTAAGATTTCTAAAATTTACTTCAGTATTTGATACAAACAAAAAAAAAGCATCAATTGTACTGATGTTGAGTGCATAATTAATTATTCTGTAATGCACAACTGATTATGTGCTCATCTTGCACCCTTACACTCAGCTACTGAGAAACTGCCAACAAATGTCTGCTAAATTCATCACAATTAAATCATAATTCCTATTTTGAAAGTCAAAAATCAAAATACACAAGAGCTGATAAAAATATGATTCAGCTGAAATAAAGTAATTCCATTATCTTTTCAGTGTATAGTCTGAAAGGTTAGAAAATTATACTTGTTGCATTTAAATCTACCAAAGTAAAGAAATTTAGCATTATAAGATTTCAGAAAATTCAGGGTATTCTCTCTTTCTGTGTTGCAGCCTCGAACAGTCATGACTTTGTATGCAATCTTGTTCCAATAAGTGGCCACCAAAACCGAAAATTTACTCTTATCTATTGAACAAATAGCAATTTTGGCTGGATTTTTCCTCCCATTTTTAGTGTTAATAGTTGCCAAATTCTGGAGGTTTTCCATCTCGAAGTAGTCACTAACGTGTTCAGACATTCCACCACGTGATTAAAAAAAAAAAATCTGAATTTGATCATAGAACCCAGTTACCTGGAGGGCCAGCCTGGGTACGCACTGATAAACATACATATTGATTGCAGCAATTCATGCTTCCTTAAGGAAGTTCAATGAAATGTGAACTGTAAGAAAGCAACATCTAAAAATTCATTTTAAAAACATGAGTCTTAAATTGAGTAGAATGTTCAGATGATTTTGACTTGTGTTGCCTAGGAGCTTACGTTTGTCCTAGACAATACCATTTCAGTGTAACTTGTAAATAAAGATTCATAAGATGTGCTGCTTCTCCACTTCATCATTGAACTAATACAAGGATGAGGAAATGGGAGAAAGTAGATGTGCTGCCTGCTATGCTGAAAAACATTAGAAAATATGTTATCACACCTTTCAAATTAGATTTGTTTTCTTTCAACCTTTTAGCAAAAAATGATAAAAATTATGCAATAAAAGAGATATCCACTTCCCTCTCTAAAGTACCCTGTAGTTGAGTTAGTGCTTGTTAACTAAGTCATTTTACTTTGATGCTCTGATAAAGCCTAATCCTCTCATGAGTAAGGAATATTGGTAGTTTTAAGTTCCAAATAGCAGCTTACTCTATGAAATCTGTTAGTCAAGTTTGCCAGCAATGAGAAGACAATAACTACTAATCTGTAGGTTCCCCCTCCACCAGCCCATATTTCTCAGAGATTTTATTTCATTAAGAATTAAGTGAGCTTAAATCACTCTTAAAACCTTAAAGAACCTGATATTTCTTCTGAAAATAGTTACCTCCTTTGAATGTTTTCCTATTTACATGGAATTGCTCATGTATCTGACTAGATTGCCCACTGTCTGTTCTTGACTGAAAGTTGGGTTTATCATTAATTTTTTCATACGGGTTCAAACGAAAATATTTTCAACTGCATTGTAAATGTTTTCTAGGGATATCCCTTTTTGTGAAGCTGAGGAAAAATCTATTTATTGTAACTTGCAAGACATTTGAGTAATACATGGTTCTAATCTTTTCCAGATCTGGTTTGCATTTGTCAATGGCTTTTCTGGACAAATTCTTTTTGAAAGATGGTGTATAGGCCTTTACAATGTGGTAAGGCAATTTGTGTGGCTTTAGTTATTTTTAACCATGAATGTTTCTTGAGTAAGCAGTCTTTAAACAAGTCCTTACCTCTAAAGTTTTGCAATTTTTTCTTTTTAAATCGCTACTAGATGTTTACAGCAATGCCTCCACTAACTCTTGGAATATTTGAGAGATCCTGCCGAAAAGAAAACATGCTGAAATACCCTGAGTTATACAAGACTTCCCAAAATGCACTGGACTTTAATACTAAGGTAGATCTTTTTAAAAATCAAACATTATAAAGCAAAAATTCATAGGAATTCAGTATAGTTACCCTTTTTGTTCTATGCTGCTCATAATTAAAAATGGAGGGGATTTTTCTTAACTACTATTTCCAGGTGTACACTTGGCAGTGAATGGTACAAATCATATATATATATATATATATATATATATATGTATATTCATTTTAGCAAGTACGGAGATGGACAACAAGGATTTCATTTTTTTCAATCCCGTTTTGTTTGGGTTTTTTTTTTCTCTGTTGGTAATAAAGCTGTCTTCTGTAGGCAGAAGTGATTAGACCTCACTGTCGCTGGGCTGTATGTATTTGTACTGTTATATGGAAATGGATTACTGAAGCCTGTGGAGAAGTGTTGCAGAGGACAATAAGAACTGTCACTAGATTTGTAGAGGGAGGGACATGGTACTATTCTTTGTCAATTTGGAGTTGTGATTTTATGGTTTAATTTTGAGTTTTGGGAAAAAATACTTGGAGTCAAGAATGTGTCAGTGTGGATCAAAAGGAATCTGAGGCTACTTTTGGTGGGAAATGGGTGACATTCATCTTAGAGAGGCTAGCATAAATAGTAGTAAAAGAATGTAGGACTCTTTAATACATAAAATATACAAAATTTCTACAGCATTGCCCATAAATAATCTCTTAAAAAAAAACTAAATTAAACTTGTTCCTGAATCTGTGATTTCATGAGTATTTGACTTTTGTAAGAGTTTCTTCTGATTTTATTTTTTGTAAATATAATTGTGACATTTCAAGTAATGTCATTTTATATTGAACTTGGGGACATTTTCAATATATCCTTGAATTAACAATGCCTGCATGTGATGGTCTGTAGTAGATGGGCAGAGCTGGTACAGCATACTTAGCTCTTATATCTGTGCCACTTGTGCTGTATAACTGCAGATACCTCAATATATATATAAGTATTTGTCTAAACTATCTTTGTTCACTGAAGCAGATGAGATTTTTCTCCTTCCTCATTTCATCCCTTCACCTACAAAAGCCAACCTGAAAGTGTTAAGGACACTAGGTAACAGAGTCTCTTGTGTCCCTGCGAATGCTTTACAAATATGAGACTTTTCACGGTCCCATGAATATAGACACTTTTGTGTTGTGATAGTTTTAATAAATAGTATGAGTTACAACAGTTGGTTTCTGTTTTAAAATAAGCTTTTAATATTTTTTATTATTACACAGATGTATTGTTGACTTAATTGGAAATTCTGTGGCTGTTCCCATACAACATTTGCTATGAGTAAACGTCTACAAATTCACCAGCTAAAAAATTCCACCTATATAAGTTGAATAGTTGGTGTTAAAGATTTGGAAACATTACTGCCTTGAATATTGATGCAGATATTTGTTATGGTAAAAGGGATCAAAGGTTATGAGGTCATGACAGAGGTTAAAGGATTAGCATGGGACAAAAAGAATTGGTCAGGAAAATGGAAAAGTAGAACTAATTTTTCTTGCACCCACCTGTGCTTTCTGTCAAATAAAAACTTCTGGTAATGACATAGCAAGAAGGAGAGACAAAGGTTAATGAGTAGCACAAGTTTAAATGTGCAAAGTATTGGAGTGTAAATTGGATCATGCAACCTAGTGTAGCTGTATAATCTAACAAAAGACGTTGAGACATTGTGGAAAATGTGAGACAGGCAACTTAATTTCAGTTGTTAGAACACCTTAACACTCAAGTACATATCAGTTAGTTACAATAAAAGGCATAATAGTCAAAAGCATTGTTAGTGAAAAAAACATAATTGCCATACGAAAAGAAATGGGCTACATATTTTTTAAGTCTTTTTGTGTCATTATGCAATATATTATGAAAAGCATTCATAGATTGTTTATCCTTAAACTTGATACAGTTCTTTGCAGAAGGCATCTTTTACAAATGAAAATAAGTTTGAAAGCAAAACTTCACTTGTTTAGCAAATACATTAAAGGAATTATAATATGATCAAACTGTGCTCTTCAAGAATGGAGCGTGTAAGGAGAAATTTAAGGAAGAAACTGATATTTGTCCTTTTTTAATTCCTTTGTGTGTGGGAATATATAGGCTAGGCGTATGTGTAACTCAGGTTTTGATTTTTCCACCATCTAAATTTATTCTTACACTAAATGGAAATTATAAAAGCTAGAGTCCTTTTTAATTCCCTACTTAGAATGTAGCAATTGTTCCAGCTGTCTGGTTTAGTTTAATTTTTCTGATTATATTTCCATATGTTTATATTTTAATTTCCCTTCTGAATTGAAATTAAAAGGAGGAGATAATACACACTTTTTTTCAAAGCATAAAAATAAACAAATGACCCATGAAGAGCTAAGAGGCAGAAAGTGCCTGTCAGTTATATTGCTTCACAGAGGTGGCCTGACAAAAACACATTTTGTGAATCTAACACGCAGATAAAAAGAAAGGTCAGGGTTCACGGAGCTAGTTTGTTGCAAATGGTTCTCATGGATTTTCTGTTTTCTCTTTCTTAGGTTTTCTGGGTTCATTGTTTAAATGGCCTCTTCCACTCATTCATTCTGTTTTGGTTTCCACTAAAAGCCCTCCAGCATGGTAAGTATTATGAAAAATAAAATATTGAACAGTACAAAATATCTAAATATTATCTTTTTTCTAAGGGAAGCTTTTTAAATACTAACAGTTCAGTGTGATTAAATTTCAAGACACCATTTCTAGAACTAGACCAGATGCCATATACTTAAAATGTTTTATTTAAAATCTGTATAAAAGTGGGAATAATATTATGTACATATACATTTAACTATCTCAATAGGGTTTATGTGGACTGAAACTAGATGGAAAAAAAGAGATCCCTATTTAATTATGCTAATTTTTATAAAATACACTACCATGGTAAATACCTACAAGATCCTAAACCGCTACTATCCCTTGTATTGTCTCTTTCATTTTGTCGACATTTATTTTTGTTGTGTATACATTCTGTCCTGTTACTTCAAGGGCATGCTAACCTGCCAGTTTATATTCCTATGAGTAGGATTGTGGCAGAGGAACGGTGACATCTTGGACTGCACAGTCCTGTCCATCTTCTAGTTCAACTGTTGTATATGCACTTGAGCTGCAGAAGGAAGTGAGGTGGTTGAGAGGAAAGTGATGTTAATTAAAGGAAACTAGAAAGCGCTGCTTCCAGTTTGTGGGAGTGTTTGGGGCTTGAAGAGTTCTCATAAAGGTGGGGTTTTGTTTTGCTTCCAGTTTGTGGGGAGAAAAAAACGAAGTGTGTACCTTGCAGCTTTTCTGAAAATTAGTCTCTGCTCAGTTTTGGTGATGTAGCCAAGCAGTCTGCCCTGGCTTAGGGGACAAAAATGTTCTCATGGACATTTTGAAATTGTTAAGACTAGATAGTGAGACAGTCACAGCTGCTTGTGCCCCGAAAGATTAAGGTAAAAACTTCTTGCACAGTATTTTACACTTAGTGACTCCTAATGGGTAAAGAGAGGTATGTGGCAGCCTGTTTTCTCTGAAAGGCCACTCACATCACACTGAATGTGAGTTCAGTGGCAACAGTTTGCACTGGAGAGGTTTAGATAGTCCAGGAGGAATGAGATCCCAAAATGTCAGTGCATACTCCAAAACTATAATCTCAAATTCAAACTGAAATCACTGTTCAAAGCTGTAGCCAATCCATGTGAGAGATTTGTGCATTACACCATGGATAAGTGTTAAATGAGTGTATGTGGTGATGCAGAGTTCATGTGTGAATGGCAGAGCTGAGATACCTGTATGAGCACTTGTGAGAGCACTGTAGCTCAGCCTTCTTGGCATGCAAACCCTGGTCTAAAACTGACTTGCTGGCAAGGGGCCTCTACGAGTCAGAAAAAATTGCCTGCTGCCTTCCCCTTTCCTTACTAGAGAAAGGATGGGTTGGGTAAGGGAGCAGAACTGGGACCTGGGGGAACTGTGTACATCATGAGGTGGTACAGTCAGTACCTGGCATGGGCCTGGTGGTGCTCAGAGTTTTGCATGAAGGAGATACGAGTGCAAGATAAGATGTGCTGTTAATTAAATCTCTGATGTCTGTGTGTGTAAAGAGGAAAGTGAAATAATGCTATTAGTTTCCTAAGGAGTACCAGTGACAGGAACTTCTGAGAACAGGTGTCAGCTTCTACCTTCTCTTAGCAAAGAAGAGGTGCAGGAAGATCTGGAAATATGAAAGGTACAGCTCGGCTTTGTGCGTTAGAGTGCTGAGTCCCAACACTCTGGCTAGTGGAAATAGACTTAGCTGTCTGCCTATTCCTCTGTCTTACTCTCATTATGCTCTTTACTGCTAGGTATATGCTGTAAAGCAGTGCAGTGCGTATTTGAGCAGGTATTTATTAGAACATTGAAAATCAAATCTTGAAGATGATTAAAATCTCTTGGAGACCTTCTCCTGGTCAAATTCTCCTGTTTAGTCTTAGTCTTGCTTATCCACCAGTTACTTATCTGTAAGTAGAAAATTTCAAACTGCATGTGTCATAGTAAAGTCTATCAAGAAATATGTGATCAGAGAATAAGTATGGATTTGTAAGAGCTGTTTGTCAGAATTGACTCCATGGGACCTTACCATTGTACAGTACACAAAATTTACACTCCATGTACTGTCATGTGGCTATGAAAAGTGACACATGAATTTTCACAGAAGCTCCTGATGCAACTTTGTCAACATAAATGGCAGAAGCCAACTTAAATCTACTACTAAATTCACCAGGTGCTCCCTCTTTTCTATAATCTTTAAAATAAGCCATGGTCTCAGCTTTTTTTTTTCAGGCTTCAGCTCCTGTAGTCTTTCTTGGTGTGCTAGTCTGCTAGGGAGAAAGTTAAATAGGGGAAGTGTCAGAAATGCAACCACTATCACTAGAGCTAAGGACGCAGCCATTGTGAGCTCCTCATCATGGAATGGGAGGCAGCTAGGTTAAGGAGGACTTTTATTCTAATATTTTTTGTGTGAAGTTGACCCCTGCTGTCTCTATCAGAAGACTCAGAAGATGTCAGAAGATATAGAATATCAGTAAATAGATCTTTTTTTTTCTGTGTTAAACTGCCTTCACAAGTCCTAAAAAGCTTTTAGAGAGGAGCACTCTTCATCCACAACCAAAATGGATTTCATTTCAAGCATATATAAAGATGATATGAAGGCTGGAAAAACATTCAACACAAATATGAAAACATACTTAATTAGCAGTATTTAATATACCATATACCAGCTGAGGTAGTGGAAAAATAAATGTTTCCGACTACAGGCCATTTTTGTCAGCATTTATCACCATTTTTGTCACCTTCCTCTGTCCAGCCTAATCAGAGGAGTTATAAATTCATCCCTAAATGCCCTCCACAGAAAAATACCTTTATTCTTCTCTTTCCCCCAATACAGCTTTTTAAAAAATACTTCCTTATTATTCTTTTATTTTTTTGTTGTCTTTTATCCTTACTTAATACATACACAGCATTTTGATATCTCTGGATAATGCAGTAAAAAGCAATATCCCAGTGGTTAGAACCCGTACAGCTGAGTGTTACAGTTTAGTTGGTTTAGTTGCAGTATATGAACAACCTTGAATGCTAAAAGCGTTTCAAAACTGAACATGTGAAAATGAAGCCACCTCAGTACTTTTAATTGAGAATGAGGAATTTCCTCATAATAATTCAGTTGTCAGTTACCCCATGTCTAAAAAGAAATTTGACAGAACTGGGATCAGAAAAGCCTGCGCTGTAAAAATAGTCATAAAGTTCTGATAAATAATGGAAAATTCACTGCTTCAGAATCCTAAACTTAGGAAACACATGTGTTTTTTATTAAAGTGTGATTTTTTTATTAAAATGCATCTCTTTAGAGCTCTGACTCTGCATAACTGATGTATGTGTGTTTCCATATGTGCCAAATGGATATGTACTTATATAAATCCACTTATTTGAGTTGAGCAAATTTTGAAAATTTTATGAATGACAAGCATCTCAAGAATTTAAACTGAGTATATTTTGCATTTTTACTAAAGTTGAATTCAGAAACATGGATAAAAGCAAAGATAAGTTTCCCTATCAAAAATACCTGAATTAATGAAAATCTGACTCTAAGCTTTCTGCTTACTTTTATGTTATAATCAATATACACAATAGCCAATATATTTCACATTTTTCTGAAGGTAAGATACTATATCTCTGATATTAAAAGTAACTCTGATTGCATTGCTACTGAATACAAAGTCGGTCTTATTGGTATGTGGTGTTACAAAAAGTTCCCGTTTCCTGTATAATCCCTGAAGTCACTGAAAGTTTTACAGCACTAAACATTACACAAGTCATAGTTCTCTAGTGTTCGGTACAGTTCAAGATGAAATCTATTAGTACCCCATAGAAGGTGCTACCATCTGTTTTGTATCAAAATTAAGATCATATATGGTGCTGTTGTGGATGTTTAAATGCTTTTATTTTTATCCCTGTTTCCTTTTCCAGGTACTGTATTTGGCAATGGCAAAACTTCCGATTACCTGCTCCTGGGGAACACTGTATACACTGTAAGTCTATATTGGCTCTAACTCTTTTAAATATATGGTGCTACTGTTACTATTAATTCTCTTCATAGAAGACTTAATTCAGTGCAGTGCCTTAAGAAGCGCCTTAAGAATAAGAAATGGCCCTTGAATGACTCTTTTTTTTGAAGTGCACTTTGTGTTCTAATTCCCATTTTTAAAACAAAGCAGTTTAATAAAGATGCAGAAGATACATTTTTCCTTTACTGTAAACTTTCTGGTTTTTTAAATAATGGGAATTATAATTCCCTTATTACCATGCTTGTTAATTTAGGTTAAGTTTCTGCATTGGAGAAATCTCAGGTTATTGATTACAGAAACGGTTTGTGGACTTCTGAAGATACAATCCTGTTCTCTCTCTCTTAATTTATCGTGAGGCCTTAAAAATATTGAGCCATATTGAACAAAGGTTGTGGGATGCCTTTTCAGAGTCAATCAAACCACCAGAAGTACACCTGATCCATACCTAACAGTAAGCTTCTGTTACTCTCATAGATACTAGTCATTATTGGTTTTTTTCTTTTAATCTTTTATCTCCAAGAATAAATTAGTAAAGCTAAATATGTGTTTTTCACATACTAGATATGAATGTTACTCAATAGCAGCTTTTCTAAGATCTCTCTTAGAAGCAAAATTAGATTTAAGCTTACTCTCCTCTGTTCTTCAATGTTAAAAGTTTAATTAATTTCTCAAGTTCCTTACTGTTGGCAGGTACAAAAAAGAAATTAGTTCTTCCGTTAAAGTAAGGGGGCTGTAATATGAATTCACATCAAAATCACTTTCCTTGGGGAATAAGGAAACATCATAACTGAAATAAAAGGAAAATGTTCTAGACACATGCTAAAAAAGAGGTCACAATGTTGCTCATCTGTCACATTCTGCAACTGGTTTTCAACTAGGAGAGCTGAAACTTGAGAGATTAATTTCTTGCTACTAACCTGCAGAGTGGTCAAGAATTTCCCAAAAAACCACTATTTTCCTTCAGGTTAGAAGTCGGGGGATATATAAAAGTTGCAATTGATGTTTTCCTGCTCTTGCACAGGAATTCAAGGAAGTCTGGAGCATACGTGAATTTTGAGAGATTTTCAAAATGGGAGTGGAGAGTTTTATTTTTTTTTAATCTGTGCATGTGTATGTGCAGTAACAGTCATCAGTCATATCAAAATTCTGAGGCTAGGGTAATTCTTATTCCTCATACTGTTATTAGTGTGGTTTTAAGAAGCCTGCAGTCATCAGTTTTGCAAAAGTTAATACGAAGGGAATTCAGAAAGTGATATAGTTTTCCTTCTTTGGATCCACAAATAAAGTCAGAAATATGCACTGATTCATATCGTGTCCTGGAATTATTTCTTTAAACATAGATTTCAAATAGGAATAGAGTGCTCTGAAAATATCTGTATGACCATTTTTGAGAGGTTTGTTTTTTTAAAAAAAAAGCTCAGTCTTTATACGGAATACCAGTTTGAGTTCTTGTTTCCTGGATAGAATAGTGCACCGTTGTAAGTTTGGATCAAGCAGAGGAGGGAGCAATAAACCCCATATTCTTGAGGGTGTGGCTGTGCATAGTTGGTGATTTTGTTAGGGGTATCAGTTATGATCCCATGGCAGGTCAGTGAGGGCTATATACTCACACTGTGTATCTCCTTTCATAGAAATCTGCAGTGTTTGTTTTGTGTATACATTTTTTCTATGCAGTGGGAGTGTTTGATCTCATCCTAAAGGATATTTTCATTTTTTATGACTAACCTAAGTAGCAAACAAGTGTACCAGATGAGGTTTTTTGGGTTGTTTTTCCATAATTCATTTTTTTTCACACATCCAGATACAGAACCCAAACTGGATAGACCAAGCAAATTATAATACTCATCATTGTCCTCAATTTTCTTCTAATTTCATTTCATACATGTTTTAGATAATGAAATTGTGGTGCTGCGACTTTTTGGGTTTTTGGGGGTTTTTTTGGTGGTTTTTTTTTTTTTTTTGGTCCTTAATAGCAGAGTTGAAATAGGAGATTTCAGGATTTCGGAATTGAAAGTATAAGCTTTCTGGCAGTATTTGTATCCCTCTGTGCACCAGACATAGTGAAAGTTTTGTCGTACATATTTGACTAGTTGCTTTCAGCTTCTGATTGAAGTACATTTCTTCTGAATTTCTGAGGCTGCTTGAAGTTCAACACAAACAAACTCACTGGCGATCAGTGCTGCCAACTTATCCAACAAACTAGAATTTAAACTATAGCTGTTAGAGTTGGAGCTTGGTCTTTATGACTCCTTTTTTCAGCTCATGTTCTTCAGATTCCTGGTAAAGCAGAACTTGTGATATACATTCACAAGTGGATTACAAAATGTAATAACTATTTATTTGGTAAACAGAAAACTTGTTTGAGTGAATTTCAAAGGAAGGAGATAAACAATTTTCCTTTATCAACTAGTCCTTGCTGTGGGATGATAAATTTTCTCTTACTGCTCATCTGTAAACTGAAATAGAGCATGTCCTACAAACCTGATGTTTTCAGAGACTGCTCCATAAAAAGTGTAAGAGTACTTACAAAAGTAAGAAAAGAGTAAAGATCAGAAGGGATAATGAAAATGACATAACAGACCTATTCAACATGTTATTTGTATGCAGAACATAGGTCTTAGATTACCATCATTTAACTCTTTGGCTTTTCAGGGTTTAGTGCAGATGACTCATTTATTAATGAAGTGAATAAAACTCCTGGTTGTTTTTTAAGTTTGGACTAAGGTAAGCTTGAACAGTTGCAAGCTTTCAGTCCAGCATCTATGTCTTCTAAATCTGTCTTGGTGCAGAAAGTTGTAGTCATTCTGTCTGTAACTGGAGGGTCTTCAATCTCTACGGAAGAGGACTACTACACTTTTCACAAACCTTTCTGTGTAACCAAAATACCATCAATAAAGATGCTAACAACTTGGTAAGAGCCAGACTTACAGAGTTCTAAGAAGCAAGGATAAGATTTCTAATGCAAAAGAAGAGTTTTCCAAATCAAGCGAGTGGCCATTATTAATGGAAGCTAATAATTCTTAGTGTTCTATTATTAGCTCATTACTGGGGTGTATCCTTAAATCTTCTAGTGGCAATTTACTTTTTCTTGTCTTCTCCTGAAAGTTTAACCAAACTAATAATTTCTGTATGTTAAGATTCCCATATTGAGAATCCTCTCTCTGTCTTTCTCTCCTGAAGTTTGTGGTTCTCACTGTGTGTTTGAAGGCTGGATTAGAGACCTCGTATTGGACTTTGGTAAGCAAATGTCTTTACATATTCTCAGATGTTCTGTGAAATACGATGGATGAATAATTGCATTGTTTTCTTCTTATTTATTTTATTCCACCCTTTAACAGTTTGTCAGCCCACACAGTAGCAAACTGTGGTTACTCTGTGGAAGGACAGAATATCCACGTATAAAAAAAAAATGTTCAATATTAAAAATTAGGACAAATGTAATACTTAAACTACAAAAAACTGATTCACTCTAGACTTACCATAACTGAATTTAAATTGGCTTAAAATGCAGTAATATTGCTGCTGATAGTGTCATTTGCCTTTAAGAAATAGCTAAGTGAAGTAGTAGAATTAAATTGATACAAGGCATTGGAAATTAATTCAATATATCAAAATAGCAGTGTAAGTACTAAGTAGCAAAGATGTTATTTTATGTTACAATGCATCTGTGATAATTATTTTTTTGTTTGTTTGTCTTAACAGTTCAGCCATATAGCTATCTGGGGAAGCATTGCACTTTGGGTAGTGTTTTTTGGAATCTACTCTTCTTTGTGGCCAGTCATTCCTATGGCACCTGATATGTCAGGAGAGGTAAAAATATATTTTAACTAACAACCAAATGTGTGAAAAAAATATTGTTTCAGTCTGTAGTACAGACCTAATCCTTATTGGATCCTTCTGCTAACTAGAGATGCATATGTCATTCTGTCTTTTATACCTTCAATATGGTAGCCACATGTATTTAAAATATAATCAATTTTTACTCTTGTGGAAATGGAGCTCAGCTAACAGGCCGTGATTATGTGGTCTAATGAGAAAGAATAGACAGGTAAGCTGCTTTGCAGTTCTTAGGTAAGCTTTAATTTTCTAAAGAAAAGTCTTATCAAATACAGTACTCAGAATTACAGAGCTTATTTTTCTTGAGCTTTTTTTTATAATGAAGTAACCAGTAGTAGCCTGGTTGAGGCTGTTTTTCATCTTGAATTTCACAAATTTGCCAAGTACTTGAAACTGTAAAATGACTCAAAAAAATTGGAGGTGCCATAACATTGAATGAGCTGCTTGTCATGCACACGTCCTTTTCTATTAATGCGCTGCTTGGAATGCATTATTGTAATGTATCTTTAACCTTTTGACAGTAATTTGTGGTTTCTCATTCATTTGTAATCCCACTTGTGTAAACCTGCTTTGAATATTCCAAATTGGATTGAATCCATAAAAGATGCTTATTTGCTCCCTTATCTGATTTAATTGGAACTGCAGTCCCAAATTCTCAATACCATTCAGTTCCAGAAACATCTGAAGTATTAATTTCCCGGACACTAATGTCTGCTTCTGGGCATGACCAATACTTCCTGAGCTGAGAAGTGAGGTGTGCATGCTCAGTGGCAATCAGAAACTGAGAATACCTCCTTGTGTCAGAAAGATACTCTTCTAATGGTTCTCAAAGAATATCAGCTAAATCAAGCCTTACACCAGAGTGAGTCCCTGTAACTCTACCACTGTGATATAATTCAGCAATTTGAAAATTTATGCAGGATGTGGGAAATGTAGGTGCATATCTCTCCCTCACTTGAAAGTAATTAAGACTCATAAATCCAGCCTCCTATATAAACAGTTACAGGAAAAAATAGTATATAGGCATTTCTGTAACTACTACATTGTAATGGACAGCACAAGGCATTACCTTAAATACTTGGACACATAAGGAAAAGAGTTTTAAATTACACAATTTCTAGCTGGTTTTCCTCTCTATTATAATGTCTTACCTATGTATATATGTAGATTTTGTACATTACCACATTGCCTACACTACTCAAAACTAATTCTGAACATTAGTGTAAATTAAAGTAACTGAAGCTCTTGTACTTCAGCATTTTTCTTCATATACACCGAATTTTATAGAAGAAACAGAATGGTTTTGGAATTTTGTGGTTTTAGAGATTTTGTAAAAACTTTATGATTTTTAAGACAGCAGAACTTTCAGGATGATAAGCACAGTGGGAACAAAATGGTGTGTTATACCTGGTATGACATAAGGGTGGCTACTTCACCATTGAAATAACCATATTTTAGTTAGTACATTTTCAGACTCTGAAGTTACTGTGAAAACACCTGTTTTGGGAGGAATGTAATTCCTGTGATATTGTAGAACCGGTTCTTCATTAAAGAGATGTAGCTGTCGACAAAAATAATACTCTTGGGGTTTGAATTCAACATTGTGCCAAAGTAGTCTGACTTATGAACCTAAAATCATTTATTTTTTGTGATAAAACATTATCCGTACTTGAAATGGGTAGTCTTATTTTGTTAGTGTGTCTGCTTATTCATGTATGGCTATATAGTAGTTTTGATGTATGTGCATGAAGTTGTTTGCAGGGGGTGTTGTTGACTGAGGTTGGTTTTGGTTTTTTTCTAAGAATATATTTCGAGGTCTGTGATGTCAGAATAAAGTCTTCTAAATGTATCATAGACCATTAAAGCTTATGTTCAAAGCTCTGGCCTAGCTTTTTTGTGCTGCACTCTGTGTGGCTAAAAGTCCTGTTGATGCATACTGCAGCTCAGATTGGAAGCAGGATTTTTGTATGCCTTCCTGGAAGCCCCTGTACTGACTGAGTGGCCTGTGGCAGGGCAGAATTCACTGAGTTTCTCTGTAGCAAGTCAGGCCTTCCATAAGTATTCAAACTAAAAGATTCACAGATTTAACTGTGCAAAAGATTGTGGTGTGACAGAAACAAATCCATATAAGCAACTCTGCTTGCATGTGCAAATACTGCTTGTCTGATTTCTTCAAATGTGTGAGTCAGACTGGAAAAATTCATCCAACTTCGTTTGGCAAAAGTTAAATGAGTGTGTCAAAGCTGATGTCTACTTCTTAGCTTTTTGTCCATTTTAGCTGGTTTGATCTAATAAATTATGCTGAAGGGGACTTTCATGCATTTTTTTCCCAAATGTTTATTAAAAATGCCCCCTTTTTAACAAACTTCAGATTTATAAGGATATATAGTTATAGGTTATATATCTGTAGTCCTTAGAAAGTTTAAAGGTATTCTCATTTTTCTTCTTAGAGCTGGTAACAACAATTCTGTCTTAGTGTTTATAGTCTTTCCAGTCAGTATTCTTGACACAATATTCATCCAACAATTAAGTCCCAGCTAGATGATGTCTTCAACAAACATCTTTTTCTTGTCTTCTTTTAGATATAAAAGAACTTAATGAAAAATTCTAATGAGGATTCAGTCTTTCTTGATTTAATGTCATGAAAATAATAAGATTTTTCCTGCTTATTCCTGGTTCTGTTCCAAGAAAATAAAATTGTAGTACTCTTGAAGGGGAGAGAAAAAGCATATGGAGGTGATGGAAAACTCATTCATTGGATGCAGAGGAAGGTTTTCATATAAATATTTTGCAACTTTTTTTTTTTATCCATTCCTGTAAAATATTCAACTCTGATAAATGTGTTTCAATGGAGAACACTGCAGAGTAATGTCTCGAGAAAAAAGTGAGTGGTAACCGAAGAAAAGTCAGTTTATGCTGCTAAAACACTTTTATGTTTGAGCACTAAAGCTAGTGGCCTAAAGTTAAAGCATAAGAGTTATCGATTTGTGTTCATCTTTTACTATCAAAGCATCACCTAATCATTTACTGAACAAAGAAATAAATATGTCACATATTTGCAAGTTTTTCTGGCTTTTTACACTAATTTTGTTTCCATCATTTTGTGTGTCATTCCAATTGTACAGTGATGCCTTAGGTTTTAACTTTTATATTTTTAAATCCTGTACTGCTTAGAGTGTAACTCTGAAGTTCCTTGTAGCCTGTAATTCCTACTCTCTCGTACTAGGTAGACATAACAAAGCCTCTCCGGGCTTTGCCTTCAAGGACAGCCAGGCTGTTTTTAGGCCCAAAATGTGTAAACTAAAGATTCTAAGGGGGGCAAGCTGAGGGGCGTTACATCGCTAAAACTGGGGCTTTAATTGGAGAATTAACCCTGATATGCAAATGATCCAAACCTATAAAAGTGTGAAGAACTCGTGACCTGTCGTCCATCTTGGGGTCCAATTTTTGGAAGCAGCCTCTGGCTCCCCCAGGGTGTACCTTGAAGGCCCTTCAAATAAATGCCTATCTTTATTCCCTTACTCTTGTCTAGTCTCTGTTTCTAGGT
>VZRV01009655.1:1479404-1506730 GCA_013398115.1 Falcunculus frontatus | reverse complement strand
GAGGTCGTGAGATTTATTAACAAGTCGCCATAACGAGGAAAAAGGTCACAAGACTCGAGATTACATGGCAATTTATAACTTTCTAGTCCAATAAGCATCTAACACGAAACTTTGTTTTGACTTTATGACCTATCACCTGTAGTACTTTTTACTGCAATGCGACTGTCTCTTAACCAATAATTCTTTAGGTCACGTACACACATATACTTCTATTGTAACATCTAAATTCTTAACTTAAACTCTAAAATCACATTACCATACTTAAAACCCTTCACCATAACACCCAATACATATTCTTACTTATAACTATAGAAACACAGGTTTGTAATTCTCTTGCTTAAGGTCTATGTGTCTCTGTCATTACACCAGCCCAAGCTTCTTCCAGGGTTGTAAATCAAACCCTCCATCCTCTGCAGAAGTTTTTACTCCTCTGTTTCCTACACTAGGTGGCTGGAGGAGGCATCAACAGAAGATAGTTAAAGTTGGCTTTTACATATAGGTTTCTGTATGTTGATATCACAGAAGGAAAGATTGCAGAATACCATGCTCAAAAAGCAAATATAGTGAAATGAAAATTTATGACAAGTTACAGCATTTTTTCTCTGTTGTCTGTGCCACTAGACCCCTTTCCTTGACACGTTCCTAATAGTATAATCAGGTATGTTTTTCTGTCTCTCTCTTTTGCTCTGCGTTTTCCCAGAACAAAAACAGACAGCGGCCCCCTTGATCCAAAATGTCCAGTTGATCCAGAATGCTGAGAGAATTCTGGCATCAAGACCGTTGTTTTCTGGTTTTTCAAGACTGGTAGACCCGCACTAGCCCAACTTACCCACCCATACAGTACTGTTTCTCCCAGTGTGGGAACTACCTGGCTCTCCATGGTACCGTAGTCCTAAATCCTGTGAGTAGTGTTAACTTGTTGCCAAATAGGTAGTGCACCAGAAGAGTTGAAATTTGACTTTTGACTCACATAAGTAAGGTATCCTGGCACAAGTGTTCTCCTGATATGAATAACTAGTAGTTCTGTAGCTGATTATCTGTTAGAGATTGATAGTAGGCGTCTGGGTTATAGTAACTGAAACATGTTTCCATATTAAAATTCTGAAACCAATTACATCTTTTCAACCTTAAAGCAGTTTCTATTCCAGTTGTGGGGTTTTTTTCTTAAAGAAATGAAGTTCCAAGCGAAGAAAACTTTATTGGTTTTCCATGACTGATGAAGTTCAGATGAAAACTGTCAGTTCACCATGGTCTTTTGGCAGACACAGGCTAGAGGGAAAAATGGATGAAAACTGCAAGAGAAGCAGTGGGCTTTATGAAGCTGAAGAAAATGGAAAAATAGGCCATAAAACTGAAGAAGGATATATGCTAAAAAGGGGTGATAACCTAAGTAATTAATTATGTAGTATAGTATCTGTAGCTAGTTCAGGTACTGTAGCAAATCAACTATATGAGTCTTTTAATAGAAGCAAGACTTAAATATCATTAATTAAGTTGAACTTACTGTTTACTTTCATATTATTTTGCTTGTATTTTAAAATCATTCATTTAAAAATTACTTTCCTTGAGTTTATTCTAAGAATTAGGGACTATATTCTTCTAGTCTTCGACACAGACCCTAAAAGACTAGGAATTCAACTTCTACCTATTATAACAGAGTATTAAAATACCTTTTCTGCAAGGAGGATTTTGGTAGTAGTAGCAAAACACTATTTCTGTGGGAAGGAATGCGGATGCACAGGTTATGAGAAAGAAATATTGAAAACAATTCAGAAGCTTTCATTGATTTTATAACAACTTTGCAGCCTCTGTAATGCAGTCTTTATTATATTACAGTTTGCATTACATCTGCAGAAATGCTTATTCATGCCTTTGTTTTTTGTTGGTACTGTCTAGTATGGAAGCATGTGAACAAGGAACTTTACAGGTTATTTTCTTAATATTTTACCAGTAAAGACTGTGCTTTTAAATATAGATGCACAAAAAAGAAAGGAAGAAAAAAACCAACATAAAGTTCTTTATAGGCATTTTGTGGTTAGGTTTAACACCATGTGTTTTGACTCATTACATTAAACAAGTTGCATTTAATTTCCAAAAGAGGTGTCACTACAGACTAGAAAAAAATTTTTATTGTGGCCTTGAAAAAATCAACTGCCTGGGTCTGTCTTTCTACTACATTCATATAACTTAATAGTTGATACTTCTATCTATAACATTAGCAAATGGATAATTTAAATACACTTTCAAAATATTTTAAACAACTTAATGGTATTTTCTGTTTAAGCCGGATGAACTTTGCATAAGGTTTTAAATGTAAATGCCAAGTCTGTTCATTTTTGATAAGGTATTTGCTTTATAGATGTATTTTCTTTTTTCTTTGGAACTCTTCAATACACAGAAAACTGCTCTGTGATACTGAACAAAATGCGTTTTTAATCTGTGATTCAGGGAATTAACAGAAGTTTCCTGTTGTCCATGTTTTGTCATATTGTGTCTTATGACTGCACAAATAAATGAAGCAGTGATTAAATTGTTCTATGTTCTTATATCTATGTAGTCCTTTGGCAATAATTACATTAACTAATGAAATTTCTGTAACTTACATCACCTACTAAGAGCAGCCTTCATTCATGTGTCAGCAGGCTGTAAAGCTGCTAGAGCCTTCCATTAATGCTTCCATCCTTGCAGTTAACAGGTCTACTTCTCCTTTAAGTCCTCTTAAAAAAAAACAGACTGATTTTTAAATTATAAAAATAGATACATTTCTAAACTGGTATGGTTATCTCTTTCTTGAAAAAATCTGGTTGTGGTCTGAGTTGAAAACCTGTAATTGAGGAGGGGTGAAAAACAAATCAATCTGTTGTATATTTCACACTAGTAAAGCTCCTTGCTACTATTATGTGCTCTGAATTGTTAGGCCTCTTTTGTTATACCTGTATGATTAATAAGATAGCTTAGAATAATAATACTTTACTTGAATAAGAAGTATGACATTGATACTAAAACAAAAGTTCAGTATCCACAAAATTTTTTAATTTATTGAAGTACTGTAGACAATGCACTATAAAGTTCTCTAGAGCACCATCTGTTTCTGCTCTGTCTGACCCAGAGGATTTATAAAACTACTGGCGGAAATTGGAGTTAAGGTACAAGCATGTATTTTACAGAATTTTAGATCATTTGATGGAAGTTTACAGAAGCCTTGTGAAAAACAGTAGTATTTCTTGTGGGATGATTTAGCTACATTGTGTAGAAAAGATGTATTAGAATATACTATTTTGACAGTATTCGTTTCTTAAATATTACTTCTCTCTGTATTATGCCAAATATCCTGCATATATGGAATCATGCTAATTGAAATATTAGATATGCATCCTTTAATGCCTTTACTGTATTAGGGTTTTTTACACAAAAACACCAAATAACTTTTTTTTTAAATATAGTTGTCCAGATTAACTAAAGTCTCTAATGAGCAGGTCTTCTCTAGTAAGACATTTGTCTAAAGTTTGATCCAAAAATGGGAATTTTTTTAGTCTAATGTAAAGCAAAGCCTACAAAGCAAAGCCTTCAGGGTAGAATAAAATCATAGAACAGTTGAACGGGTCTCTGGAGGTCATCCGGTCTAATGCTTTTGACACTACACCGAGTTGCCCTGGACCATGTCCAGACAGCTTTAGACTATTACCAAAGATGGAGACTCTACAACATTTCTGAACAACCTTTGTCCCTGTTCAGTCACCCTCACAGTAACAAAGGTTTTCTTGATGTTCAGATTCAAGTTTTAGTTTGTGCTTCTTGCCTCTCATGCTCTCACAGGGCTTCACTGGAAATAGCCTGTCTTAGATTCCTGAGTGGGGGGTGCAGTCTCCATTAATAAGATGCCTCTAAGCCTTCTCTTAGGCTATAGTCCCAGCTATCTCAGGTTTCTGTCTTGTATGAGAGATGCTTCAGGACATTGTACTAATTTCAGTACACCTGTGTTTCTTGTCCTGGGGAGCCCAGAACTGGAGGCTTCCCTAGGTGTGGCCTCAGTGCTGAGTAGAGGGGACCTGCCTTCCCCTCTGCTGGCAGTGCTTTATCTAATGAAGCCAAAGATACCATTCACTTTCTTTGTCACAAGGGTCTTTTGCTGGCTCATTTTCAACTCGGTGTCCATTGCGACCAAGTCCTTTTCTGCCAAACTGCTTTCCAGCTGGGTGACCCCCAGGATACGCTGGTGCCTGGGGTTGTTCCTTCTCATGTGCAGGACTTTGCATTTCTCCTTGTTGAACTGCATGAGGTTCCTGTCAGCCCATTTCTTCAGCCTTTTGAGGCTTCTCTGGATAGCAACACAATCCTCTAGTGCATCTGCCACTCTTCGCCCCGTTTTGTGTCATTAGCAAACTTCCTGAGGGTACACTTTGCCTCTCATCCAGACCTTTAATGAAGATGTTAAATGGAACTGGACCCAGTATTGACCCCTGGGGTACACTTTCAGTTACTGGCCTCCAGCCAGACTGCCACTGATCACCAACTGCCATTCAGCCAGTTTTCAGTGTATCTCACAGTCTGTGCATCCGGCCCATACATCAGCAGCTTCTCTATGAGGATCTTACAGCTTTTGCACCCTGCTGTGTTGTCCCTCCAGCTGTAAAAGGTGTTATTAATGGATACTTGTCTCATGCATTTTTAAAAAACAGCTGAGTGTTAGTTTAATAACTTTTGCAGAATACAGCATAATAAATTTAAATGGTTGTATATTTAAGAAAAATTGCTATGGGACTTTTCCTCATTGTTAGCAGGGAGAGTTATAAATAATACCCCTAAAATTTGCGAAGTAATGATTTGTCTAAATTCTTCAAAACAAGAGAATTACTGTGCCATGCTCTGAAGGGAACCTGGCAGATAACTGAGTTGGCAATCTCTGTTTCAAAAAATTGCTTTGAGCTCTTGTATGGTGAGCAAATACCAAAGTCTGTCAATTCTCACTTCATTATCACAAAACCTGTGGAATATAGTCCTTCTTCAATGGCTAATATCTAGAGTAGTTGTGCTGTAATTTATTTCTCTTTTTCTTTTTTTTTTTTCCCCTGTTGCACTGCTTTGTTACCAATCTGGATTAAAATATTATCCAGATTCTGTGTCTTCATTTCAGGGGGAATAACTGGTGTACTAAATTTTCAGCAAGGGTTTATTACTTGCTTGTAGAGCATCTTTTAAGTACAGTTTTCAAGAACATTGAAACAATTCAATAATAAAAGTTAGTCTTTTCCTTCATAGTCCAAAATATTTCTCAAGCCCATCCTCAGCAGAAGGCTCCTATAGGCATTATCCTACAGTTTTAGCACATTTTCATCCCCCTTCCAAGTTTTCCCAGCTTGTCTTTTCAGATCTGTGAGTCTTTGCAAAACAGTAATCTGTATGCGTCTTCCTTTCTATACCTATGTGAACCTCTTATTCAGAGAAATAAAATGTTTCAGTATACATTTGTGGAGAATATTATTACTTCCAAAAAAATTCAGTGATTTATTGATGATTTTTTTAAGTTAATCAGAATTCATCCCATAAAACATATACATTTTAGTCATCTGTCCTCACCTGAGAGCTTAAAATTACGTTACCATTCTGATACTAACATATTTTAACTATTTAATTATTTATATTTAAAGTTTGCTTTTCATCTTTCACTTCAGGAATCAAAAGTATTTGTCTAAGGGGTTTTTCTTTTTCCATTTAATTCCCATTAGGTAGTTTCCCTTTTGACTCCTCAAACCTTCACAGTTTAATTGTACTTGGTCTAGTAGTAGACATTTATTTGTGAGCCGGAATCTGCTATTCCCAGATATACTTCAAAGATCCTTCTCCATATTCAGTAGTTACATTCGCACTCTCTCAAACAAGAACAGCAGAGCTGATCTTTGAACTGCCCAATTTACCTTTTCTGCTTCCAGTGGTCTGTCTTGGTTAATATGCCTAACAACCAGAGATCCTAGTAGAGGAACTTAATTCTTTGGAATTCTGGGGAACACGGTTCTTAATTAAAAGGAGCTAAAAGATGTTTTTTAAACTCTACATAGCAAAGAAAGACTAGAGGCAATACAAGAACTCACTTACAGGAACTACACTGCACTGGAAGTAAATGCAGATCTGTTTTAGTACTACAACAGTAAGTACTTCGGTACATATGATGGCAAACACATGCACATAACTGCTCCTAATGAAGTTTTTTCTGTAGGCTGAGAAGAGAAGCTTTTGCTGGTTTGATGCTGTTGAGGTATTTTATAGCTTTGTAGTTTATAGGAAGAAGATATGTACCTAGATGATATCTGAAATAGATAAACTGAAAAGGTTAAGCTTTTCTGCAGCAAGAATTTTACCACTGTTTTCATCTTTCTCTTTTTATTTTTAAAAGGCTTTTTAAAATCTGAACTAGCTGTTTTGGCAGATCATTTCATAAGGAGGAAAAAGCAAATACTCTGTGTTCATTCTGACATGCAATTTCCTAACACTACATCTTCAGCAGTGCATTAAAAACGTTTTGCAGGCAGGATTTCTTATCTGCCACTAAGTCATGAAAAGGAGTATTTCTCAGAATTTTTTTCTTTTTTGAAAAATGAGAACCTATATAAAAATCTAAACTTAAAAAAAATGTTGATTTATTTTAGAAAGTTGTAATAATGGGCATGAGCTACACATAGAACAAATAATTTATCTTCCCTGCAGGATTTTTAAGTCCTACAATAAACTGGGCTTCCCAGCTCTCATTTTGGATTACTTCTGAATTCCCCTGGGAGCCACTTTTGTGGCAGATTCCATTTGGTTTCACAAGGCCTAAAGGGGGAAGACTTGGCATAGACCACAAATCTCTCACATTAGGAACAATTTGTAAACCACAAACAGAGGCAGCCAGAGTCCGTCCCCAGAACAGGCTGCTCCTGTTAGTGCCATTGTCTGAAAAGGATTGGTTTGCCATTTCCCAGATGACCTGCCTATGTGTAGAGAGATGTGAAAAGTTAGAGACAAAAATGTTTTCTACAGAGTGAGGGGGGAGCTTTCTTGTACAGAAAGGAAGGAAATACCTCTGTGGGATTTTATTTTTTCCCCTCTTCGTCCAAAAAATACAAAGAAGGCCTCTGTCTTTAACGCGAATGTCGGCTTTAAATCTTTTAGGTTTGGATTAACTCTGTAAAAGAAAAAAATCTGACAGGCTTTCAAATATGACGCAGAAAAACTTTTTTTTTTTTACCTCAATTCATGTTGTTCATTTGTAAAGCCAAAGGCTGGATGGAGTGAATAGTAGGCGCCAGTTGTTCCTTCATTCATAGTTAGCATTACAATAGTCAGAATTAACATCCTAAGACCTACATTATCACTTTTGCTGTTTCACCAGCAAACATTTAATACCGGGTGGCTAACACAAGGACAGCTCTTTGCTATGTCCTTATAAACTAAAAAATGTTGTTAATAATAGGAAGTAACAATCGTAATTAGTTCAAGTTGTATTTTTGTGCTTTTTTCTTGTTTTTAAGGGAACTGTCTATCTAATTGCTACTTAATTATAAAATGTCTTGCAAAATGCGTTTGTGATAGACATTTCCTATTAGCTCCCGTCCTAGAAAATTAGTATTTCATCAAGTATGTCAAAAGTCAGGTTTTGCTTATAAAGTGACTGCTAATACATTTTCTTCACTAATACATTTCCTTTGCTTCCTGATACAAAACTTTCTCTTTTTTTTTTCTGCTTTGAGAATGTGAATTGTTTTATTTTGAACCTGCCACTGCTCAGTGTTTACACGTCTGCTGACAGCTGTTGGCAGAAATAGTTAGTAGAATCTCAGGGTAATATTTATGTCCTTTTAACATAGCCATGGAAAGTTTACCAAATTTTTAGTTAAAATACATTCTAATGCTTTCCAAAGAATCAATATCATTAGGAATTTGGATACAAAACCACGGTAAATAGAACTTTTTGCTTATATGAAAATTAGGGTTCTTTTCTGAAAATAATTCACTTCTGTTTTCATATATCGACATATTGAGTATAATTCTGAAATGTTCATGTATGCATGTTGAGAAATTAGACTTCAGCTACTGCAAGCTACCTACTGCAAGCTTACTCTGCTAATTAAAACTAGTAAAATTTTGGCTTATTTATTTTACATGCTGAGGCTTAACCTTTGAAAGAAATCAGTCTCCAAGTAATGAAACAAAGGATTTGAAAGGATATTGTTGTGTAGTCATGTTTCTGCCAAACTCTCTACAATCTAATTACATTATAAAAGTATTTCTAATACTGACTGCAATCAGACTTCTAGTAATGTGCTTCAGTAAGTATTTATCATACTCCTTGCATCCATAATATTATTGATGTAGAGATTTGAGCATGAATTACAAGGGTAAAGACTTTTTTTCTTTGATGTCCATATATTGTGATGTTTGTTTTGGCCATTCAGTATGTTTTAGTTTTTAGGATTTCTATAGACCAAGTTATGAAGAGAAGAAATTCCTATGTGTTACATAGAGTGGTGTATAGAAAAAACAAATACACAGATAAAAACAATTACAGGGCTTTCAAATATTTCACCATGTATTAATGTGTTAGATCTTCATTTAACAATATGTTGCATACTTCCATAATTACATAAATAGTTGTTTCCTTATTTCTCATTTTTAAGCAAGCTGTTGAACAGGAGTGTGTGGCAGTGTGGGAGATGTGGTACAGTGAGTTCTGTGGGAGCTAACTTTGATCCAAGTTATATTGCAGAATGATTGTAACAGTGTCCAGTATCTATATGAAGGGTCAGAAACCGTTACATCCTGTTGGAGTCAATTGCAAACTGGAAAACTGTGCTCATAATGTATTGACAAAGTTGGGAAGGGGTGGATTTTTGATAAATCTGATTTTAATGGAAATGCCTGTAATCAACATAGTGGTATAGAGCAGCATTGTGGAGGGGTGATTCCCCCATGCAAAGAGCTAAGTAGTGTATCTTTCTACCAGCTTCTCAACATGAAATAGGGCTTACTATTTACTGGATTTATGTTGTAACTCAGGTGATTTTAGAAAGGAGTTCAAGTTCTATTTCACCTTTGTCAGACTAGAATGGTTCATTTAAATTTGCTTTTGATAGCCTCAAGTAACTACTTGGTATTTCTAAAATTTTTTCTAGTTCTTGTTGTGACATCGCATTTTGTGCATTTTCTCTTTAGGCAGCTATGATGTTCAGCTCTGGAGTATTTTGGATGGGACTCCTGTGTATTCCTATGACAGCTTTACTTCTCGATATAGTATACAAAGTGTGAGTACGAAAATGCTGGGGTTTACAGAAGGAAGTACTAACTTTTAAATGTGTGTTCTAATTACTAATATAATAAAAAAAAATTAAGATCAATTCTGGTGATTATATAAAATTATTTTTAACTGTCTTTGTTTTTGAAAAACCTCATTACAAAAGTTAGTAGTATTTTAAATGTTTCAGTAACTGTAGTGTTTTATTAATAAATATTTTTTATTTCTAATTTGCAAGAACACCTCATAAAATTCATTTTTTAGATTTGTTTTTTGATATTTCTCCTTGTAAAGCTTAGTTTTAAGTCTGGGGAAATGGATTTATAAATTGAATATTTATATAAGTATTAAAACTATCTGTTGTTCTACTTTCAAGAAGAGTAAGTCTGGCAGTATTTTGTATGTACTTACAGAGTAAAGAGAGCTACTTACAAGACACTAGTAGATGAAGTTCAGGAGTTGGAAGCAAAGTCTGAGGATCCTGGGGCAGTTGTGCATGGCAAGAGGTACAGTAAAAATCTATAGAACATGAACATGTCTAAAAAAAAAAAAAGCTGAATATTTTAAGCTTTATACATGTATCAAAGACAAAAGGTTATTTTTCAAGAGCCGTACAAATGAAAGGCATCTGTGAAGGACCTTCAGGTCTACTGAGCCTATGTGTTTTTCATATGCTTACATATAGGTTTTTACCGAAAGCTTTAACTGATGTCTTTCTTTGTAGCTGACTGGTTTCTGGTTCTTATGTATAGAACAAACTTGAGGTACAGTTTTAATTGTGTCACTTTTGCCTGTGTTAACAATTAATTCACAAACAAAATAAGAAGAATATAGGTTAGAACAAAATGAGTTTAAACCTGCATGATTTTCTAGTCTAGCCATAAACAGGGCCTAAGCACAAAAAACAAAAATTAAATTATCTAAAAGCTGCTCAGTAGCATAGGGACAAACAAAAAAAATCTGTCTAGGATTTTCTGAAATTGAATATAACAAGCTTGCTTTCTATTTAATGCCAGTCCAGAGCAAACTAATTTGATTAACCTATATAAGATAAGTTTTTAACTTAAGACTCCACAAGAATTCCCTTGTTACATCCTGCTTCATGGAACAGGCAGATAATTTGAAAAGGGAGAAGGTAAAACTAAGCAATTGGACGTTTTCTACATGTAAAGGTGTACACTCACTAAAATATTTCAGACTTTTTAACCCCAGCTGAACTCGTAGCAAGCACTCGCTGAATGTATGAGATGACAAAATCCCCCTCTACCCCCCTTCCAATTCATTAGTGCCATTTGGCTGAACTAGAGCTTTCTTTTCTTGTCTTCATTTTCATGAGTTTTGTGAAGTCGAAAAAAAAGCCAAAACTGCTGATACTTGATTTTCCTGTTCTTTCTTTTCTTTGGACTGCTGTTCTTTTAGTATCTTCATGGCAAAGGGCTTAGCCAAGGGGGCTTTTTTCCTACCAAGCTATGCACAGAAGCATAGCAAAGAAGACCAGAAAAAACACAGCCACTTCTTTTACTATAGGTTCAATTTTCAGAAAGTACTTTTTGTTCATAAGATCCTTTAGTTCCCTTTCCCTTCAATCTAATTGTATCCCTCCTCCAGTTCAGTGGGAATCAGCTTACTAGGATTCACCAGGATGAGATCAAATGACATCAGATACCAAGGTGATAACCACCATTTTTAATGGGCAAGTATCCAGCTTGTGTAAGAGCTTTCACAAGAATGTTTTGTCTCTAGCTGGGTTCATCTTCCCTGGTAACAAGGAACAGGGGAGGTGCCAAGAGGCCTGGAAGCTTATCCCAACCCATGGAACCCCTAGTCTGGTGTGGTGGGCTACATGAGAGGAGACACCTGCATACAATCTCCTGTCAGGCTCTATATGCTGTCTTTGCAGCAGCAGCTTCACACTGGAAGTACTGCAGAACCCCCTAGCTGGTGGCAATTCCTTCTTAGAGCTTACTTTTCCTTCATCACTGCAAGACCTAACTAGTGCTTGTAAGAGTAGGCTCTCTTGCTTTTAAAGGTGATGTAAATTGATTGTTACAAATGCTTTTCTCCAGTGGCAGTGGCCATTCAAGCAGATTGAGGGCAGGATCTTCCTCCAAATTAACCAACTCATCCATCAGTGTGCCGAGCTTTGAGCCAGAAGCGATGGATGCTGTGTTTTCTTTTGCAAAGGGCAAAAGCTGTAGAAGAATGAGTTGCAGAAAAGAAAACAAACATTAGTACTGGATGTGCTAAAAGGAGAACATCTTGTAGATATAGAAAAAAGTAAGGTAACCTACCTTTTTACTATTTCATACTTGCATTCCTAAGACTTCTCTTGTATTCCCAATTCAACTACTTTAACTTCATTTGTCTAGGCAGGATGCTTTTCCCTCATTCTATACACAGCAGGTCTTCCAAATTCCTTCTTATATTGGTAAAATGAACTTGGTGTTTTCACCCGGTTTTGTAATTATCTTCTTATCCCACAGTTAAGTAGTCATGAGGGCTGCATGAAAGCTGTGTAGTTACCTGCCTGAACGTCTTAGATCTATTCTTTCTCCACAAAGTTACTTTTAGACCAGTATTTCTGAAGGATAAAAGCATCCACCTTACATGCAAATCAATGGATGTTACACAACTCGATATCTCTTAAGATTTTATTCTATTATTTTTTCATGTATTTAAGTTCAGGTAATAGAGCCAAAACTTTACCTTTTATGGAGAAAGTATTCATTGTTAAAGATATGGTCTGATGAACTGACTTACTTGCATCTACAAAAATTTGATTCAACTTTTGTAAACATTTTTGAGTCTCCCAAATTGCAGAAGCCTGGATTAACTAGTTACCAGTGTAGAGTAAGTAGTTAAATGGGTGAGGAATGTCCTCTTCATCTGTTTAAAATATATACACGAGGCTTTTTTATTCTAGTGTGTATACCTCTGGGAGCACCTTTTTCTGTTGTAGAAGAAAAAGGGATTTGTTCTCGTGAAATGCCAAAATAACCTAAGAAGATATAAATCACTGTTTGATTAAAAGGTAACTGGGAAATAGTGAGAAAGATAACTCAGAAACTTTTCCACTCTGTCCACTCCCATCTTAGAAATACTACAACACAAAATGAAAGTCTCAGCTTCCACAGATAACAGGTCAGGATTCTTCTATAGGATAAGTGTTGTAATCAGTCAGTGTCTGAATGTTTACTGAGAAGGGGGCCTACAAGAAAGCCAGATTTTATAAGGGCATGTAGTGATAGGACTGAAAGAGGGTGGGTTTAGTTTAGATATTAGGAAGAAATTCTTTACTGTGAGGGTGGTGAGGCACTGGAACAGGTTGCTCACAGAAGTTGTGGATGCCCCATTCCTGGAAGTGTTCAAGGATGTATGGGACTCTGAGCAATGTGATTTAGTGGAAGTGGGGCTGGAACTAGGATGATCTTTAAAGTCATTTCAGCCCCAACCATTCTATGATTCTATGAAGTATCATACTGTTAATTTTTATTTCTGTTTTTTTCAGCTAGAATATATTTGTTGCACATTTTTTAGAACTGTGTTGACATCATACTGAGTGCACTTAATTGCAACTAATACTGTAAGGCTTTGCCCTTTTGGTGTTTTCCTATCAAAGATTCTTAGGATGGGAATTTTCTATTTAAATTTGCACTTTCGGCTGTTTTCTGAAAATCAGGATAAAAATTGACATTGACATTGAAATAATTTCAAATATTGTTCTTAAAATATTTTTACTGTACTTTAGAATGTGCTTTAAAAATAGGACATGATAATGCAGTCTTAAAATCTGCTATCCCTTGTATTTTTACAGCAATGATTTGAAAAGGTTTTTAAACTGTTTTCACTGAACGCTCAAGAAGAGCATTGCTATTGTATC
This sequence comes from Falcunculus frontatus, assembly GCA_013398115.1. Lineage (NCBI taxonomy): Eukaryota > Metazoa > Chordata > Aves > Passeriformes > Falcunculus > Falcunculus frontatus. The sequence goes on along the minus strand of VZRV01009655.1, from coordinate 1,493,582 downwards.
TTGCTGTTTCAGTATGTGTAAGGATGTTTAATGAGCTTTTTCGCAAAAACTGTCCAAAAATACTTTATTCGGTTCTTCTGTAAGCACCACATTAAAATTTGTTTTATCCCATGTATTTGTCAGTTAAGTGAGAATATATCTTGAGTAAGAACGTGCAAATTTTGCACAGCCACTTTTCCAACAGAAAGTAAACTTTCATGTTGGAATACTACTGACTTGAGGGTACCTTGATAGCATAAATAATAGAGCAGCTTCAGTGTATTAACAGATTTGTGCCACAAGAAGTACGATTTCTATCATTAGAGACGTAGTTGAAATGCTACTCAGCAATTTCTACTTAAAATTGAAGTGACTACGGTAAAAGGATACCTTTTTTATATAAACTATTGTTCAGAAAGGGTTTTTTGAATAACTTATGCTTAAGCAGAAACAACAGTATTAATACTTACTGCAAAAATATTTTTACTGTGTTGAATCTTACATGGACTAACAGTAACATGAGTAACAGCCCAAACTTGAGGAAACATCTGTAGAGATATGTACTTCAAATGCTGCTTCATAAAATCATTGGTTTTTAATTCAGTTCACTCAGAAATTATTTTCAGACCTGATAAGTGGTTGGTCAGGAATACATAAAGTAGTAATTTTTTTTCTATTACTGTGTTTAATTGCCTGTAAAGGTATACCTTTCATGTTCAAAAATAGTTAATATTCTGCTTATCCGTACAGATACACATAATGAGTACAGGCATTTAGTTACTGTGATCTAACATTGGTTAATTATGAAACCTTGTTTTCTTGGCTTCACATGTAGATATTTAAATATGCATTTGAATGGCAACAGGGTGATTTATAATAGAGAGCCCACATATTTCAAGTATAGAAAAAGAGCAGAATTTAATACCGGAATAGCTGAAAACACTTTCCTCAAGTGTATTTCCCATGTATTTTGTATTTTCTCTACCAGCAATGAGATCTGTGCCGTGGAAACTTCATTATGCATCAGCTAAGACATGTGCATACTTCATGTTCTTGTAAAACTTTGAGGTAGTATTTTCACTGCTTAGCGTTTAAGCAGTCTGAACATTCTGCTCTGGAACACAAGCAAAGAATGATGGTACCAAGAATGCTATAATAGACATGCTAAGGTTTTTAATAATTTTTTTTTTTTTTTAGAAAATAACACCTGTCAAACACTTCATAGAAATTTGATGATTTCAACTCAAATTAATAAGGATTTCACAGATGCATTGCAAAGGAGATACAGCTGATAACTGTATCTAAGTGTATCCATGGTCTTCTACCTCCTTGGCCTCCAATCTTACATGAAGATACTGATTTATTTATTCATTCTCTATATTCTTGCATGGCCACAGAAGCAGTTTCCCCTGCCTATCACCTTACCCTGTAGATTTTCCAGTTAGCATTCCTCTGTGGTTGTGGAAATAGTAGGTTTGTTTTACTTTTCCAACTTAGAAAAGCCAAGCTTTCACCATATGCTTTAACCACTAGACTAGAGGGGAACAAAAAGATGAGATAAACCATTAGTCTCTCCAGCCTAAACAGTGGTTCAGCTTCATATATAAGAAGTATACAGTCACTGAAGAAAGAGTGAACATTTCTAATTTAATGTCTTGAATGGTAATCTAGTGAGGAAAGCAGTGTAGTTCCCTTCCTTCCACCACTTAGTCTGGTTGATAGCCTGGGAAGGTAAATCTATTGAGCTGATTGACAGTAATATTAAAAAGTAATTTGAGTAATCAAAACTTGGTAACATAAGGTGTGAGAAATGTGTTTTAATTACTACATCATTGCACAAGAGACAACTTTGCTAATCTAGCAAAATTGTAGCAATATCAAATCACTACATACTCAGACGTAGGATATGCCTTTTTTTAAACTGAACTTATTTTTAGACCAGTTTACATAGAGAGGGGGCTGGATTTTTCAGCATTTGAAATGTTTGAGTGATAGGTAGGTATTTCTTGAAACACAGGCTATAATTCACAACGAATATCAAATCAAGAGGAAGACACTGAAGAGTTCGGGGTTTTTTTTAATATAGTCCCTTGCACATATTTAGTATGTTATTAAAACTGACAGATTTTGCAGTTTTTCTGAGCTATGGCTCATCTACCTGGTATTTATTTCGTAATGTGAGTTCTGATTAGAGAGAACTTTAGTGTAAGAAAGACAGACAGGAGACCCAATACCTTTGCTATTCCTTTCACTACAGTTTGCAGCATCTGGCTGATGCTTGAGTCTCAATTTAAAAAATGTTTAACGCTCCTATTTTCCAATTGGGCTGAAATGGGGAGTACCTTAGGTCACACTAAAGCACAATAAGCATACAACATAACAAACTCAGTAGTGCTGGGAAGGAAGGAGATGGATTGAAGTGGCCAGCCTTAGCAGCAATAATAGTCTAGTATTTGGGTATGATCTGCAGGAAAACACCTTCTAGAGTTTCCTGGGGAATACTCCTTTCTAGAACACTTCATGGAAGTAATATGTTTCTGTACACACAGCTGATGACCATGAATGTGGCTTTCCCTCGACCTCATTTCCCATCCCCTCGGGGTACTGTGTCAGTTGAGGTTGGGAGCACTTTCTATGTAAGAAAAAAAAAGACTAATTCAGGCTGGCACTATTCGAGCTGGGCTACATCAAGGAAGACAGTGTCTTCTCTTTACATTGTATTTTTCTAGAGGAGTCACACTCAAAGGTTCACAATATTATTCATTTATTTGTGTTGTTAGCACACAGCAGTGTTTCAAACTGATATTTTGCCATTGTGCTGTAACAAGTAAAATCATTACCAGGGGTCTGGACTTAATCTGTCCTCACACAAGCTTTTAATCATCATCTTGATCATTCATCAGGAACAATTTAAAAAGAAAAAGGAGGGTGGACACTTCTCGTTTAATAATTAATTCCCACTGAGCAAACTCAAAGATAAAGGGATAGGGTAATTAGTAAGTAAATATTTTCACGTGTCTGCTTTCTCTCTAGCTTAACTGAAAGAGCCCAACTACTGAAGAATGTTTTTAAGAAGAACCATGTGAACTTGTATCGCTCTGACTCTCTGCAGCAAAACTTGCTTCGTAAGTGTTCACTGACAAAAATTAATATCCATTAATAACATAGTAAAAGTCTGCCTTTTGCTGCATTTATTTATAGTAAAGATGCAGTATCCTAAACCTATTAGACCATGTTCTTTGCCAGTGATTAAATTTCCCTTCTTACCTAGATACTGTGCAGAGTTCTTTCTGCTATCTTATAACTGCAAAATTCGGTAAGAAATGCACAGGATTTTACTGACTGTTGAAAAGAGGTCTATTCCCCTTTATTCACCTTTGTGAAGTTGTTTTAATTAAAGCTTAAAAAAAATAAAACTGATCAAAACTTAATTTGTTTCTATTTTGCTTTATATCTGCAGATGGCTACGCCTTCTCTCAAGATGAAAATGGAATTGTTTCCCAGTCTGAAGTAATAAGAGCTTACGATACCACAAAGCAAAGGCCTGAGGAATGGTGAAGGAACAGAGCTTGAGACTTAGGCCTTAGTTGTTACTTTTGTGAGACAGGCTACTAGATCTTTGCTGGGAGCTGCGACCATGGTCCAGTTATCAGGCATTGAAAGATCTATGATGGTCTTGTTCCATAAAGTTTGGATTTGTGTATTCAGTAGACATAAGCACTGTGCAACTATACTGTAACACACCATCTCTAAATTTTTAACAAGTATTTGCTTAGCCTTTGTAAACAGATTGGAATTTACCTTGTATCTTGCCAGCTTGCTTATTTTACAATGAAATTGAATCAATACTGGTCATGTACGAGAAGGGCAGTGGTCAGATTGCTAAACATACTTTACATTGACAGATCAACTAGCATCTGTGAAGGTTTTTAAGTGTTAATGTATTTAAATACAGTTGATAACAAGCCTTTGATTTCAACAAGTGCTGAAAAAAACAGTATCTTAATGGTGTTAATTCACCTTCTTTAAGAAAGATTTTGAGTCAAGATGGTCATAGATGTTTGTGTCAAACTAACCCAAAAACATTTGCCAAAGAAGTTCCATAAATGTTTTCTGTTGTTAGAAACAATTTGAAAGGAAACTATCTCCGGTCCTGATCTCAGAACTGCATGCTTGAGTCTCCGCACTTGAGAAGAAAGTACAGTGAGTCTGATTTGAGTGGCCTTTTTGGCATTTGCTTTCAAAACTGCAAGTCTTTGCACCTTTGGCCTTATACAAGCTTTCCCCTTATTTTCATTTAGTATTGCATATGCTGAATATGGCTGCCAACTTGTATAATGGAGTACACATAATACTTTATTTAATTTTTAAGAATTGCTCTGCCTTACTTCCCTTTAGCAAACTTAATTATTTTTGTGATGCTTAGTTGTATCTGCTTATACTATAGGTTCAAAAAAACGTTTGTTTTAACTTATTTTTTAAAATTAATCAAATTTTCAACATTTTTATACTAAGATTATTTGAAATGCATACATTGAAATACAAAGCAAAGCATGCCCTTCGCTAGTCTGTGGTATGTGCTGGTTTATTTGCACTAAAGTCACTTCCTATAAAGGTGTGAAATATGTTGCAGCAGTCTCTTTACAACTTATTGGTCATGCAGAATACTTATATACTCTCACCTTTAATTAAAATGGAGAGGAAGTGACTGCAGAAAAAGATACACACCTGGTATGAGGGAAAAAAAAAAAAGAAGAAGGTGTTAAATGAGAACATTGTGATACATTCTTTAACTAGTTATACTTCATATTTCTCAGCTTACCATACAACAACCATCAGGTTTCAAACTAAGAAAAGCTACTTGAACTTCAAAACTTAGTTAATTCTTATAACTCTTTAGTCCATGTTTAATTCTGGGTTTAAAAGCCACCATAATTACATTTGAAATATAATTTTCTGTAATAGCAGTTGGCTTTATTGTTAATTAAATTTTTGTGCATTACATAGGAATGATCTCTTTTTTTCTTTCAATGGAGATCAACCAGATGGAAAAGCAGAACAACGATATCCCCAGTGATCTGTTAAATTAAGTATTTCCTCTTTGCTCTCCAAATCGTAACAAGTCATCCAGTCCCATCTTTTCTTTGCCCTCCTTCATTTGTCGTATACTTACTAAAGGTGACCTCACCTCCTTGCCTTCCATCTAGCTAAATGCTTGAATATAATAATTAATCTCACTATCCAAGTTTCTTATGCTCCATTCTAAGAGAAACTTAAAAATGTGTAGAGAAAGCCCAGCAAAAGGCACCGTATGAAAGGACATATTTGAGAAGGTGTACCAATGGGAAGGCAGTCTGCATTTCATATGCAGGTTACACAGTGTCTTCTCTCACTTGCCCAGAGTGATCTTTAAACAGAAGGCTCAAGGACAAAGGGAATGTATACCACTGGAAACACTACTGCCAGTCAGTCATGCAGACAAGGACTGCCCTCAGAAAAGCCATTTCAGGCACAGATAAATAGATGGATCAGTATGGGAGGGCCAAATCACTTGACCTAAGGCAAGAAAAAATTTGAGGGCATGCCCCTTTCCTAAAATGGGGATCCCTACTTTCTGTCATCCCAGGGAGAATGAGCAACTTCAAAACATTTCTGAAATTAACTATGACACTGTTGCTCCTTTATAATCTTTCAGTGTACTTAACTCGTATAAAATTAATCTATACGTACTCTCTTTATGGGCAATTTTTTTTCTGTTCTGTATGGTTTAATTGCTAGTTTTGCAGATAAGGATTAGAATACATTGTAGAATATATACAGTGAGGTATTTACATGATTTCTCATTCTTCCTATGAAATAAAATTCTGTCTCACCATTGTCATACAGTTTGAAGAAAACAACACACAGTATATCCCAAATTTAACTACCTTAAAAAGGAAGAAAGTGACTGAAACAGCTCTAAGATCCTAAATTTAGACTCATTTAAAGGTTTGTAAGATAATCTTATCACAGCATTTCATTCTTACATCTTTTCAGAATTTGAAGTAATATTTTGCAAAGTGCATTTTTTTATTACTTCTGATGAATTTTTCTCCTGTCTCTGTACTTTTTCTGATAATTAGTGGTTGACAGATACCACTTCTTAAAAATAGCAGAAAAGAAAAATATGGCAAAAACAGTGGGTTTTGATTGCTCATACAATTCCATTTTAAAATATAAGATTATCTTAGCTATGTGTGCCCATTTTTAAATCAGGCCAAGTATACAATATGCGCTTTATTTTCATGTTAAGTACACAGTAATATAATCTATTACTATGCTGTTAGTACATCATATCTTTGTTAAAATAAGGGGGTTCTGCTGATGTTTGTTTAAAGGTAAAAAAAACAGTTTAGGCAGAAATGCTCATAACAATGCCTCTGTTCATACTGTTTGAAAATTCAAAAGTGTATTAAATACAGGGTTCACATGGACTTTTCCATCTGTTTTGTGTGCACTGCAAGTTAGTATTAAAAATTTCCATCTAAAAGTTGAACATGTGCCACTAAAAAATCGGGTATCTTATATAAATACTTTTGCTTGATTATTTTTAAATATATACATACATATATATATATATATAAATTATTCAAAGGAGTAACTGGAAACAAATTTTAAGAAACCTATTGACAATTTGTATCTGGAATTTTTTCTTGCCATTTCCTAATTTTACACATATTTTTGCAAAGCAGTTTCAACAGATTTATACTTAGTCATCATTCTATTTGTATAAAATGATAAATAAAATATTTTGAAACACTTAAGAGATAGCTGAAGATTCCTATATGTCCACATGCATCCATAAAATTCACCTTGTTACAAAGATGATCATTAAGTGTTTTAAAACGTATATCATGACATTTGAACCCATCTTGAATGATGAGTAATTTGGATTATGTGTTAAATTTAAGGACAAAAGTTTTTTCCCTTTTTTCTTGTGTATTGTGTAAAAGCACTTGTAGTTCTGATGAATTTATCATTCTGTCTGCATGAGGCACTATTTCTAAGTGTTCTGAGGCGATGCATGGTGGTTGTTGATCTCTGTTTTTTAATGCCTTCGTTAAAAGTCTGCTCATAATATATCGAGAAGCTTGTGCTGTGTAAGCAAATGAGTTTGTCAGTTCAGCTTCCTTGGTACTGGATGTTTTCACTGGTAACAGAACTCAACAAATGAGTTTCTCCTTCCCCCCCTCTGCCCTCACTCCCCCGGTTTCCTCGCTGTTAACCAATAGATCTTTATTAAACAAAGGAATATTTTAGCATTCCAAACCTGGTTCCTGCTTATGCAAACCACTACTCATATAGGCTTCAACTGGACTGCTTGTGAGTATAAGGACTACTCATCTGAGCAATGATGTGCAAAGTTGGGCACTTTTTGAGGGTTGATACTGAAATAAAAGTATTTCCATGTAGAGTGTGATTTGTAATTGCAAAGCTGTGACCAGAACAAGTTGGGGTTTTTTTAATCATATTTTATGGTGTTTCTTTAATGTAGCATAGAAGCCATAAATGCGTTAATATTGTTTTTCTACTTCAACATAATTTTTCATTACAATTTTCAGTGTTTGATATGTATGAACCGCTGCAGAAAGCGGTCAGTCTGAAACAGGAAAATTTGCATTCAAGATAAAGTGAGGTTTTACAGGTCCACTAAGCCATTACTGCTGAAACTGTCGTGGAAATTATGAAGCTGCATGAATGAAGATTTTTTGACTCGGTGTTTATGGTAGTTTCTCAGGTTTAGTTTTAACTGGATGTTAAATGCACTGTGTTTTTTAAATAGTTCTTTTAGTAACACATTCAGTTCTATGCAGTGTTAAATGTCATTTGGCATTTGGTGAATGTGCATGTTTTGAACTGCAAATTTTAAATGTTTTGTCTTTTAATTGTTAAAAAATGAATAAACTTTGCCATTAAATTAAGAAGCTTTGTTGACTTGTTTGCTTGGAAATGCTAGGGATTACTTTCAGAGGAGAACATATCTCATCATTCTTGCATTTGAATTCTTTAAAATGAGACATACCATAAATAGTATTTCACAAATACCCTAGAGTTCTTATGTTTTTTAAGGTAAACTGAAAAAGTAGAAAAACTGAAAAAGTAGAAAACGTCACCTCTCTTTTCAGACAGTGGTAAATACTGTATTCTTTGGCTTTGATAATAGCTCTTATTTCTTTCCTCTAACAGTGCCTGCCACTGAAAAAAATCAATATATCCAAACCTAAACTGAGTTTTGGTTGTAGATGGGTGACTGATTTTTATAGATACACTAAACAATTAATTTATTTTGTATTCTTTCCAAGCAGGTTCGATAATAGAGGCATCTTTGGTGGTTCTAGTTTCACAAGATCCAGTCTGTAGTACCAGAGCTGGTTTAAGGATACTCCACCTCATGATATTTTACCACCTCTATTACACTGGCAGTCATGAGGCCATGGAAATTATTCAGTTTATAATCCAGTTTATAATGATCCAGGCTCCCTCTCAAATCCTTTCCCTCCTTTCTTACAGCAAACATTATTTTTAAGCTAAAATCATTTCACTAACCTGATTTACACTACAGCCCCCTAACTCTGCACAAGTCATAGATGGAAAGAATAAAAAGAACAGAAAGGCATTTCCTTGTCAGCCTTTGCTAATGAAAACAGGATAGCATGGAATTACCGCCTCGGTGTAACAGTGAGTCAAAAACTTCATGTGATATTGTGGAGCAGTGGCTCCCTCAAAAGCAGACGCATTGTTCTGAGGAGTTCAAGTCCAGACAGCACATTGCAATAGGCAGCAAAACAGCGCTGAAAACCAACTTCATCTCCTTAATGTTCCATAATGTCCTTATGTCAAACTGTAGCTGAGCAGTAATGCCAAAATACTTTTAAAATTGTCGCTTTCGGGTTTTTTATTCCAGTGGGATTAGTATTACAAATAATCCATGAGTTTACATAGCCACATATTGTACTGCTTACCTAGTTTCAAACAGAATCCTTCAGACATTCTTGCAAGTACTTGTAATGTTTTTCCTAGCACTGGAAAGTCTTGATGCATTTTGGAGATACACACTTAAGAATCCCAAATAGTAGAAACACAAAACAAATGGCATGTCTCTATTGCTCATTATCCACAGAAGGCTTGGACTGGATCAAAGTCGTTACCAGTTAATGGCAATCAAAGCATTTGTTGCATAGTGGGTGAATGAGAATAATCAATTTAATGAGTATGAATATTCTCTCATTTTGATTTTAGATTGGTGTAGTGCTAGTAAAAGGAGTATGAACTAAGTCCAGAATTCCGAAAGAAACAGTTAAATCTGCTTTGTTAACGTGGCAGTAAAGCAAGTACTGCCTGTAAATGTTATTTCTGATAACAAGCAATTGCTTTCAGTTCAAGCATACATCTAGCCCTTCAAATCATTTCATTAGTCATTAAAGTGCTATCACAATATCATTTCTGTTCTGTCTGCAAGGTTTAGGAAAATTTCCTATTCCTATAAATCATAGGAGTATCTAGTGCCAAAAGCCTCTTTCCATTAGGAAGAAAATTCAGCATTCTCGCCTGCACACCAAATCCATCTGGGTTGGAAACTACTGGCACAAGCAAAAGCATTTCCATCCATGGGTTGTCTTCTGGCCGCCTCCTTTCCCTTCAGCTATATAGGTCACTGTTATTTTAACCACATGAACAGTAAGAGATTTTTTTTTTAATTTACAGATTCTTCTTTATCTGTCTGTTTGAAGATGGTGCGTAATCCCCACCTCAACTGTTTCACAGGTAACCCAGTACAGCTATTTTACCTACACCTGATCTTTCCCACCCTAAGAACTACATCTGCAGGATTTGTTGGAGTCTGGTTACTGATCTGTGAACTACTTAGCACTCTATAAACCTACACACTTATGTAAGTCTGATTCAATGAAATTATTCCTGTGTGTCAAGTTCTGCAACTATTCTATGACGACAAACCCATTATGCAGCATCAGGGAAAGAAAGGAAGTGGCTCAGAGGGGCCTTCCCTGCTAGGCTGAGTTTCATGCTACACGGCAAACTTCACAGCTCTCCTTAGGCTGAATAGTCATTAAAATCTACGGCTGTATGGAAGTGTAGCAAAAATCTGTCCCTATGTTAAAATATTAATAACTGACCGCAGAGCCCTCTGAGACCATCACAGAGAAGCAGCCTGGCCTGTACAGCACCAAACGGTAACGAGCAGTGACTGAGCCAAACTCATGACTTTGCTGTGTACAGCCTTTCTTTGAGGAAAACACTGAATTTCAGCCACTCACCACCTGTGTCAGTGGCTCTGATGACTAACTGCTCTTTAAAGGTACATAAATTGCACCTTCTTAGTTAAAATTGATCAAGTTTCTGCTTCCAGAATGAGTCTGTGCTGCCTTGGTTTACTAGATAAATATTTCTTCTAATTGGAGACTTACTATAATTTGTAAAAAAATATGGTTTAATTGGTTTGCTGTTTCTGCTGTATACAGGAGGGATGAGTACATCTCACCATATGCTTCTGAACAAGACAGCTGATACCTCTTGCAATATTCCATGGTTTTTCCAAGAAGTTACCTGACAAACAGTCCCGTATTTCGTAACCGTTCTATGAAATCTCATCAAAAGCAAGCAAAAATTTTCCTGCCCCCTTCCTTGAAGACTGTTTCTAAAATAAAATTACAGGCCAGAACACTTAACTTTCAATTAATTTCCTGAATACTCAAAATCTAATTTTTAGTATCTTGCAAAACATATACACAGCTGTGTATAATGATTTGGGTTGTAATTAACAATTAAGGCATTCAAGCTGGAGCCTATTACTTAAAACATCACTGTATAGAACTCGTCTTTCTGCTTAGAAACTGCCTTTCCAGCAGTAGTTTCTGTTGGATTGTAATGCTAATCATGGAATAAAAAATATATTAAAAGGGTTATTTCAAAATATTTTTGTCATAATTACTGATCGCTAGGTATTTGCTACGAGAAAGATTATTCAACCTTTGAACCAATGAAGCTTTTCTAAACTACTTGTTAAATAGGTCTGCTATAATGTACTTCAACAGATCCTACACACGGGGAGCTTGAGGCTGGTAAAATAGGAAAGCTCAGCCTCTGACATTGTAGATTCTCACACACAGAATGACTTCATTTTTTCACAAAAATAAGTATATAGAGAAGCCCTTTAATGGCTGCATTTTTTTTCTTGTGTGTTTTCCATTTGCTTACTGCATGTATTTGGTTTAGATGCTTTTTTTTCTTCTTCCGTTTGGTTTGTTGGTTTACTTAGGTGAAGGAATGTAGAAGGGCAAACAGAATTTATTCCTAGTGCAGGATGTTTAATCTAAAATACCCAACTAATCAGTGTAGTTTTCACTACTTTTTCACTGCAACTGCATGTAAAAGACATAAATGAATCTGTTAGTTTGCTATATAGTCAGAATTTTATATTATATTAAATGTGCACAACAGGTGCAGTTAAAGTAAATCATTTTAAAAAGCAGAATAAACTATTTTAACAGGAAAAAATACAAAATAGTTACACCAACCAAATTCAACATATACTACCTGTACAGAGTCATACTGATGACACAACATTTCAACCACACAGTTTATTGGTAATTTTTTTGTGTGTTACTACTAAATAATTAGTGATGTCAATGGTGTAAATACATTTTAAATTACAAACTTGTCTTTACATTTTATACATGGCTAATTTTACAAACAGAACTTAATGATCAGTTTGTCCAACTTACACTTGCTGAGCAAAAAGCTGACAATACTTCCTTCTGAAGAATGCTTTAGTAGAATGCTATTTTTAGAATTTTATGTGGAGAAGTTATTGGTGATACCGCTGAATACATTCTGCTTTCCTCATAGATAATTTGTCTACTTGGGACTGTATGATCTTCAACTAGCCTGGTTAGTACTAGTTTTATCTACCATAGTTAAAGTTTACTAATACAAATATGCAGTGTAAATTCAGGTACATTATGTGTATTTTTAGAAAACCTCTTCATTTTGATACCTAATAAAATTCTTATTATTTTCATTGCTCATGGAAGTGGTAAGCAGTCAGATGTTTTCAAGGATCCTCTTTAGTAAGTATTACTCCTCTCTTACTTCTCAGGCTTATTGCTGCTTTATAGAACTAGTCTGATTATTATCAGTGGAATGCAGCCACTGTTTGTTAACTAAGTCAACTGCATTAAGGTAAAATGTCATTTATAATACCGAGTACCTTTGTCCCAACATGGTTCTTTTACTTGTCTCTGAACACATCCTGCACAAATCAGGCAGAGCAGTCCCGTTTTAGAGCAACTGTTTGGAGTGTTTTACAATTTCTTTGTAAGTGTGATCCAAGTTAGGGAAATGCAATCTCAAGTGAGACGCTGCACTTTTCAGGGGCAACTCACCCGCAGGAACAGTTCTGATTTCTGCAGCCACAGAGCACATCAGTGTGACACCCAACAGCAGCAGTCCCTGTGCTTGCAAAGGCTGCATTACTTCTTCACAACTTCCTTCAGCTCTGAGTAAAATCAGAGCAGCTCTTCCCAGCCAGGGCAGGCTCTGGCTGGAGAGGATACCCAAAGTACTGCGGTGACACCAGAAATCCCGAAGGCTGGGTCAGGTGGACTGTATGGGCTGTCTGGAAGCAGCCAGATGTGTAGGGTGGAGGTGAAGACACCACAAGGCACCCTGGCTCTGCCCGGGGGAAGGAGAACCTGCGCACAGAGCTGCCGGTCGAACTGGAACTTGTGGCGGTACTGGACTGCCTGGATGGAGTCCTGAAGCTTGTGGAGGCCAAGATCATGGGAAGAGTCTCGGTCTGATAGCTCCGCAGAGAAAATCGTATTGGCTGCGATGGTTGTTTAGGTCTTAAACATGTGCAACAATAAACCGCTACCAGCAAGCCCACGATAATGAAGGCAATAAATATTGATCCAACAATGAGGAATGGAACGTAGATTGGTTCTGGGAGAAGAAAGAAGAAGAAAAGCGGTGCAAATTAGCCCACTTAAGTAACAGGTCGTCTGTGTAGAAATAAACTCCACAGTGTTTATGAAGCCCCACATCATTTCAGTCCCAATAACATACCAATCTGCTCAGAAGACAGAACTTTCAACCATTATAATTGAACCAAAATCAGAGTTTAAACCTTGCATCTTCCAGTAAAAATTTCCTTCTGTTGACAGTTTCAACAGTTACCAAAGGTAAAAGCTGTCTACATCGTGTCCTGTTCGCTGGTTCTAGTTAGGTATAGCTCAGGAATCTCACTCCTCTCCCCCTCCCTCATCCCCCAAATCGCCGGGACTGTCCAGTGTAACAGCTTGAATCTGCAGGCGAAGCTCAAATGTTGCAGATGCTGTTAAATCGCTTCGTTTTCTAAGGTGGAAGATAAGCGCAGAACGTGTGACCTGGGAAACCAGTCTCCGTACGCGCTGCCGGATTTCTTGTTTGGGAAACTGACCGCTACTCGCACGGTGAGGCTGTGCGTGCAGAGCATCGGGGCCCACTCACACCTCCGGGAGCAGTAAAGTTAGACACAGCAGAATTTGCCGATGCGGGCTTAAAATACAAGTGCGCCTTCCAGTCAGGAGGGATCGTGCTGCCGGTGCCCTCGGGACCGCAGAGCTGCAGCCCCCGCGCACCCCGGGCTCCCTCCCGGTGTGTCCCGGAGTGGGGCCGCTCCGTAGCCGCGCCCCCGGCTGAGCGCACCTGGAGCCGCGCCCGCCTCTACCCACCCGCCGGGACGGGGCAGGGACCCCGCAGCCGCCGCGGGGGCGGTGCCGGACTCGGCCCGGGGGATGCTCCGCGGGGACCGTCTCCCGCGCGCCTCGGGACCCGCGGCCGGGCACTCACGGGCGGTGACTCCCGGCTCCGAGGGTTCGCGGTCGTTGGTGCAGCCGCCCTGCTCCAGGCGAGCCTCGGCGGCGGCGCAGCAATAGCGCAGCGCGCAGGAGCCGCAGCAGATGGTGGCGGCCGCCGTGTCGAAGCCCTCGGGGCACTGGAAGCCGTCGTGGTAGCCCCCTTGCCCGTCCACCCAGCCGTGGCAGTACTCGCCGCCACCGGGCTGGCCCCCGCCGCCGCCGCCCAGCAGCCCCAGCAGGAGGCAGCGCAGCAGCAGCCGCGGCAGCGCCCGCCGCCGCCCCGCCATCTCCCGCCACCGCC
>VZRV01009655.1:1419463-1479289 GCA_013398115.1 Falcunculus frontatus | reverse complement strand
GTACCTCGCTGGCCCCGTCCCCTGCGGCTCGGCCGGTCTCACTCTGTACCTGTCGGTCGGACGGGGCCGGGCGCGGACGGAGTGAGGCTGCGGCCAGATAAGCGTTTGCTTTCCGAGGGCTTCTTCCTCTAGCAGGCTGTGCCCAGCCTCTGCGAGAAAAGGGCTGAGCGGGAGTGCGGGCATCTCCCGTCCCACACATCCGATTGTGCCCCTGTCTCCCCGCCTGCGGCAGCCACGAAGCAGGAGGGTCTCTGCACTGGCAATTTATCAAAGCAGCCCTGCGCTTCTAAGGGTTAAAAAACCAAGTACAGCATATGATTTATTACAAGGACTTTTTGCTTTTTAACCTGTTTCCCTTCCTCAATACTGTTTATATGCAAAGACATAGCAGCATATCCCCAGAAGATTTATAGCCTCTTTTAGTCAAACACCAGGCCCATCACCTCTATTTTCCAAAGAGAGAGAATGAGTGTGGGGCTAGGGAGGAGGAACACATCTGTTCATACAAGAATCCAATCCTTTTTCTGCTGGAAGAATAATAGCAAGTCACCAAGCAAAAACCACAAAAGGAACTGCTTATTCATTTATTCTAGAGGAAAAAAACATCTTAAATGAACTGAGCAGATTTGGATTTCTGGTTCAAGCAAAGAAACATTTCTTTAAATGATGTCTCCCCTGTGTGCTATCTAAGAGGCACTCTGCTCGAACGGTGAAAGTGCTTATGAAACTTATATTAAAGCTGTGCTGGACAAAAGAATTCATTTTTCCTGCATCTGAAACTTCCTGACATCGTTTACCACTGGGGTATGAATATGTATATCAGAGTCTGACCACTTGTCCAACATTTTGAATGCCCATGTCACTAATTTCCAAAGTTGGCAAGTTTAGTCAAACAAAAGGAACAAAGTGTGCTGTGTACCAGCAATAAAACTGTGCACCCAGAACCATCTATCAAGACGTTAAACTTCTGGCCAACTCCTAAATACAGTCCACAAGCACAATATTTGTGGGTTTTTTCTTTTAACTGATCTATTCGCTTTTTTTTTCCCCTGACCCTTTTTTTCCTGTTTTGATTTCTATATGTATAACCAGTACCACCAAATTGGAAAAGCAAACAAAAAAATTGCATAAATGAAAAATATTTTTCATGGCTATTTAACAGATATGGCTATAGAAATAACAAAACTGGATATAAAAGAAAAACAAGTAGATTTTGAAAGTGAAAATGCCATATTCTGTCCTCCTCTGCATTTTCATTTTGAAAAGATGATGTGAATTAAACTTTTACCAGCTGTCCTGACTGCAAGTTCCTAGTTTTTATAAGGCAATGTTAAATATTAATAGAGTTTTGCATTTACTTCACCGTGGTTTTAAAGCAAACATAACCTTCATGGAATGTTTTAAAATGTATGACTTTTAAAGGCCTAATCCAGCTTCCAGGAAGGTCAAAAGGAATCTCTGTGTTGACCAGGATGAGGCTTGGAGCAGGAACTCAGTAAGATCTTCATGGTGCATTAGCTGTTTCAGGTGTAGAGGAAAGAGAGACAACAGAGCCATCCTCTCAAGTTTGCAGGAAAGCCACATTTGGTAGGAGTCAATAAGTAAATATCTCACAACTCATATGTTGATTTTGTTAATTAATTGATCAGCTTCCAAAAAAAAAAAAAAAAAGTGGTCTGAAAAAGCTCTTCTGAGATACAGAGATATTTCAGATCTTGAGCTACCATACGAACTGCAGTGGTAGAGTTCTGGGTGGGGTCACTGAAGAGGCTCCCATTTCACAGACATCAGGAAGACTTTGACCTGGGTTTATTTCTCCTTGTTTGTTCCATCTCTAGTGCTTGGATTGTTAGCAAAAATGTTTGTCTTTGTGCTCCTTTAGGCAGAGGCTACTCTCTGCTCCCCTCTTGTATAAGGTGATGGCAGCTGTACAGGGTCTTCTGCAAATGGGCACAATTAACCTTCCCTTGATTTGAATCCTGAATTTCCCCACCCTGGAAGAAAAATCTCTTAAGAGTTTCTTAAGTGTTGGGTTGCAAGTGTGTGTGGTTGGTTTACTTTTGTGTGGCTAAATGGCATTTCAGTCACACAAGTGGATTTATCTCCCTTGTGCCCAGTAAGTCAGAGGCAGATTTCGGGACTGATACTGCAAGCACTGCCAGCCTGGAAAGCTTGGGAGATACATGAGTTTTCCTATTAACTACTGAGGTCTTAACTGACTTCTGTGGTCTTTTTCCTTTTTCTGAAATACTGACACAGCTTGCAGAATGTGATGTGACTATAGCGGAGGTGAACTGGATTGTTCTGACGTAGACAGGAAAAACCTTTGTTCTGCTCCCCTTTCTGTAAAGGTTGCATCTGGGCAACCACATCCTTAAACAGTTTGACATGCAAGCAGATCAATTTGCATTGATTTTTGTCATTTGCTTTAAATTAAACCCACAAATAATTAAGAATACAGGAAAAAGCTGTTGTTGAGCATCCTACATCTGCAGTTTGAGGACACTGGATGGCTCTGAGTAGCTCACTTTTAGACTGGTTTTTGTTGGGTGACGTTCCTGCAAAGCACCAGTGCTGACTTTGCCTATTATTTATTCCTAGCCAAAACCTTCCAGCTTCCAGGTGATGCATCATCAACTTAATTACATCACATTAATTTTGAATGAGAAACACTGTTTTTAAAAGCTTGTATAGTTCTGATTGTTGTTGTTTATAAAGCTCACTATTAAAATTATGAAGGTGAAATCAGTCATATAATAGGGAGAGAAGATACTTTAATTGTACTTTAAGATATTATTATTTACCAGGCTTTTCTTAGTGTCTGCACAGCAAACCTGCGGGGAGAACACATTACAGTACTCCTCATCTGCTTCTGTGCAATATCAAACATTTTTTCTTAAATTACTTCTGAAATCATTGCCTCCCTGCACACAGTAATTACCTCACTACTGCCAAATAGATCAATTGTAAAAACAAGCATTAAAATCTTCTTAAACGTATTTGTATTTTCTAATAATAACTTTGAAACATTCTGTTTTCTGGATTTGAGCTTTTTTTCCTCTTTTTTTCCCCCCCTCTTTTCACTATTATACTTTTGGCATTCTTTCAGAGTATAAAGCAAGCCAGTGACCCATGAAGCTCTAGCATGAGACTAAATCCTAGTATCGTTTCAGGCAGGCACTACCAATGTTAGTAAGTCCTGGAACTTTGCCTTGGCTACTAGAGTCCAAGCAGAGACAAAATCTCCCAAAAATTCCTAAATAATGTCACACTTCTGTCTTGACTAGAGCAATGACAGATAGGTTCAGCTCATATGTTTCTTGATGGTCATATCTTGCAGGATCAATCATTTCACCCCAGCTCTTCGCTAAATTTTGTCTTGGATTTCAAAGATTTAAAAAGGCCAAATTGAGTTAGCTTCTTAAAACAGCCTGGTGCAATCACATTTCACTTAAAAATAAAACCAATATAATTTGCCACCTAAATTGCAAGCCCTTCAGCTACATGACTTGTTTCATTAAGAATATAAAGACTGTGTTGAATAAAATCCTGTATGCTGCTTTCTAAAACAATATCCTTATTCCTCTCTGGTTGTGAGAACACCTTCCTGCAGCTGCCTTGCTGGGAGAGCCACCTCCCAGGCCACAAGCATCCCTGTCAGCTGCCAGGCCACACACATGTCCCAGACTGGAAGGGCTGGCTGGAGTGCTGGGATGTGCCCCAGAATCAGCCCCACATCCCAAAGAGGCTCCAGCTGCATCTCCGCTCCTCCTCTGGCTGCAGAGCCTCATCCTATTGCCTACACCAGCAAATTAAAACAGACCCATGAAGCCCAATAAGTGTATTTTGATTGACTGAATCAAGACAAAATGTGGTGGTTTTATTCTTTCTTTTGCCTTGTTTCTTTTTTCAGTATTCTTTCATATTTGGGAGGGAGGGATTGTTCTGTTCTGTTTTGGGTTGGAGGCTGCAGCTCTGACAGTCAACCTTTTATGATTTATTCCTGGGATTTGACCAGCACTGCGTGGTTTTCCATGCCAGTCAGGAATATCACCTAGTTTTCTGAAGTCTCTCAAGAATATTTGAGGGGTAAGGTTACGTAAGCCAGCTGTTAAAGGCAGCACCACTTACTCTTGCCCACAGGTAACCCATCGAGAAAGCTGGTTACAGCTTGCGGAGAAAAACGTAAAAGTCAGGTTATCTCAGCCTCATGACTGTCAAAGTAAGTGAGATTAATCATGAGTGCCTTAGGGCTCACTCAAGCTGCAGAACGTTGGATTACTGGTATCTTGATCCATGTATACTCATGTCACCGTAATGGTTCCTTATCTGAAGTCCGTAGCACTGCTAGGTAGAGGACTTAGGATCAGACCTCAGAAGTCATCATTCTCCTTCTAAGACACCAAGAGTAGAAGATATTTTTAGGCCAGCAATGCAGCCGTCCCTATCTGAGGAACATATTATCCCAGCCATCCCCCACCTATCCTTTAGGAGATCACTCTTGCCTTGCTTTTGAGCTCTACAGGGACCATGCAACGAAAGGTGAAGGGGTTTGGTTACACCCAGTGACTGACATGTGCTGAGTGTATCTCCTCTATACAACCTCGGCCATGCTCTCCATCTCTGCATCTGAGGGGGCACAGAGCTGTTAGAAGTAAAAGAGCAGGGACAGATGTCTAGAATAGATAGGAACTGGTGATCTCACATGATGTGCAATTACCATTTCTTCACTCCAGCCTGTGGCCAAAAATAGCCTGTCTTTGGCTACCAAGTACAGTTTTCTGAAGAAGTGTTTAATTTACTTTTAAACCAGAAGTCCCTGTGCTTTGGAATTCAGAAACAAATTCTCCAAGCAACAATTCTTGATTCTAAAAAAAAAAAGCCCAGTTTATAATTACACCAACCACTGGTAGAGAAAGAGCTAATAAAAACCTGAAATAAAAAGTAAAAAATAAAGTACAAAAATGACTGTTTTGTTATACTTCTAAGAGCTGTTTTCAAAGCACTGAACATGGGGAAATGTTTTGACAGCCAAAAAGAGATTGAAAAATGGCCATATTTTAACCAGTGTTTCACCTGAAAACTGTTAATCAATTGTAATTTGGCACAGAGCTCATTCTCTGTAACTTGCAGAGAAAAAATGAGTTATTGCGAGTGAATAACTATACTTCTTAATAATCTTAACTGCTGCAGTCATTTTTAAACAGTACCAAGCTTACCAGCTAGAGGTGGAAAGCTCAGTATACTATTGCCAGACAATTCCCTAATCCCCCAAAGAGTCACAATAATGAATAGTGCAACAGAAAGGTCAGAGGAGAGAGATAGCACCAGACCTGCTTTGCTCTGTAGCAGTGTGCATTTCTTTTTCCTTGAAACAGAATTAATGACCAAAAAAAAAAGTGAAAGGATGTGAGAGAACATGACATTTGAGTGTAGAAAAGTGTAGAAAGAAAATGTGTTTACCAGGGAATGAAGACAACTGGGGTTTTTTTTTTCCACTCATGCTGGGAAAAATAAAATACGAAAATTCAAAAAGAAAAAATGAATACATACCAATGTTTTTTTCTTTTTCTCCAAAATAAATAATGCTGCATATGAGGGCACTGTTTCAATCTTTAACTAACAGAGTGCCTGATAAACATATGCCTAAGTTTAAAAATATGCAGTTTCCTTTTTTTGTTATTACGAAATTAAAGCATGAGAACAACTGAAAAATAATGCACAAAGAAATCTCCAAATGGACACATTATGGAGCACCTTTAGCCTTAAGTATGATACATCCTTTAAAGAAAAAAGGAAGAGCTTGTTTTGTAGGATATATTAATGTCTGTCACTAGTAGTTTGCTTATTACACATTAAAATTGCACGCAAGTAACTCATAGGCAATGGAATCTCTGGATTTAAAAGAGTAATTCCTTTGGCAAACTAAACTGGTCCCTTACACTTGAATCAGCAACCAAACAGATAATTTTATTAAATATTTTAATAGTGCAAACAGGATTTTTAAAAAATGCTTTTATTACTGCTGCTACAGATTTATTATGGGCATTAAATAGCAGCTCTCCAATGCTAAAAACAGAGCCAAATTCTGCATCTTTGAACATGGGAGCATATCCCTCAGTTCCTCTGGCTCAGGTCCTCAACACCATTTTCCTCAGGCTACATTTCACCCAGCTGAGGACCACCCATCCAGGTTTGCATTGATATCATTGCATGTTTATAACAGATGGTTGTGGGGTTTTCCATTCACTGAATTTTTCCTGTCTTCAGAATGGCCTCTTAGCACTTCCTACAAACAGCAGATTTCTCAAAGAACTTAAAACATTTCAGGTCTGAAGAAATTAGCATTTGGTGACATAAATTGGTTCTATATTTATGATAATCTAATCAGAGAATGAAAGATTAGGTGAGATTAAAGACCTAGACCCATATTCTTTGTTCTGACTGCCGGTGGGTAGGATTTAAGGAAGAGCTCTGCCTCAACTCCCACAGCCTAGGGCAAGTCAGGGACTGGGTCACCTTGGCATCGTTTTGAGTAGCTGCAGAGCTGCTGTGCTCAAGTGCTTGCTGCTCCTGACCTGCTGCATTTCCAGATCCCGAGCAAGATGGGTCCTGCCACTCACCTAATCCAGTCTCATCTCTGTGGCCATCCAGAACTCCTTCAGGGGAGATAAGAAGCCCTGCAGCAGTGCCACCTTGACTTCCCCATGCAGTGAGCAGGCTGTTAGGCACAGGCTGTCTGGCTGAGCAGGACATGCACAGAGGAAATATTTGGGGATCCTGTGCAGAAGTGCACTGTCCTAAAATTTACCTAAACAAGATTTCTGTGCCAGAAAGAGGTCTTATCTACTGAGACCAATATACAGTTATTTTAAACTTTGGATCAGTAATAACTGCGGACTGGCTTTAGCTCAAAGCCTAGAGCAGGCACACTAATTCTCTTTTCAGAATATTTTGCTGGTAATTTTTTGATGGCAACTGAACATTGAACAGATGTCTTCATTGGGCTGTCCTTCTCTCTCGAATAATACTGTGGACTGAAAGTCCTGTAAAGTGTCAAAGTAGTAGTCTGAATGTTCCTCTCCCAATGGTATTACCCTGCATTTGCAGGCACAGCATTTCATTTGCCTTTGTGTTGCTGTGATGGTTTAACCCCAACTGCAGTTCAGCCCCTTGCAGCCTCTCCCTCACACAGTTTTGAACCCAAACCCAAAACACAGCCCTATACTGGCTGCTCTGAATAAATTAACTCTATCCCAGCCAAAACAGCACAGTTGCCCACTCACTCGATTCACTCAGGTCTTGTCACAATTCTCCTAACTTGGCTGCTCTGTTTGGCTGTCTCATGAGATCTTTCATCTTCAAAAAAATTGGTGACTTACAAATTGGCTCCTGCCATCACCACAACCGCAACTCGGTGATGCCAGGCAGAGTCTGCATTTGTGCCCCACCACAGTTCCACATGGAGCAACCTCTTCAGTCAGCAACCTCAACTCCCCTGCCTTAGTTGGAGAGATGACATGACAGGCTCCTGTGTGTGCTTCCCATGGCATCTTCCTTCACACAAACAGCTGCCAGGTGTGAGCCTTTCCCCTCCTGAAGGTGCCTGTAAGAGGGGCTGCCTTCCACTGTCCCCTGGCACAATGTCCGTGAGCAATTCTTCTGTCACTGTTTTTTAACAAGTAGTGGCTTTCAAACACTGTGTGCTCCCTGAGGCATCTGGAACTCATGCACCTCCAGCTTTGTGAGCAAATGCAGTAACTATGAGTGGGTGGTAACTCAGAGTCACTAACACAAGCCTGCTGCTGCTCAGGCCTCAGCTTGAGAAGGATTGGGTTGGTTTGCAGTGGTTAACCAACCAGAGAAGGTTTTAACTGGAGAACTTTTAGCAGGTAGCCACTATTGTGATGTATATCCGTCCCATCTGATATCCACTCCGCTTATCTCTCTGCTGGAATGAAAAGCAAAACACTTGCACGGCAGCATTGGACCTAGTGCCTTGTTATGGGTTTCTGGGTGAACCTGGGAGTGACTTCTGCTCAAGCCAGACAACCCCATGCACACTTTATCCTTTCCTGTCTTCGACTCCACACCAATTTTCCTTCTTGGGAGATAAAACCTTTGGGAGAAGAAACAAAGCTGTATCTCATGCTCAACTAACTGCTTAGTTGTAGTCATCAGATGCCAATCCTGAAGCCCAGCTTTAAGGAACAAAATTCAGCTCAAACCTTCCTTGCTGTCATCAACTCTGCTTCAGTGACATTGAGAAAAAGGTAGACATGATGATAAGGTGTTCTTGTAGCCCAAAAGGCCAACAACATCCTGGGCTGCATCAAAAGCAGCATGGGCAGCAGGGCCAGGGAGGGGATTCTGCCCCTCTGCAGTGCTCTGGTGAGACCCCACCTTGAATGCTGTGTCCAGCTCAGGGCCCCCCAACATAAGAAAGATGTTGGAACAAGTCCCAAGGAGGGCCACAAATATGGTCAGAGGGATGGACCACCATGAGCACAGGCTGAGAGGGCTGGAGTTGTTCAGCCTGGAGAAGAGCAGGCTCCAGGGAGACCTTATAACAGCCTTCAAGTACCTAAAGCGGGCCTGTAAGAGAGCTGAAGAGGGACTTTTCACACAATCAAATAGTGATAGGTCAAGGGGTAACAGTTTTAACCTAAATGAGGGGAGGTTTAGATTAGCTATTCAGAGGAAACTTTTTACTGTGAAGGTGGTGAGACACTGGAACAGGTTTCCCAGAGAAGCTGTGGATACCCCAGTCCTGGAAGGGTTTAAGGCCAGATTGGACAGAGCTTTAAGCAGCCTAATCCAACGAAATGTGTCCCTGCCCATGGCAGAGGGTTTGGAATGAGATGATCTTAGAAGTCCTTTCCAACCCAAGCCATTTTATGATTCTATGATTCTCTGACACAAACAGCAGGGCCTACACAAGCCCATTTCACTCTTTGCAGTTTAGAGGATTACCACCATGTAGGAATCAATGCAATTGTGAAGCCTGATTGTTTCTCAAGGAAAAATTGTGTAGGAAAACATTGCATGCAGAACCAGTACAGGCTATACCCTGCCATGTAGGAAGCTAAAAAGACTAAAACTTTAAAGAACTATGAGGAGATTCATGAAATGTTTTGGTGAACACGTTAGTTATTTTGGAGAGCAGTAATGTTGACTTAAAATATTTAGCTTTTGAATTTGACTTAAAGTATTCACATAGACTGAATGTAGTCATGTGTTTGGGGAACTAATAACTTTATTTCTAAGTATTACTTATTATTCTTATATACAACAACCTGAGGAAATTTTCTTTTGCTTATCTACATTTTAGTCTCTTTGCTTAGATTTCTTCTGGGATCTGACCTATAAAAACAACTGGATTTATGATACTCCAAAGTTTACAGCAAACACTTAACAAATAGTCCTATTTCAGATATGAAATTTATAGTGTTTAAATATAGTCTTCGATGTTATCATTTTTGGTGTTTACTGAGTGAAGTAGTTTTCCAGCAAATGTCAAGAAAGCAGCTAATAGGTAAATATACCACAGAAAGTAACTGCACACTGCCACCTATGGAGCAGGCCTGGGATATGGCAGGAGTGGTTTATCACCAGGAGACGTGAGAGGAGGTATTCATAACTAAAAAATGTCATGGCTTTTCCTCTTCTGGTAGCAGTTTCTGTTAGTGCAGAGCATGTGTTGCAGAAGAGGCATTGTGATACAGACTGCGTGACTGTTGTGTGAGGAATGAGAATTGACACCGAGTGTGGAGAGTAATTATTTCTCTGAATGATGATGTTTATAATATCAAGGCTGCGTTCGGAAGAGCCAGGTGAAACCATGCAAGAGGGCAGGAGGAGTGCACATCCCATTCCCGGTGGGAGAGCTCCCATGGGGATGCCAGGTTACAGACGTCACTGCAGCCCAGTTTGTGCAGTGTGTTGCAAGAGCACCATGTCAGATCCCAGCTCTGGTGGTAGTGGATGTTTCATCCACCAGCAGTCTCTCCTTCCACACTCCTGAACTGTATCTGTCTCTCTCCAGTTGCCTCTCACCTCGCCCCCCTGCCAGTGCTGTTACTGCCCAGTGCTTGCATTTCCCAAGAGCTGGAAGGATCAGTAATGAGTGCAGGACAGTCTTGAACCCACCAGTTCAATTTGCCCACCCAACAAGGCTGCAAACACCTCCTCAGGCATAGTCAGTGTCTTCACAGGAATATGTCACACAGTTCTGGAGGAGAGAAGCAGGAGGGTGTCCAGTGCACCACACACGTAGTTTATATTAGTAACACATTGTCAACATTTTATTCTCTCTCACTTTTTGCAAGTGAAAAAAATCAAGGGAAAATACACACTGAAGAGTCCTCCTTCAGCTCTCCTCCTGTATCTTCTATCCTATCCACAACTGTCCTTTTCAAGAAGCTTTTGAAGGACACTAGGTGAGTAAAAGAAACCGGGAATCATTGTGTAAGGCAAAAGTAGACATAGAGGAAGAACCAGGAATACATGTGGGTTCTGCTTTTACCACCCACTTCCGTGGGCCTTGCAGACCTCCAGCAGCCCACAGGTTGTCCCTTGAGAATCCCCAGTGCTCAACAGAGCATGCTCTGCTCATAACCTGGTTTTGAGCTCTTTGCTGCTGGGTGGCTATGAACTAGAGCATCCCACTTGTGTTCATCACTTTATTATTGAGGTTGTTTTTACATCTCCTGTAGTAATAAAGCACT
The DNA here is from genome assembly GCA_013398115.1 of Falcunculus frontatus. Taxonomy (NCBI): domain Eukaryota; kingdom Metazoa; phylum Chordata; class Aves; order Passeriformes; genus Falcunculus; species Falcunculus frontatus. The sequence continues at coordinate 1,468,562 of VZRV01009655.1, read as the reverse complement.
GGGGTTTGGGCTGAGGTCAGTGGAGCAAGTGCCGGCACAAATATGTGTGAGTACACCGCTTAGCACAACTGGTTCCAAGAGCTGGGTTTGGTAGCTGGCATCTCTATATAAATCTTTGACACCAATAATAGCCAGTAGCCTCAGCCCTAAATTACTGTTAATCCAATTATAAAAACCAATCCTAAATTAGCTGAATCATGAAGTAGCCTCCCTCTCAGAAGAGAAGTTAATATTTATTGTATGGACTGCCTTTAGTCCCCTGTATTACCCACATTTGGCTTCCTTCAAGGAGCTTATCTCATCCTGAATTGATGATGAATTATTATGAACTTGCTTTGGACATCTAACTGCAGACTTTTGGCTCAGGAACCACTAGAAATTTCTTCAATGCCAGATTGTTGACTTCAGCCTCAATTAATGATCACTTTTTATCAGCTTGGTTCAAATGTTTGGTTTCTAACTTTTGGTTGCATAGTCTAAACATTTCCAAAGTCCAGATAGACAGCTTTAAATTAAAATGTTATGATTTTGATACTGACTTGACGCCTTCCTGGCTGAGCGGTAATATTTTATTCTTCCATCACTTTGATTAATAGACCTGTTACAAATCCTATGCTTTAGAGTACCAAGGAGTGAAACAAGCAAACACCATGTAGATTAACCTAGTTAAGTCCTAATCTTACACTTCTGTGAGAAGTTTTTTTCAATTGTTCAGAAGCTAATGCACTCTCTAGTACAATTTTCAAATTATGAATAATTGCACTTCTCTGTAGTCACCTATTTGTCTTTTTCTTAGCCTAAACTTCTGTTCTGCAGCTCACATGCTGTATGGTTAAACATCACTCTATTACACAAGCACTACGGAGTTGAACTTAAGTATCAGAAAACTATTCTGCAAGAGTCTCTGCTAGCAAATTGCAGATCTTTACCCACCAGTAGTTAAGACAGGATAAAAATTCGTGTCTTCACATGAAACACTGGTAGTTCTGCTGTCAGTATCCAGTCCTCAGGCATTCTCAGCTGTGGATGCTAGACCAGTCACAGATTTCATAATGGCTTGTTCCCACACCCGCCATCAAATATCCCTTAGGTGTTAAAAACACACTACAGGAAACTGCAGTCTTTAGCACAGTAAGAATAAAAATGCACAGGTTCACTGTTACTAATAATATAGCTCATTTTGTCATATTGATTTGTAATCGAAGATGCATCCGTATTTTGTAGAATTAATTTAATATCCTCTTATTAACTAACCAAACAGATTTTCACAATTTTTTCCCAAAAGATAATTTAGTTAACTTCCGGTAAACAGGAGATATGTTTGAAATTGAATACATTTTTCATATTCTAAAGTTTATTTTATCAGCTAGGGATTTCTATTTAGTTAGAGAAGTTGAACTGAGATGGAGGCACTAAAATAATTATCAGTCTTGAAAATCATAAAAAAGCACTTCATATTTTCTAATTTGAGTCATTTGTGATTCTTAAAATGCTCATTAAGTTTATTAATGTATATTCTGGTATTAATATATGTGTATTATTGTCTTGCATTTGCCAGCAGTCATCAAATGGAATTAACATCTTGTCTTAGTGCATACTTCAGATTTATGCAAAGAATGCTGCAGAGTATTCCCATCACTTCGGGATGAAAGGTTAGATATATTGTTGAAAGCACAAGGAGTGAATACATCTGCTTAGTTCCTTGCGCAGCCATGTGGATACTCAGCACAGAAAAGGATTTGTAAATATGCTGAGACTTATTTGAGTGCTATTTCAGTTAAATAAAATAGAAGCATCCGTGTGATCAAGTCTGTGCATCCCACTGTTGAATGAATGGCACAGGAGCAGCAGGGAACTGGTGACACAAGCATCGCTATGGAAAACATGTAGGTGCCCAAAGCAGCAGCTTCCTTACTGTGATAGAGCCAAAACTTCTTTGAAGCAATGGCCTCTTGTGACCACTCTCATTCACAAAGCAACTTAATCACACAGATAATTTATTTGTTTTGTTCCATTCTCACCTCTAATAAGTTTATACAAACCTTTGACTTCTGTACGGATCAGAGACATCAGATACTATCTCTTTATGTGTGCAAAAACCATTACTATTATCTGCTTATTAAATGCCTGCCTTGCCATCAGTTGTCATGATTAATAACATGATGAGAAGTGGAATGACTGTTAAATCCTACCTTTATTGGAGTGCTTAGACCTCTGTGCATAGGCAAGTCATAAATGGAGGATTATTTTGTACCCTGGCTGTAAGCAGGATTGCTAGGGCAATCACAGTTTTTGTATGAGTGGATGTGCTCAAAAGCAGATGTGTAAATGAAGCTCTGGGCAAGAAGTTAAAAATTTTGTCACTCAGCAAAAAGTGCAAAGTTACACCAAGGTAAATTTAGAGATCATTTTTCTTCTGTATTTTTTATTGGATAGTTGAAGAGGTAAGAGCCATAGATAACAGACTTACAATGAAATATAAGTTATGATACTTACCTGCATTCTTTTTTACTCATTCATATGTCGGTTTGAATAGAGCTCAGAGCTCAAATCTATTGAATCGGAGCTCAGGAGGTCTCCTCTGAGATAACTTCAGAGTCATACTGTTCTTAGTCAGATAATCTGTCCTGAAACAGCTGATAAATTTTCTTGGGTATCAGATTATTTTTCTCCTGGCTAGCTGCACCTGATACTATAATAATACCTCTGGCAGTAGTTAGCAAATAGACTTTGGTATTGATATCTGAATATTTTCTAAATCTCCTTGACTAGCTCAGCAGTATACTGAAATATCTGATGCTGGTGAAGTTTTTCCTACAAAGAGCTTTTTCTGTCCTACTGGGATGTCTTTAGAATAGAACAAGTTCTCTAAAACCTAAGCAATTTACAAACTTTCCCTTCTTTTCTGCAATTCTTCCTGAGGATTCAATGTCCATTTTTTAAATTACATCATTCTCCGTCTGATGTTTACTGCTGTGAATTCAGTTTAATGCCAATAACATAATGAAAATAATCATTATTTGCAAAAGATGGGTAGCTCTGACCACATGTACACCTCCAACACTGCCCTGCTGACAGTCCTGCCTCTCCCCTTGTGTCATGGGCAGCCTGGTCAAGTGCCCACATAGTGCTGAGAACATCAGACAACTGATGTTTGCTAACGCGCAACCAAAGAATGACGAGTCCTGGGGGATGTGAGTCTCCTTTCCCCAGTCATACACCTTAGGTAAAGTCCGTTCACACTCTAGGAATGACAGAGTTAAGTGTCTCAAGATATCTCTGTGTATTCAGCCACTCCCTCTCTCCCTCTCTCCAACAAGACATTTCCTTAGAACAGACATTTTCTTTGCAAAGCAGCCAGAGTGGAAGACCACAGAGGCATTTCAGTAGAGACAGGCTGGTTAATCAAGACTGGCTGCTTTCAGAGTGAGCTTCTTGGTGCTGCATGTTCTTCTAAGGTGATTCTGAGTTCTGGGGGGAAATCATATAATACACACTCCATCATTAACAATGTTCTTTGGACCAGCTGTGTCATATCTATCTGGAATGCTCAGAGAAATTGAGGGAGACTTCTGAGTAATTTGCCTCAGTTTCACTGTGGCAGAACCGATATGATTACAAGGAAGTATTCCGCCACCCTCAAGAGTGTATGCTCCCCATGAACTTTAGTTAAATTTACAGCTTCTCTTAGACAGATAGCTGTGAACAAGATAGCTGCTTGCTGACTAGATACAGACAGAAAAAACTTGTGCTCAAAAAAATAATTGCTTCTATCCATCATCTGTATCTCATCTCAAGAGTGGTCTGCTGCAAGTGTTCTCCTTGGGGTACCTGTGGGAAATACTATTTGAATCTTCCAGAACCTGATAACACAAAGAAGTATCATGACACAACTTGGTGCTGGATACCAACATTTTTGGCTAAGGGGTCTACTTGAATTTCTGGATAGAAGAAGGAAGGATTTATTTTTTCTTATTTACATTTTTCTCTCTTCTCATTCAGCTCCAGCTCCTGAAACAGTCTCATCCCACTCAGAATGGAGCTCTCCAAGAGGAACGCCCTCGTTTCTGGGGGAGAAGGAAGATCCTGACCAGGGCATGGGGAAGCAGGGTGCTCCAGGCATCATTCTTCCACTGCTGGAGCATCATCCCTGCATGAGCAGGGCAGAAAGACAGCGCAGGCAGGCAAAGTGGTGCAAGGCCTAGGACAAGGAATGCCGCCACTTCATGGGATTTTGGTATCAAGAAGTTTCATGTTCACTTGAAATCACAACACTCCCAGAGCATCTGTGCACCCAGAGTATTTTAACTGTATTGTAAAGGTGCTCAGAGGGGCGGTTACTGATGGTACGGGGTTGGCCAGGGGTGATGCAGCCTGGCTGCCTCTCCCAGACCCTCTCCAAAGGTCCCTGACAGTGCCATGCCTTGGCGAAGTCAGTGGGAAGCTTCCCACAGGCTTGAGTAGGCTTCACATCAAGCACCCTGAGTAGATGTGGCTTGGGAAGATGCTGTCCCCTGACTGACTGCAGAGTGACTCTCCTCTGGGGACCACTAGAAAGATTTGAGGACTGGGAAAGAATAATTTATTTGCTATGTTTTTGGCATATGTTTGTGTTCATGGGGGCACCATAACAACTGATACCTTTTGCCATTCTCTTGCCTGCTTTTACTAATTTGGATTTTTAAAAGGAATGGCAAGTACATTAACCTTTACTTTAAAATGTTGCTTCCTCTTGAAATGAAAATCTTGTATAAGTTACCAAATTAAATCCAAAATATTCTTCAGGCAGCTCAGTATTTACTTATTTTATTTTTTAAATTACTCTAGCTAGAGGCATGCTGTTGGATTGGTAGGTGTTTGGATAACTTAATTTAAAAGAGCAAAATACAGTAGACTAGATAAGAGAAACTTAGGCCAAATTATTCTGGTTGTGACATATGTGATACATAATGCTGTGTAATTAGATATTAAAATGGTTTCTGTACAGCAGGGTGTTTTATGAAAATGGGACAAATGTTTTTTAAATGTACCACTGGAAACCAGACAGATGGTAACCTATATCCCCAAGGAGGATAGCTGAATCCCACCAAGTTTTTATATGAATTTGAACTGTAGTGAACAGGAAAGGAGGGAATTTGTGATTATAGCTTAGCTCGCCATTAGTCAATGTTTGGCTGAATGTGTAAAGGATGCTGATATGGTGCTTATTCTGGACAGTAATATTTTCTGGGGATTTGTTCTTTCTTGAGCAATAGCAGAGCAGATGGTGACAAAGCAGATCTAGCAATAAATCATGGAGACAGGATAGTTGAAGGAAGCAAGATGATCTAGAGGAATTAAATAGAAACTGGGGGAAAATTGTTACACAAATGCAGAGTGTATTCCCAGTAATTTTATTAATGCTGGGGACAGCACTTAAATGCTGAGCATTTTCATGTAGCTTGGCTGTTAAAAACCCTATTAAAATTTTTAATCAACATCCTTTTGGAGCAAAACTTTTCAGGGCACATGCAAAAAAATATCTCTGCTATATACTGAAACTCGTGGTGACCACACAATTTAGAAATGCCTGACAATCTTAAACTGCAAGATGCCTTTTGAGATTCACTGGGTTTTTGGCTACGTGGATTTAGCTCTGAAACCCTGACAGCCTTCAGGACAACCTGGTGTACACAATAGTAATGGGAAAGACACCTACAAATACAAAAGAAGAAACAGCAATCCCAGGAAGCAACATCTCAGTGGAAAAATTTTAGCCCACTAGCAGCTGGAGGGTAGCGTTCCCTCTGCTCCCTACTTGGGAGGCAGCACAAAGCCCCACCTCTGCCAGAAGCTGATACTTCTTTTTCAGCCAGACTGCAGTGTGACGCTGGGAATGGTGCTTCCTCATAATTCCCTGCTGTTTGCTCTCTTGCTGTCACACCAGCACCTGCATCAGTGGTGACAGTCCCCGTCTCTGTCAGATCTGCACTCACACTTAATATTTCACCAGGAGTGTTTATAGTTCCATTCCCCAGGTTGGAGGCTGCTGATAGTGAGGAAGGCAATGGTGAGTGGTTCAAGGCTCTGGATAGAAAAGGGTCCCTCAGCCCCCCCTTTCTTGCACTAAAGCGAGGCAAAACCTTGGCTTCCAAGACACACAGTATGATGAGGAGCTGTCAATTTCCAACTTGTCAGGCTCAGGCAAAGGATTACTGTTGCATTTGGTGCAGTACACTACAGTTTGGATAATCCAAAAGACAAACTATGCATTGACTCAACCCACAGATCTCCATATCAGATCATTCTTGGTGCCTTTCAGGGTGTGCCAGGCACAGGCAGCATCATGCACCCCGACAGTCAAGCCCAGTGATCTTATCCTGCAGCGATTATCAAGTGGTTGGTACTCATGGTCCCCTTGGATCATTTGTCATTCACTTTGAGTTAGCAGTTCTTCTAATCTGTCTCACCTCAGTGATCCTCTGAGACAGTCTCACTACAAATAATGGCTGCAACGAGGTGTGTTTGTGTGCTGCACAAAGAAACACCACACAAAGGAGCCTCCTTTAAGCAGATGAAGGACTAGGCAAACTACAGGCAGGACTATTAAGCAGGAAGATCGGAGGTTTTGATGCAAAATGTATCATGAAAACATATTTTAACAGCTTGCAGAGAGAGTAATTTTCAATCAATAATTGTAAAATTAGGCTTTTAAACTCAGATGAGCAGTTTTTTGGTGTCATAATGCCTCCCTTTTCTTTTTCCGATCACGTATTAGAATGACTTGTTGAAATGTGAAAACAGGTAGAAAAATGAAACAAGGCATTAATGGGAGGAGCTAAAAGCATCGCATTTTGTTTGGTTTTTCAGTAGCTTGTACCCAAGTTTGAGCAAAGAGAGCAACAAAACTTATGTCTCCTGTCTGCACATATTCTTGTCTAGTGGCTGGAATTCAGCATTATGTTGTAGACTTTCAAGAAGAAACAGCCTGACTTCCCATGTGCCCATATATATCAAGTTCTATATAATCAAGGCTTGCATGCTGAGATCCATCTGGGATGTGATTGCCAATTTGTCCGTTTCTGATTATCGTTAGGACATTTATGTATTAGCTAGATACCGCAGAAGTAACATCCTTTGAATACTAGAGTATGTGTGAGGAGACTGAACTTACTACTAAGTGATACAAACAAAATTAGTTTGATTGTAAACTACGTGGTGCAGGCATATAAATAGCTAGAAAACATTGTGTGTTAAAAGAGGTGATGAGAGGCTCAGAAAGATAATCACTAGAAAACTTGCAGGGAAAAAATTTTCTTCCGTGCAAGGAAAAGATAAAACTGGCACCTGATGCGAGTGGCAGCAGAGCTACAAGCAATACCACAGGCTGGTTGACTCTGTCTGATACAAGCTCACCAAGCCTCAGAGGGGGTGACTGTGCTTGAGGTACATCCGTATGCCATGATTTTACCTCGCACTTGTGTTTGCAGCCTTGAGCCATGTACTCGGGCATGCTGCTGGTGCATTTGGAAAGGTGTCCTTCCCTGTGGAGTGCTGGCTGAGGGTGAAGACTGGGGAACTGCCTGGGGCACCCACAGGGAACATGGGCACAAGGTTCCCTGGCCATTAAGTCTCTCCTAAGGCAGGCCAACGGCTGGTGTGAAGGTCACCGCTGGTAAAGATGTAGTAGAGGTGTATGGCCTTGCAACCAAGATGCAGTCAGAGTAGTTACCTGTGGTAGTTGCTGCACCTGCTTTGTCCCAGGCTGCACATTGGAGCTGGTATTAGATTCACTTTGACCCTACCATCTCTTCTTCCCTGTGTGTAGACTGGATTTATTAGTGAGAGATGCCTCTGCCCAAGTTAAGGTGCAAACGAGCCCATATGCAAAAACCAATAATACAGATTTTATTTAACTGTTAATGTGAGGTAGAGAGATAGAAAGAAATGGAAAAGAGAGGAGAGGAAGAGAGAGATCAAGAAGAAGATAGTCACCACCCATGGATCCAGCAGTATCCTGTTGGTCCTTCTTCACCGTGTTTCTTGGTGGTGGGAGTCCCAAGGTAATTCAAAGTTTTTCTACTATTTATATATTTTAGCAAGCGAAGGAATTAATGCTCATTGGCTACACAATTATTTATTGGTAAAATAATTCCCTCACTTCTATTGTTAATTAGTCTCATGCTCAGTTTTTCTCTTCTTTTGGGTCAGTGGGTTGTGATCTTCCCCTTGACAGAATTACCTTTTACTCAGTCTTCTTTCAGTACAGCTGCTGTGTTGGCTTTCCTTGTCCATTTTCAGTGATATATTCTTCTCCCCAAACTTTACCTCCCCCTCAGTCTGAGATAACACCTGGACAATAGTACCACCTTTATCTTATGTTCCTGCTGTGGTGCCTCAACTTACAGTCCAAGTTCCAGGTATCCACGGAGGTGTATTCAGGGATGGTGTATTCAGACCACCATCTGCTGTGGTGGTCGCAGATTCCATGGTCCCATAACTTGGGGTGATCCTTTTTCACCAGTGATATGTATATGAGAAGTTCCTCCTTTACATAGTTTGCCAAATCAGGAGTTTTAGTCTGTATGCATGACCCAGGATGAGCTCCCTTCTTTTCTCCTCCTTCCTATCAAAGAAGGGATGAGAAGATAACGTGAAACAGAATTTACTTATGTCTCTTCAATTGTAAAAAGCATTTATAAAGAAATGGTGTTAGAACAAAAGGTTTAATGAGTCACATTTCAGATGCCTTACATAATGTTTCCTTCCTGAGAACATTAAAAGATCATCAGAGTAAGGAGGCTGAAGTCCTGCATCTGAAACTTTGTATGTTGGTTATCATTTAATACTATACAAAGCCAGGGTTGTACTAACACCATTGATCCTCTAGCGTCATTAATTCTATCAAAATCAATGCCTCCAGGCCTATTAAATCTTAACAACAGCAAAAAAATTACCAGATCAGGACGTAGATGTATTGTAACTTGGTGACGCACCCTTTTCAGTTGTGAAGAGAACTAAACTTTATGGGAAGAGATGTCTTTACTCTTCCTAAATTTTAATTCTTCATTGAAGTCAGTATAAGGAGAAAGCACAATATCTGGACCTATATTCAGCATTATCTGTTAGAAATAGCTCTTTGTGACAGGGCCACTCTCATCTTAAAGCAGAGGAAAGCTTTGGGACTCCAGTCCTGGGAGCCCACCTGCACTGTTCGCCAGAGGGGTTTGGGTGATACCTGCTCCAGGAACAGAAGGAACGTCCTCATTTTATTCATGAACAAGACTACTGCCTTGCTCCTTATAATAATTTCACATTGCTGTGAAGTGGAGCACAAACACTTTTAAAAGAGAGGCCATATAACTCACAAGTTCAAAAATACTCTTTTAGTTTAAGAAAATTGTTCTGTTAGTCTGAGACATAATGATGACAGAGAAGCTACTTGTCCACAAACAATTTTACTAAATAATTAAACTTATTTCATCTTACTGTTAGCAGCTGGAAGCATGATAGCTTCTTTTGCTTGTAGTATTAAGGTTTGATTTGAAAGGTGTTGCTTCAGTGAATGAGTGGTACAATTACAAAATACACTCAAATATCCAATGAGAACTGTTCTTAAGATATGATTCAGTAAGATAGTAGTTGCTGATATAAAATTGCCAGCACTGTCTTTTGCATAGCTGTTATTTTTAAGGAGAAAAAACCCCCTCTGGTGCTAAAACTGTGGGAATGAGGCCCTTTTCATGTCAAGAATGATGTATGAACTGATAGCTCCTGAAAGGTGAAGACTTACTCATCAGACGTCTACCTTTAGAGTTATGGCTGGCTGAAGTCATTTCACCAATTACTTTTACTGATGTCCTGAGCAGTCTGTGAGTTTGTTTTTGTTACCAGTGACAGTATGGTCCACTCTGATGCCCTCAGACCAACGTAACTAAACAAATTAGCTTTCCATTCCAAAGAAAATATAACCTAAAGCAATCTGTGACTTATGTGAAAGAAATGCTGGTTACAGCCCTTGGGGTCTGTAGTCTTACCTCTGGCCAAATTACTTTTAAAACCACATAGGAAAACTCTGAAATTCAATTAATGAGTAGAACTTACTACCAAAAAATAAATTGCTAGGGCCTTTGTGGATACTGGAAAATATATCAAACCTTCCAGAAGTGCAGCTTTTTATGAAATGTTCGAATGGCTTGAGAGGTTGGGGCACCGGGTGAGCAGCTCTGCTCCATAACAGCAGCGGAGGGAGCAGCAGCACAGAACGTGCTGCTCTGGGTTGAGTTTCCTGTGACACCATATATCACACAATTAAAAACACAAAATATGTGTATTTAACTGAAAATGTGTCTGTTTTGCTGGCATCTGATATAGAAGCAGAAATCACTTTGCACTTTACATGGTCCAAATCTCTTTCCTTTGTCTGTTTTCTCATTTAAGGGAGTCTGTGTTCTTCTGCCCCATAGAAAGTGGAAGGTCAGAGGGTGTTGTAGGATAAAGGTTAAGAAATAATAAACCATTACAGTTACAATTGAGTTTATTTCCTTTATTCCACATCACCACCTCTTGTGGTGCTGAGGTCTGGTCTCAGTAACAACAGAAAAAACAAGGACTTCAATCCCTGTTGTCATTTTTCACGCATGATATAAACTAAACCAAAATAAAGAGAAATAAAATAAAAATGTTTGGAATGTCTATATAACATAGGAAATGTTTAGGCAATGTGAGAATAAAATGCACTTCCTGACAGTATGAAACACTGGAGCTTTTTTCCCACCTGTCAGGAGAAGGAAGAGGAGAAAGAGTATGGACAATGACCTTTTTAGAGCTCCAGCCCCTGGAATCATAGCGGTTTGAAAACAATATTTTTTATTTTATTTTCAAGATAGTTGTCTATCCTTGTGGAACTAGGCAATTCTTACAACAGTTCACTTAGGAGAGAAAACAACAGCCTGACTAATTATTTCAGAAGAGTTGAGACAGATAAGATACTCCAGTGCCTATTTTCCCCACCTTTCTTTGACTCCTGAGCACCTCCCTAGAATTTATACATTTCTTCACTAGCAGCAACAGGAACTGTTTTAAGCTACATGTCCAAGATCAGAGGGATGTGCACTCCTCTCTCTTAAGGTTGTTTACCTTTACGCAAATGTCAAAAATGTTTACTTTTACTACTTATCACTATAGTTACTTGTAGTTCTTAGAACGAAACTCATAATGCTAGTTGTTTATCTTGTTTATTCTCATTATCCTGAGCATGACATCAAGATTATCTGGGTATGTTTGAGGATCAGAGGACTCTTACCAGTACCTGTGTAGAATTAGATGTCAGGCTGTACTTTCTTATAATGAAAATATCCAGTTGTGTATTCTGGGACTCTTGTGCCTGTCATCCTTACTTCGGGCCAACTATTCAGCAACTGCCGTCACATGGATTTACTCAAACACAGGATGCAGACCAGAGTGCGCAGCAGAGGTAATTCAGAAACTACTCCAATGAAAAGCATTTGAACTGAGACTTTGGGTGTCCTCCAGAAATTTCCTTTTACAGGGACACTGAGAACTTCAGCTACAGCATTCTTACAGAATGAAGAATAGATTTCTCATATATGCCTGTATTCTCCAGAAATATGGCATGGCATTACACACACCTCCAAGCACAAACAGTAAGTTTATAGTTCCCATTTCTAAGTGTAAACATGCTTGAGATTTTGCTTGTGACACATACCATTGATGGATTTACACTTGTGGAAATCAGAACTGGATTCCTGCAGGGTGCAAGTCTGACTTTATTCCATATGGGAATACAAATGTATTTCTAAAAATCACGTAAGCAAAGCTCTAACTCTGAAAGAATTGCAGACTATATTTCCACCCTTTAAGTTGAAGTTATACTTCTGAAAAATCCCTTGTCATTTTATTTCATCACAAATAACTCTTCTAAATACGGAGGCCAGGTTCAGACGCAAAATGGGATCTGGGATTCCAGCCGATTTCTTTCTCTTCACATATTCATCCCAGCTGTAAAGGTCTGTTGGTTAAATCAGGCCTTTAAAATGACTCCTCTATAATTCTGTGTCTTACAATTCAGCCTTTCCCAATCATCTTTGTAACTCAACTGCCCTCCAAGGATTCACAGAGGAGTGACTGACTGGCTTTGAGACTAAATAAATTATTCTGTTGATGGTGCCTAGGAGGTAATAAAATTCACTTGAGTCCCTCAGATCTGGAAAGCCAATGAAGTCAGAAGAAGGAAATAGGAGTAAAAGCTGTGTTTTGTCAAAAAGTCACTGAGTGTGTGACTGTGAATACCTGTAAGGGGTAGTCTCTAGAAAAAGAGGTTACCATTTCTGCAGCCACATTTGACACAGACAAAACTTAGAAATAATGGATGATATCTCCATTACCTAGGACTGTACCTCATTCATTTTCTTTGTGACCAGAAGAATATTTATATAGCAGTTTCCAGCCAGGGAGCTCAAGAAGCTTTAAAAACTACAATTAGTCTCACCTCTGAGTTTGGGCAGTGCTATCTCTATTTCACAGATGGAGCAACAGTGACATGGGGAAGCTGTTTATCAAATGAGCAAAACCAGCCTGTAGAAAAGGTAAAGCATAAGCCCCCAAATGCCTGCCCCCTGTTCCTGCACTTTGGCCATTTTTCTGTCAAAGAGTCTTAATGAACTTTATATATGTATAGAAATATCAGTGCATAATAATCTGCCTTAGGATTCCAAGGGAGGGCTAATAAATGTAAGAATAGGACATAAATCATTGATTAAAATGTCAGAAGTGATGAGAATAAAAGATTGCTTCTGCCTTTGCTGAATTACATATGCAAATTTGCATACACTACAAAATGAACATCTCTAAATGAATGAATTAGACTCTCACGTAGAAATGACTGAACCACATTTGCATACAACATTTATTAGGAGGAGATGTGCTTATTTTTGGAATAAACAGTGAGAACAAATCCCTGGAATCTGCTGAAGCAGCCTGTGCCTGCAGCTTGTCAGAGCACACTGTCTGCCCTGCCAATGTCTGCAAACAAGTATGAATTGTGCCCTGAAAAACCATAACTAGCAGAATCAGGAGAACACTGATGCATCCCAAACATTTACAGGAGTTTACCACATTGTTTGCAGTCTGAAAAAAAATTAAAACCACTGAGTTTTTCTTGATATTATTTTCCTTTCAGAGAGCCAGATTAGTACTTTGGCAGGTTTGAATTCACCATTAGGACAGGAGCACCCGTATTTATTTGAAGCGAACTCTATATTCTATTAGCTAAAAGACAGGCAAATTTTCAGTAAGACTCATCCCAAAGGTATTGAAGCAATTAAAAAGTATTGGAATTGGAATCGGAAAGTATAGCATACCCTACCTATCTAACCAAAACTCCAAATTATCTGGCATAGAGAATCATGAAAAAAAAAAAATCTTATCTGAAGTTTATGTTCTTATTCTATATTTTAATTCAAAACATTGTACTCTTCACAAGATTTCATTAAGTACTGAATCTTCTTTTAGGCTTTATATCACCCACAGCTTCTTTTATTCGAAGTAAAGGTGAGCACACTCAGCATCTGCATTTTCAGCCACCGTAAAAACTATTCCAAGTGTAGGAAAATGTTTTCAACTAGTTATAGTTAAAGCACAAGGGGAGAGAGGAGAGCAGGAGGAAGCATGTCAAATCCATCCCGAGTCCCACCCACAGGCATCCCGCAAGAGACTCGGACCACCTCTTCTTCTTCCTTTGTTGCTAGTTACTTCTTGAAATGAAGAGCTTATGGAAAAACACGTAAACCACTTTTCCCTGGGCACTGTATTTGCAGTAGTGAGCCTACAACTATTTCAAGAGCTTTGTGTTTTCCTGTCGTAGTTTAACCCCGGCTAGCAGCTCAGCCCCAGGCAGCCTCTCACTCACTCTCTTTGGTGGGATAGCGGAGAGAATCGGAAGGGTAAAATCCCCGTACTAACCACTGTGAAGAAAATTAACTCTACCCCAGCCAAAACCAGCACAATGCAGCAAAACTGTGGACTGTAATGAAGAAGAAAAAAAGCAAACCACCTTTTCTATACACCTTGCCGGTTTTTTTCTGGAAAGTCTATTGCCTGTGTTGATGTCGTTCATCAGCAAGCCCGCTGTGAGTTGGGATAACTCTCATTCGGAAGATCTCCCGGGATGCGCGAGTCCGGGCCGGCGCCAGGCGGCAGCGGCGGCGCTGCCGGAGCGCCTCCAAAAGGGGGCTGGGAGCGCCCTCTGCAGGCGCCGCCGCAGCGTGCGGGTCCCTCCCGCCTCGGGCCGCTCCGCCCGGGGCCCTGCGGCAAATGGCGTGTCCCAAACCTAACCCTGCTCGTCATCACACTCCGGTTTGTGCCACCGTGTCACCGGGGTGCGCACCCCCTGGCAGATGCTCACCTATTCACTCACTGCCTGGGCAGTCAGGTGCACCGGGTCAGGGCACACTCAGCCCTTCACAGGTTACACCTGAAGCTGAAATGCCTGAGAGACAGGACGCCGTCCAGAGGGACCTGGACAAGCTCAGAAAGTGGGCATATGGGAGCCTCAGGAGCTTCAACAAAGCCAAATGCAAGGTCCTGCACCTGGGTCGGGACAACGCCCGGTATCAACACAGGCTGGGGGATGAATGGCTGGAGAGCAGCCCTGCTGAGAAGGACTTGGGAATGCTGGTGGGTGAGCGGCTGGGCATGACCCAGTCATGTGCTGTTAAGCATGGAGAAAAGAAGGCTCCAGGGAGACCTTCAGTACTTAAAGGGGACTTACAAGAAATATGGGGACAAACTTTTTAGCAGGGTCTGTTGCAATAGGACAAGGAGTAATGGTTATAGAAGTCATAGAAGCGGGATTTAAAAGAAACCTGGATTCTGCTTGCCAAACACATTTTCCTGTGGCATTCCCAGTTCTCAGAGACCTGAAACAAAACAGTACTTCAGTACAAATGAATCTTGGACAGCTGGCTACTTTATCAGTAACACTATGTACCGAATAGCTCTTGAGGAAAACTGCGTGAAAAGGAAAGTGGTGGCACTGTGGCCATTTGTAACGTTCCAATTTCTCTGTCACTCTGAAGTGTAGGACATAGGACATCATTCTGTGTAAAGCAGGACCTCAAAACATGCCCAAAACTCAGAAGAGCAACTACTTGGCTGCACACCCTGGCTTCAGATCCCTCAGAGCTTGCTTTCCAAATGCATGAAGATGTATCATCTCACGCATAGCAACCATTCTCTTCTAGACAATTCTGTCTCACCTTTGGCAAGCTTCAGTATGTCAGTCCCTCCAAGGCCATTGTCATTATTTGGAAGGACTAATTTTTTTAAATCAGACCAAAGCATAAGTTTGAGCAAGGAACATGGCATTTCTTTTCATCTCTGTAACACTTCTGTGGCTTGGTCATAACCTGGACCCCTCTGAACAAGCCACAGAACAAGCACAGAGCAATAGGATGGCTCCTACTCTGGCTCACTGACTTTCCAGGGAGACACAATTTTAAAAGAATTAAAGTTCAGAAACCTTGGGAAGTTCACTTGTAAACAAGCGGATTTGATCTGATTTGATTTGAGTAAGAGGATATCTGCTAGGTTTGATCTTAGCTGTGTCACCAACACATCTACTGGCATTTCTAAATTGTGTCTCAAGGCAAGGTGAAACGCAAAGAGATTGTGCTGATCTTTGTAGTGACACCAGATTTTACATTTTACTTAAGACTCCATCCTCATCATAAACAAGAAAGGCTTTCTAGAACAGACCAAAACAAAAATTCCCCCACCAAGCGGAATCTCCCTCAACTTACAAAACCAAAACCAAGAATAATAAATAAATATATCCAAGCAACTCATCTTTTAAAGATAATCTTATTCTTGAAAACACAATATGCATTGCTCTGCATATATTTTGGGGGAAAAACAATATTTGCTAAATATATATTTTCTCCATCTTTGGATACAATATTTTGTTGGAGACATGCCAATCAGCTGGCATTCCCTGCCCACCATAATGGACTGAACATGTCCCCAGAGTCATTCCTCTCAAGTATACCTTGGATGGATTTATCCCTTTGTGTCCTTTCATCAGGTTTCACCAGACAGCTGCTAATAGGAGGGCAGAAGGAAATATTGGCAAATGTGTCAAAAAGTGGTCATAGCTATTTGACCATTCTGAGTCTGAATATAATAAGTATTGATTTTTTTTCCTCTTTCTTTTGTATTTGGTACCATTGGTTTAGCATTTTGTTACCATATAATTATTAGCAAAAAAACTAGAATCAATATAAATACAGCCCTTCAGTTCTTAATTTTCTGAGTTATCTATACTCATTTGTGTTTGGATTTAGATGCATTTTTGTTAAAAATCCTCTATTTTCATTTAAAAAAAAGAGGGGGGGGAGAACTCCAATCCTATGATTCCAGAAATTTCTGTTAAGTTCAGTAGGGGGGGTACTAAACATTTACAGTGAAAATAAGACTTGTGCTTCAGGAGTTTTCTTCCCAAAATCACAAACTGCTGCTTATTCTATGACTCTGTGCAAGATAGATCCAAATTGATGATATTCTGACCTAGCAGTCATCCGGGAAGTACTTAAATAACAATTATTTCATAGCAGAAGGAAGTTTTTTTAGAGACCTATGTAGAAATAAGTGAAAATTCTATGCAGTTTCTGTTGTCATGGTTGTCTCCATACAAATCACAAAACTTTTAAAATAAGTCCCAGTAGCAGATACTGTGTTATCACTGTCAGGTAGAAGCACAGGATCTATACAGTCCTAGGGACACAGAAAAGATGGCCCAATCTCTCTCAGAGAGAGATTATGGAAGATACTATGAACTCAAGTCACAAACTTCTTTGCATTACTTTATTCAATTTTGCACTTGCCTTGAAACACTGATGATCAAAAAGAGGCTTTGAGATCTTAGTTTTCCCAAAGCAATCCAAATTTGTCGTTTTGACAATATATGGTCTTAAATACCATGAGTCTCCCCAAATCCAAAGACACCCACCCAGTATCCAGCTAGCCCGGTGAAATGTAGTTCTTGGGGAAGCTCTGATGAACCTCCAGTTCAGCACACATTGGCCTTCTCTGTAAGAACAATGAACCACCAAAAACTGGTCACTCTTCTCCTTGCAACCCAAAGATCTCCTGCCCACTAGGCTCTGAACCTACCCAACAACACCATCGGAACCAGCACCTCAGCTCTGTCAATAGTGGGTGTTCTGCACCGTGGTCAGAAACAGAGTAGCTCATACCCGATGGCCTCCCAGGACAGCTTTGCTGGACTGGACCTGTGGGTTTAAGGGCTCTTGTCCCAGACCTCCCACTTCTCATGTTGCCCCTCCAACCACAGAGGGTTGCCGAATAGCAAACAGACCCTCTGACTGCATTTCGTGCTCTGGGGGACAGGAAACTCCCAATGAGAAACAATGGTCTCTGCTCTACTTTTTCGAGGAAATGGTGCAAATTCTTAGCAGAAAGAAAGACTCTGAGATGGAAGTAGTAACCAACAGCCCTGAATGGAGGAGCTGGTGATCTGGGAGGAGGGGACATAATTTTCTGAGTGACCATTAAACGGCATTTGGAATCATCCTGTTAGTCAATACATCCCCCCTGAATATTCAGGGGTTGTTTTAAAAAATATTCACTTTATTTAGTTACTGAACAGTTAGTGTCTGAATTTCCAACATCTGCAACAAATCTACCAAGCCTAACAAGTAATTACAAGAGTTTCCTAAGGCCCTGAAAACCTTGCCCCTCTGTCAGCAACAGCTGTTCCATTAGTTTAATAGTCTGCATAGTGCCCTCAAGATCCTCAAATTGCTGCTTTATATTTCTGCCTTGGAAACATTGATGTATTTTGAGAGCCTTTTTGTCACCAAACCACTCTACTCCTTCCAAAGAGAAATATACAAAACCAGGAAAATCTTCTATGGTTGCAAGCAAATGGTACAAATGGTCCATGAGATGTGAAACATTCCCAGGAAATTTCCGCCTCCTGTGCACTTCTGAAGGGGTGTTTTACAATGTTGTCAGCATAAATTAATGAAATCCCTGTAACATCTGAACATTATATAAAAGAAGGATGGTAGCTTACAAAAGCAATTATTTTTCAGTGTGAAACAGTAGGAGTGTACAGGCCATTTTAAAAAAACTTTCCGGGTCTATACTGCCCATTATTGCTAAATATTCTCAATCCCAGAAAGAGTTTGTTTTGTCTTAATTATTCTTTTTTCATTTTCTTTGAAATTATAAAACTGCATTATAACCACTTAAAAAGGGCATTCAAAACAAATATGGAGTGCACTCAAAGCATTCTGTCAGAATATGTTTCAACTAGAAAAATTCATCAACTTGATACGGAAATGTCTTACAGGAAGATTTTCTGTAACATTTTGCTTCAGTTAGTAAAATATTTTCAAAAATTATAACATCTGTTGCAACATATTTGGTCTAGATTAACTTGATTTCATCCTTGAGTTATTTAGTTCAGAAATTTTAAATCAAAAATAAAATTGTAAATGTAATTTTTGCCAAACACAACATTCAGCTATCTTTCTCCCTGGCATTATTTTTTTTCTGTGTCTTCCAGAGAATGGAAATTCCACTAGAAATTCCCACAGAAACAGGACTCTGTACACAGCTCTTACTAAAGTCCTACTGTCAGCTCCATAGGAACTTGCTGTCCCTAGCTTCTTAGCATCACCTCTCTGCTCCCTTCAGTAGCATTATTAATGAACATTTGGTGTCTCGAAGATTGATAGATTTGAATTTAGAGCAGCAGTTTATCAAAAGGATTCCAGGTTTCAGAGCTTCAGGACAGAGCTGGCTGCAAGACTGGCTCCAGCCCTCCACACAGAGACACCTGAAAGAAGATATCTTCAGATGCCATCAGCTTGAGTCCATCAGCTCAGCCAGGCAGAGCCCGTGAGCAAATGCAGGAGGGCTCCGTAGTCCATTCCAGCTGAATCTGCATGGATGGAGATGAAGAACCATTTAGACCAGCTCTCAGGAAGCCTATCAGAAGGTTGCCCTGCCTCTCCTTTGGATTGAGATCCAAGAGCTCTTTCCCAAAACAGAATACTGAAAATAAGGCTCTTACATGTAATCAAATTTGCTGTGGGCCCATTCACCTCTCTCCAGTTTCTCTCCACACGAGTGCTGTGATGTAAAATCTGCCTTTCCAAAGCGCTCAAAGTACAAGTGCTCAGAGAGGTGGGATCCATGGCATGGCCAGAGGCAGAGCGAGGGTAGCCAGCCCCTGGCTCCTCCCCAGCCTCTGTCACCAAGTGGAGACCCTCCCTCTGTGAGACTGATGTCATCCCTGCAAGACACTAAGCCAGGAGAAAGGGCGTCAAGGAAATGAACAGTCTTCAGGCACTATCAGGTTGTTTTAACAAAACAATATTAAGGATCAAGCAAGCTGACAAGAGAAGTGCCAGGCCTGAGAGGGAGCCCCCCGGCACTTGCTCAGGGGAGGTGAGCAGAATTCCTGTGCTCCTGCAAGGATGTGCCAACATGCTTTGCTGACCAGCTTACAATAAGGATCACCAGTTCTGTCCACTCATGATCCCCTTCAGGGATGAGCTGCCTTGACATAACCTACAGCTCTGCAGCTCACCTATGCATAAAAACTGCACTGTTTTAAGTCATTGTTGTTAAAGCTGCATATTTGTCTATTAATACGTGAATTGAAAGCTGGCCTAGGTTTAGATTGTCACTCTTCAAAAATAAGGATCTGTAGTTGTCTTAATGTAGTATATAGAAAGAAATAATGACAAAGGGCTGAGAACAAAGAGGAACATATTCTACCACAGTACAAACCCATGGTATACACAAATTCTGAAGACTATTCACTTGAAGTCTTGGTAAGGAGATGCATGGAAAGGTAATATGATAAAATCGTCTTCATTTATAGGCAATCATCATACACAGCTACCTGCACGATGACCCACAACTTCATTGATAATGTACATCAAGCAATAAATCATTGTTCTGATGTTCTCATGTTGTCACATAATTAATCTCTCTATTCCTTGTCAATGTAAATCTTGCAAGATCTGGGGAAGTACTGCTATTCCATTTTGTCAGCCATAACCTTCGGTCACTCAGGCCTTTGGCATTGCACAACATTTCAGTATTCACCCTCACGCATCCAATCTGTATGAGCAGCTCGAAGACATCCCTTCTCCTTTTTGAAAGCCTGCTTAATTGCCATATATGCTCATTTACAACTAAGAGACCCAGATCTACACAAGAAATCAAAGGAAGGTCTTTTTCTCCCAAAGTCTGATTAAATGGTGATATTTAATGCCAGAGGATGTTACAAAGGCCAAGCAAAAATGAGCTCAGAAGAGATTAGACATATTCATGGACAATGGTGCTACTGCTGCCTACTAAACACAGGCTCAGAGGCAACCTCTAGCTTAGAAAGTCCTTCAGTATCTAAAAGGAAAGCTCATGCCACATGCACACTGTTATTTATGTTCTTCCTTGGGCATCCACTTCCAGCACTTTCAGAGAGCAAATACTGGACCAAATGCAGGTGCTCTCTTCCCAGCCTGATGCCTCTGATATCATTAATTTCCAGAGCAGTATGGACACACTTGTTCGTGAGCAAGCAGACAAGGAAGGTGCAGTTCCTACTCCTTGAGCTGAAGGAAGACATGGTTCAAATCTGAGATAGAGCTGCCTTAAACAGCACTTGAGGTGTCTGCAGTGCCCACTCTCAAAGTCCACAGGGCTTCACAGAGCTAGTACTCAACACATTTCTCTGCTTTATTTCTATACTCAGGGAAGGTGGAGTGTGTGACAGGAGCAGGAATTGCAAAACATGGATGAATGGAAGAAAATCCAACTAAGCTACACATGCAGACATCACAGTCTTCAGTTTAATGCTACTAATCACAGTACGACCAATGCAGAGTAGATCCCTAATTTACAGGCTCCTGTGTAGATAACTGGAGATAACTGGTTTCAAGAAACCAAAGGACCACAGATCCAGAAACACACAGGATCAGGGCCTAGAGGGGTTCCTGCCTCAGGACCAACATCCTCATCTTGGTGACACCTTGCTCCACTTCACCTGCTTGGAAAAAGTCCTACAGCACAACCCAGTGCCCCAGCACAGAGGAGAGCCAGCACAGCCTTCTTTTTTCTAGCCACTTATTTGCATTTTGACATCATTAATCATCGCTCCACAAAAATATCTTATCTTCTCAGGAATACATCACTGTGTGACCATTTCACCTTCAAATTTTTCCACATTGGCAAAAGCTATGTATTTTAGGCTTAAAATCTTGGTATGTCATAGGCTCAGCCTTCCTATACAGAAAGTATGTCACCCTATTTTGATCTCAAGTGTCTCTAGCTGGAGCCCTAAATCCTACTTATAGCAATGAATAATAATAATCAATATATACTGTATGCTTTCTTTCATATTTTCATGTATAAATTGCCCATATCCCTTAAGAATTGGTGTGAGAAAATACATTCTGTAGCATTCTTCGTAACAAAATAGTTACAGCTTATGTTACACACTAGAAATTCAGCGAGACACAGCAAGAAATCAATAAAAACACAAATTGCTCCATCAATACGTACATTCATTTATACTCTTCAAGGTTATCTTTGCTATGCCAGCACAGAGACACATTTTCTCCATATATAGCCTTGCATATTAAACCAGGCAAGAGAGAAGGGAAAGGAAACAAAAGCTATCAGTACAAATCTAATCTAGCTAGCATGCACATTCACAGACTTTAGAGTTGGTTTTCCTCTCTGTTCAGGAAGCAGTCTGTAATCTGGGTACACCAGCTGACACTGACTCTCCGTTTCCTGTAAAATTATCTTCTCCCAAGGCAGATATGTTTAGTTATAGAAAATATCCCCAAATTCATCTTAAGTACATATCTCTCTATGCACTGGTATAACATCTATGAACAGGACTTCTTTTGCACCAGTGAAATATGAATGTGTTACGACCAGTGAATTATTGATGGGTTAAATTCTGGTTGGTGGTCATCCATGTCAAAGGAGAACAAAGAGCACTCACTAAAGTGTCTTTTGGGCACTTCATGTACATGGACTTGTGCTAGAACCCACTGCTCCAGGAAGACCACACAATACTTACATCTTTATTCATGTTTCCAGCCAGAGATTATGATGGTGGTATTTTCAAAGAAGAACTAGGTCTGTTATGCAGAAAAAACTGGTTCTGCAAACATTGGAGTTTAGGGACAGAAGGGGCTGCATTCCTAGTAAGAAAATGGAAAAATACTAGGAAAGATGTGGGATAGGATCTTGTCAGAGGTCTCTAATAGAGTCTAAACAAGCGTAGCAGTGATAGGAAAAGGTTTCTTTGCATGAGGTCTCTGATGCAGACTAGCTGCACGAGGAGTGCCTTTCTTCCTGTAGCAGTCAGTCATTGCAGAGAGCAGCATTTCAAGAGACCACCCTGGTGAATTCATGCACTGCTAGTTTGACACATTATTAATATTGCACACCATAATACATTACTTAGTTGCAGAATTCTAATTGCACCATTTATTATTTGTACTAATCAATCAAAGCCTGACTTGCCATGCCCATGTCATTGGTATTTTCCCATTCTGTCCAGTCCTGATGCAGTCTCTTGACTCTTATTTCTGTTGTGTTCTCTATTGAATGCAAAAATTCTGCAAGTTTAAGCTGAACACACACTTCCTACGAGGAACTGATCATTACATTGCTTATGGTGGATACCCATTATTTTTGTAGGCTGATCTTCACAGTGTTCCCAAGAAGAGAAAGTGAGCCTTGAAAAAGCACAGAAAGAGCTGCTTCCTTCATAGCACCTTCCTGGTGCTGAGCGTATGGGCAACAGTTATTCTTTTTGCTCTTATCCACCACTAGTGAGAACATCAAGGTATAGGTGTAAATTAATTTGATGCATTCTGGACATCTCAAATCTTAATGTAGGATCAGCCATATGTTGCTGCAGAGTGTGTCATGGATTAGTTCTTTTGTTTCTGGTGAGATTTCCATGCCTAGAACTTATATGTCTGATCCAACTAGTTTTCTGAAAACTTGTTTAATTTTTTAGCTAGTATGGATTTTTCTTTTTTCATCAGATAAAACCTTCAGATGAAACCTTCGTTAAAGGCCATACCAACACCATGAAAGAAAGTAAGATGGAAGTCTGTATTCTTGGAAAGCATCTTGCTGCTCTGGAGACAACTGGATGCATCTCTTTGCCCATGCAACACTTACTATGACTCCGTTCATCTGCATGTGAAGTGCATTTTTATCACCCCTTACTTTCAACACAGGTACAGAGAAACCTTTCTCTGAGCTTTCCCTGACAAAACCTCAGTGAATCTTACAGGCAGTAACAGAAGTCTATACCAAAGAACCCAAACACCCATACACCATTGGAGTTTCATAGCAGCATGTCTTGGGGTGACTTTATGATGTGTATCCCCCATCATCGCTCTATGCCCGGATATGATTCCTGTGCCTTTCTGTGCCTTTAAACTGAGCCCAAGAGAGGGAAGAGAAAGAAAAAAAAAGGCCAGACGAACTTTTTCAAAGCAGTCTGTGCTTCAAGGTCACCACTCCTCTGTGTTCTTCTGCTGTGGGGAGAAGTGTGAAGGAAGCACCCTTCCTGCTTTCCAGCCAGCTTCTTCGGCTCCGTTTCTTCAGGGAGAGACGGAGAGTTAAACCTTGTTTTTTCTGGGACTTTGGGTTCTTTTTTTTCCCTTCTCTTCTGGACTGGTTCAGAACATCAGAACCTCACCGAGGGACCTTCCACCGGCCTGGAAGGGGGGCCCCCCACGCCGACCCAGCTCCGAGGAGGAGAGAGACCACACCCACAGAAGGACTCTCAAATCTTTCAGGTTTTGTCTCCACAGCGAGAGATTTCATTATTTAGCATTATTATTCTTTTCCTGTGTGTCTGTTAAACAATAATTTTTATTTCCTCTTTCACATTCCTCCAAGGAATATTTCCTTCCCGAACCTGGTGGGGGAGGAGCGGCTATAACCTGCCTTCCTTTGAGGAGACGTTCCTTTTGGACGTTTCCCTGAATTTGGCCCAAACCAGCTCACAGCACAATGTTAAAACTGTAGAAACTTCGTGTGCTGGAAAAGTTAAACAGAACAGTAGGCAAACTCATTCCTTTCCCTCTCTGGAGGCAACTGAAAGCAAGCTTCCTAAGTGTTTTGCCCTATGCGTGGTGTCTCAGCAATACACGTGTTATGATTTTTGCCCAGTCTGTGTTCAATATGGAAATGACAGTCTTGCAATTTTTGTAATCATCTCACAATCTATCTCTGGATTTCAGCATTTAGGCAGACAGGGGCACTGCAATGCCCCATGATTAGCTCTGATTGTGAAACGCCTTCCATAACCAAAATGATAAAAGTGATCAATCACCTTAACAATAGCTAATAGCTCTTATCCAAAGCCGTAATAATCCCACTCTGCAGTTTGACTATAGCAAGCTATTACCCTATGAGCCCAGCCTTGTGTCTGAAACAGCACTGTTCTCTCTCATCTAACAGCCTGAAAGGACACCATATATCATGGTCCTACAGGCTTCTTTCCACCTTCCTCCATCCCTGCACAGTAACTCCTGCTTGTTTCTGACTCTCAGCATCATAAAATCTCAGTTAGCTCCCTGGGGGGCTCTCATAGGAAGTCTCCAGCCCCTGAGGTCACCTCTTGCTGTCTGGCTTTTACCTCACCATAAGTCATGTCAGTACCAGACCATTTCTTTTCACACCCATCCTTTTTCCTAGAAAATTGGAAAAATACTGTGAATTTTTAAGCACGTTAGCACTTGGCATTTGAATGCTAATAAAGAGCAGGAAAATGAGCTTGTATCATAACAAGTGTGATCCCACTGGCCTCCGTGGCAGACCTGAGGGCCTTCAGAGGGGCTTATACAATCCATAGCATCTCTCTGAATGGTGATGCAGGGATGCAGTGACACTGTTTTCCAGTTCAGCTACTGCCTCTCTCAAGAAGGAATTACTGAGGATGCCACAACCTTAAGGTCATTCCACTGAACTGTTTCTACCTCTCTAGTTTGCCTCAAACCTATTTTTGCTAATTTCTAATTGAACTAAGTTGAGTGTATTGACTGTTAAAGGACTTCTCACTTTTATACATTATGAGATAAAACCTTCTGAGAAAGTCAAGACAAAATTTGTGAGAATGATGGAATACGAACACATGAAAAGTTTTCATGCCAAAGCAAAGTCAGCTGAGCATCACACAGGAGGGATCATAGAATCATAGAAAAATTTGGGTTGGAAAGAACCTTTAAAGGTCATCTAGTCCAATGCCCTCTCCAATGGATGGTCATCACCATTTGTGTTTCAGGAAAAAATCGTCTTCCCTATGCTGGACTCAGAAAGCAGCGGGATCTTCAGCATCCTGTAATTGAGTGTTCATTTTTGCCATCTGCATATGTACTGCCTGATACTTGCTGCTGTTTTTCACACCAGTCTGTCATTTCATTCATAAAGCCAGGCAGGGCACTTCTGATGCTGATTTAGGGACAGGGTGAGCTTTCAGTTAATATTCCTCAATGACTTTTCTGCAGATTTATCACTAAGAGTTAGTGCAGCCCATCAGCAATCCTGCAGCGGTGAAGCCATGAATGGAAAAAGGAATTCCTGCTGAGATAAGACTTCTCTATAACCTTTGGAGAGCCACACAGACCTCTGGCCTGAGACAAGAAAAGAGCACCATGGAGTTGGGAGAGGTCTGTAACCCAGACCACAGGATGAGCCAGAAGCACCCACAGCCTCCCAAAGCTTGAAGAGTAGCACAGCTTTGAAGTATTCTTTCATTAATTATCTTTTCATTAGGTAATTTATTAAATAGCAAACAGAAAGAGAAAAAAAATCGACTCATCAGGACTGTAAGATAAGTAGTATCATAAACGAGGTAGAGATAGGATGAAATGCTTGAGAAAGTGGAGACAAATTTCTCAGCCAAGACAAGGGAAAATCTGGGTGCAGGATGGTGAGGGTTTTGCTGAACTCTCTCCAAGAACATTACTTGAACCTGTGGGCACTTGTAATGATCTCGTACAGACAGCAGCTCCTCAGGAAGGCTAGGGGTGAGAAATATGGGGCAAGCAAACACTTTTTCACAAAGCCTGGACAGCACTGGCACATCACCGTATCTTTGGTAAGGTCCTTGTTTCCAGAGACCTCTCTCTCTTAGAAGCAGACTTCAGCTCCCACATCCTTATTTAATATACCAATAAATTACCACAGTTTCTCTTTTCTCCTGCAATGCCCAGGAATCGCATCCATTCTAGAGGCACGCTTCACTTACTCTGTGATTCAGTAGCACTGACTTCACTAGTTGAGCTTTTGCCTTCTGGTTTAGGATGAGAGAAAAACCTGATTTGGAAGTGTTAGATGGAGGATAAAAGGTTTATTCAGATTTAGTCTGGAGTTTTTTCCTCCTTGCCTGTCCTCTGAAAATCGCCTCAAATTCTTATCAAATATATTTAGCAATTTTTCCACTGTAATAACCATAGTTTCTATATTACATTGGGGTTTGAAGTCAAAAATAGATCCCCTCATCTTTGGTACATCTACAGGTCCTTTTTTCTTAATTTATTATTTCCTTATACATTTTGTTCACATGCTCTCTTAGTAGAGATACATTTCCCACTGTAAGTCCCAACATTTCTGACTCCCCACTGTCTGTGGCTCTTATGTCCATGACAATATCTGTGTTTCTGGATTCACAGCAGCTTGTCTACCTGTGTCCAACTTAAAATTCATAAAAGTTGCATTTCATTTCAAGCTAATATTTTATTCATCTTCTGCAGCAGGGTCCATTGGTCAGAGGAAATTTTTCTGAGCTGGTGATGCTGTTGTCATCTTCTTTGTCCATGCTGTGCACACTCTGCTGGCACATGCTCTCTTGCAAAGTAACATAATCCATTTCAATTTGGCATTTCTTCCCAAATATCGGGCATTATCATTGCTTACATTGGTTTTCAGTGCGTGTCTATACATTATTTTTGTTGACCAGGATTTTCTGTCACTCTCTTTTCCTCTGACATTCTGTATTTCCCCTACCAGCCATAGTGTCACCTCATATAGCCTCCATAAGAAAAAATGCAGCTTCAGTTGCCACTTTTAGGAATGTTATTTTTTTTGCCACAAATTAATTCTAACTTCTCAAACACTCCTGTGAGTATTTTGCCCAAGATTCTTGTCATGATCTTGTCCCTTACTAAAGACTTTGGACCTCAGGATTGTTGGCCTCAAATGAGTCATGGATTATGTTTCTCTTTTTTTGAGTCTTGGATTTATAGATATAGATATGGATATAGATATAGATGCATACACATATGCTTGCATTTATATACACATATGAACATATATATGTTCATATATAGTATATGCATGCAATGTTAGCAACATATTTTTCTTCCGTGATATTTTTCATCTCTTCCCAGTCATGTCTCCAAAAGGGAGTTAAATGAAAATTATTAATGAAATGAAAACATGACCTGGGTCTGATCAAAGTGTTGCCAAAACCGAAATTACATTCTGATTATCTTCTTGTTTTCCAGCACCCGTATCTTGTGATATGAAGTGAGATTTAAACAGTCTTCAATTGTCTCCACATTTTCAGAGACTTGTAATGTTCAATTTCCAGCCTTTTTCTCAGGATGCTTTCTTAGCTGCTTCTCCTCCTCCTCCTCCTCCCTTGTGTCGTCCAATAGCCATGAGGAGCCAAAAAATGTAAGACACCTGCTTTGTTCAGTACCTGAGACAACCTGATGAGCAGCAGACACCACTCCTGCATAACAGCTGATCTGAACTGGCTCATGCTGAAAGGTACAGCTCCCTGCAGCTCGAACCCCATGGAGCTTCTTGCTTAAGATAAACATCTATGTTGCTGACATGAGGCCTCATGAGGCAGAATTGATTTTCTAGATCCCAGAGCCCAGAAGAGCTGAACACCCTGAAGAATTACCAGCCACCCTTCTCTGAGGTCAGAGCAGGATTCCAGGGCTAACAAATGCCTAGTGACTGCTGAGCTCAGACCAGCTCCTTCTGTGCTCAGGATTTTGGAAGATCGCTCTATTGTGCACTGTATAACTTCATTGTTTCCTCAGATCGGGTGAACTTACAGCCATATCTGCCAGAGACGTGAAGTGATAGAGCAAATTTGGGTTGGGCTAGAAAAAGCAGGAACTTGTAGCTATAGTCCATCGTGACCAGACCCAGTCCAAGTGCCACAGACTGTGTGGGGAACATCACCATTGCAAAGGGCTGATTGAGGAAGGGGTTTCCACAAGGTTTCAGGCAGCCTCAGAGCAGGGCATCTGGTAGGTGCCAAGAGCAGACCTACTGTGGGCAGTGGGGCGCAGCCAAGCCATGCACCCTCACTGAGGGCTGTGTGATAAGTCATAGAGCACCAGTTTTGGTTCACAACATCTCCGTTCCTCACTTCAGTGTCAGCTTGTTTTTCTCTGGGCTAACTTGTCTGACTGGCAAGATTAAAAGATTGTGGAAACCAGCGAAGTCCTGCTTACGTTTGTCCTGCTTTTGTCACAAATGCTGGTTTAATGAATAGATGATAAGAGAGATTGCTCAGGCTTAGCCAAACGTTTTCAGAACGAAGTGACTCATGGAAATACTAGTCATTCAGTACACAGCCAAAACCATCAGAGAAGTCCCTGTTGACAAGCTAATTAGGGAAGACAACGGAAACATCTGGCTCCTGCAAGAAGACTGCAGCCAAAGGAATTCCTCCTGTGAAGGTTTAAGAAATGTAACAACACTGGAGGCATAAAGACAGTGGACAAGTTAGTGCTAGTGCAAGGAGTCATACAGAGCAGTTTGTGAAAGACTCAGAAATACCTGAACACCAGTCCTCAGACTACAAAATCACAGAGATCTTGTCTTGAACAACCCTGATTATAAACCTACTCTGGGCAAGAGCCGCTCTGATGTCTGTCTAGAACTTCCTAAAAGATTTGCCATGAGAACTACCATAACAATTCACTGACTCCAGAGGACTTACCCTTATTGCAGTGATCATAAAATCCTTGAACTGGAATGGTGTTGGAATGGACCTTAAAGATCACCTAGTCCCAGCTGCCCCCCTTCCCTCCCCACAAAGGGCAGGGACACCTCCGACTAGACCAGGTTGCACAAGGCCTTATCCAACCTGGCTTTGAATACTGCCAGGGTTGGGGTATCCACAACCTCCCTGAGCAGCCTGTTTCAGTGCTTCACCACCCCCACAGTAAAAACTTCCTTCCTAATAGCTAACCTGAATTTCCCCTCTTTCAATTTGTGCCAAATAATCCTTGTCCTATTACTACGGCTCCTGATGAAAAGTTCCTCTCCAGTTTCTCTGTAGGTCCCCTTCAGATAGTGGAAGGTTGCTACGAGGTCTCCACACAACCTTCTCTTCTCCAGGACGAACAGCCCCAACTTTCTCAGCCTGTCTTCATAGGAGAGGTGCTCCAGTCCTCTTATCAACTTTGTGGTTCTCCTCTGGACTTGCTCCAACTGTTCCATGTCCTTCTTATGTTGGTGACACCAGAACTGTACCCAGCACTCCAGGTGGGGTCTCATAGAGCAGAGTAGAGGGGTAGAATCACGTCCTTCAACCTACTGGCCATGGTGCTTTTGGTGCAGACCAGGATCCATGGGCTTTCTGATACTGCCAGCTCATGTTGAGTTTTTCATCAACCATCACCCCCAACCCCTTCCCCTCAGGGCTGCTCTCATCCTCCCACTTTTCTTTAAAACCCCTATTTTATCCCTCCGTAAGAAAGGCCACATGAGACAATGGGCCCTGAATGATTGTGCTGGGGCTAATTCTTCTTTTTCCCCCATTATTATTTTAATCATATCTGAGGTAATATGGGTTTTAGCCTGAGCAGATCTTATTTAATCAAACTTCTCAACAATGTCATTCATAATGATGACAGTCCAGTGGGAACTTGCAGCATCCTGAATTAAATCAAGTAGAATATAAATATAACCAAGGTATTCTCAAAGTAAATACAACTAAGCAGTTTAAAAATGGCAGCTGGCTTTTGCTTTTTAATTGGGGTGACATTTTGCAAGGCCATTTCTGGGTGAGTTTCATATTCTTTCATTCTCTTCTGCTTTTCCTATTTGTATAATGTTACCAAGGCATATATGAAATACATTTCAAAGTACAGATATCAGCTCATTTACAGCTGATTATAATAGGCAAGTGGTGCAGTAAATGGAACACCCGATTTTCTCCCCTCTTTTTTTTCTTTTTGGTTGAAGCTTTTGTGATGTTCTCCAGGTGACTCCCATGCATAATGTAACACTAGCAATGCTGTTTGCATAATAAGCTATTTTCTACCACAGAAGCAGAAACATTTTATCACTATAGAGAAGGCTTGGATTATGAATACATTTTCATATAAGTTGATTTATGTGAAAATTACCAATAAATGCATTCTAGCCATAAGTAAAATGTTTGTTCCCACTTAAAGGAGTAGTATTATTTGAAACTTAGGGGGAGGGGGAACGCACATCCCACCAAGGGAAACTACTTTATTAGTGTGATTCAAATGTCAGAGCTTGCAGTCACCTTCTGAGGTATGGAGCTCCCTGAGTTTCCTCCAATGAAGTCAAATGAGAGTGGAAAATGCTCAGCACTGGATAGAAGTACTCTGCATGTCACTACACTGAACTCCCTGCTCTATGGCATTTAATGCAGTATAAATACTAGTCTGCACCTTCTGCGGTCTTCACAGCAGTTGTTTGTTGCCCTCTCGTTTTAAAAGCAGCTACATTTCAATATTTTGAGGTTTCCTTATTAGTATTTTTTTTTAAGTTTTGTTTAAACTAGAGAAACACTGTCAGTAAGACCAACTCTGGAGCCTCACCTCCCTGCCAGTGCTCTAGGAACAGGGCTATGAAGCCTCGGTCCAGCCCAGCAAAAGCAGAGCAGCACCTCCACATGCCTGAGCAGACCCTCACCACTCTCATACCCACACTGCAGCAAGTGGAGCAGTGGCATTAAAAAGCCTCCACATGGCCCTACACCCATTTCAAGATCAGCACAGGATCATTGCTCACGTGTTTGGTCACAGATGAAATCTGACCTAGATGCATATAAAGCACTAGTCTCAAAACCGACACCCTTGAGACTAAGCTGGTGCCCTTTGAAGGCAGCAAAATAGAGGGCTTTGGATGTGGCCATTTGCATTGGAGGGTATCCCAGAACCAATTAATTGCCATTGCAAGTGCGTTTTTGATGGGCTAGGGTAAAGTGGCATTCCTTGGGAAGTGCTGGACTTGCTCCTACTCAGTGAGGAGCCGTTCCTGCAAAGTACAGTCTGTGGGCAAACCCTGGTCCTCCTGAGCCTGTGGGGACCTCGGCAGAGCTGTCTGGCACAGCAAGGCTATGTCCCAGCAGAGCAGATCAAGCCTCTACCTTTGAAATGATGAATAAACGTACACCTCAAGTTTTCAAAGCAATACACTGCTCAGATCTCCTGCTACTGTAAATCAAGGTGGTTTTTATGACACCAGAGGAGTTCTGTTGGGTTACATGAGCTGAATGCCTGATCCGATGCTGGTGATCAAGATTATTTCTGCTTAATAGATAACTCACAGAAGAAAACTTTTCATACAATATGTGAATTGTTTTCAACCCTACAAAATCAAAAGGCTAATGCTTTAGTTAGAGGGGGATTGACTACTGCTAATGAACAACATACAACATTTTTTGCCTGAAACACTACTCTATAGTTGTAAACATTGCTTAATGTCATAATTTCCCTGTAGATTTTGTAAACTTCTGCAAAACCACTCTTTGTAGAACTCCATTGATTTCACCTGCATTATACCAAGTAGATTGGTGTGAATTTTCTTCCAAATACATACTTATTTTTCTAAATGCCTCCCAGTTTTACTAATTAACTTCTCCCCCTTTCCCCTGCAGATTTGCCTGTGAGGAAAAGCACTGTTCAGCAAATGGCCTTGAGCACTACATGCCATTCTTCAGTTCAGCAGCTGAGAAAACGCTGTGACTCTTTAGCAGGTGTCACTGAACCTCAGTGGGAAACTGGGCCCTCCACAGCGGGCTCAGCAGTGCTTAGGCCCACACTGTTTGTGGTCCAGCCCTTGCTGATGGCAGGATACACAGTGCACTGTCTTTGTGCGAGATCTGACAATGCTTCTGCCCTGAGTTGCCTCCAGGCAAAATCCTGCATCATTCGTTCCCCCACTCTGCTGCTGAGAAGTATTTGTACCTACCTCTGCTTCGCATTTACATTTGCTATTAGGGTCACCTTATAGAGCCCAGCTCACTGTATTTCTCACTCAAGAGAAGGATGCTTTGTATAAAAAGGTAAATTAAACACTTGTCCTAAGAGGGATATTCCCTGGATATACCCTGATTTCCTACATGACCCAGGCAGCACTCCTGTGCCCTGAAGTCTGCTGCTTAGATGTCCAGCTCAGGATCCCTTTTTATGGGTAGCACAAATCCTTCCAAGCCTCTCCTGCATGATGCCCTCTTCATGCTGTGACTGTCTTGTAGCCTGCTTGGTAGCCCTCCCCACACACCAAGGAGACTGGCTAATAGCTGTAAAGATGCCTTGGCAAAGTTTCTTTCTCTATGAGATTCCTGTCTGTTCTCTGTGCTCTGACACTCACTGGCACTGGTGCTGTGGCAGCTCCATTGGCCCCAGTTGTGGGTCACTGAGCCAAAATCTCTGACATGATGAAGGAGAGGCCCAGGTTACCCTACTGCGGACATGCTAAGCAGAAGGTACCACCATGAAGTCCTGGATAAATTCACTCACTTATCATTGAATCTTGGGCTCCCAGCATGAGGAGTCTGGTTCAGCTTCCCTTGTCCTGCTCCCATGCATAACAAAACTGATGCTAATTCACAAAGTAGCACTGACCCTTATGTTTTCATATTTTCAATTTAAAAATATTTTAAGATATATCTATTTGACTACCATTAAATACACTTGTTTCTCTTAAGATAGTAACTAGTGTAACTGCTGGAGCATGGATTCAAGAAATTAAATTAATTCATATTCAGATGAGATGGTGTGGAGACTAAAGGTGGAAAGCAAGCTACAGAATATGGGTATCGGATCATGCATTCTTGGTTACACATTTACTATATCTATAACAGCTCACTTTTCTATTTTAAACCCTACTAAGTGGAGACTATTTAAATGTACTGCTGTAGTAATAAAGAAAAGGTCACCTCAATGTCTGTCTTGGCCATTAATCAATCTTCCCCATACTTTCTAATTATCTTGATTGCCTGATTGAATGAGGCATGGGACACTGATCATCTATATGTTCCTTGGTTATATCTGCTCTTGGCAATATTTTTTTTTGAGACAAGAGAGGATTTTTTCATGTAGTGACTGTTTTTCAAAAAAGATCACCAACTTCTTGCTCTGATAACCATCTCCTTTGCTGCCTTATCTCCCACCATTTTCTGTAGCAGTTTTGCAGACTGTTCCCTATAAAATGCTGAAGTGTCTTTAATCATCTCAGGCAGCAATTTTATGTTGGCTTTTTCCTCTCCTTTTCAGCAATCTGGGATTCCCAGCATTACTCTTTCTCTCTCTCTTTCTCTCTCTCTCTCTGTGTCTCTCCCCCCTCTCTGATTATGAACTGCAGCTTTTTTGGTTTTAGAGAGAGCTTAATGCAATGCAATAACACACAAACACACGAACGAATTGTAGACATGGAAAGAACAGATTTTTTTTATAGTGATAATTCTCTTTTACTCCTGGGTGTCACATATCCAAGAGGGACTCCAGAACTTCACCAAGACCGTCCAGATAGCTTGTTACCAGGACACTCGGGACCGCACAGCACATCTCCATCCCCAGGTGACAGGGAGGGCCTTGTGGAAAGAGTGTGGCAGGGGACAGGCAGCAGGTCACATGCAGCCTGCAAAGATCTAGCCCAGGGATTGAAAATACAAGTGACAATGACATAGAGAAAGGGGCAATTGTGCTGCTCCCATATGAGCTCTGGGAGATTGTTTGGTCTCAGTTCAGCTGTACAGGGTGACAGGAGACCTGCAAGGATGTAAGCATCATCTTAATTTTTCTGTACTGAATTCATTGGGAGTTTGAGATGTTTGAAGAATGCAAAAGGGGATCCTTTGGAAGCATTTCTCACCCGCTTTGATTATCTCTACAGCTTGACTGAATGAGTCATGCAACCCAGCTCCTTCAGATATGTATTAATGCCAGGCAAACAGAGCGTATTCAACACATCACTGTCTTATTGTGAGGTTTGTTTTTTTCCTGTTCATAAATAGTTTGAGAACATTGTCTGAAATCTTTGGCCAGTAATTCGTGCAACTTACACAGAGCCTACAATTTCCTCAAGCAGCTTATGGTGAACACTGTCTTCCTTCAAAGCTGCATCAGCAGGCAGGCAGCCTCCGCAACCTTTCAGTGACAGACACCAGCAACCTCTCCAAACCTCTGCACACCTTGGGCCTTGCTAGAACCAGTGTGCACTGGTGGTGTGATGCTTAGGTGCTCCAGCCACATCCCAAAAGCCTGGATCAGACTGAACTTCTGCAGCATGATATAAAATTGGAGCTGAAATATTGCTGGGCAAGTGCTATCCTATTTTTCCCGGTGCAAATGCTGTTACCGAGAGACAACTGCAACTCATAACACTCCCATTCTTTACACACTGACATCCCCAGAATCAGGGTAATTTCCCCAGCAACTCTGGGGCAGTGGGCTGAAGCTGGGGGAACCTAAGCTACTGCATTCCCCAGTGCAGCACCAGGATCCCCAAACCTGGGCTGAGCCACCTGCCACCCTTCCAAAGCAGATACCCACTTGGGTCATGAAAGAGGTCGGTTGAGATTGCTGGAGTGTCACACTCACTTCTCCTCCTTGGCAGAAAGGACCCACAATGACATCCGAGTAGCTCCTGCTGCCCAGCATATCCTGAGTCTTGGTGCTTCCCCACCCTGCACATTAACCATGCAGCAGATGTACATGTATCTCTGCCCTGAAGATCTAGAGAGCTTGGCAATATGATTTTCTTTCTTTTCTCCCCTGTTTTGTTTTGGTTTTGGGGTTTTTTTTGGAGCATTTTGTTGGAGCCAGCTACGGATTTTATACACTGCAGAGCCGCACCGGCAGCACTTGCAGTACCTTGGTAGGTGCCACCCCTGGCAAATGG
The DNA here is from genome assembly GCA_013398115.1 of Falcunculus frontatus. Taxonomy (NCBI): domain Eukaryota; kingdom Metazoa; phylum Chordata; class Aves; order Passeriformes; genus Falcunculus; species Falcunculus frontatus. The sequence continues at coordinate 1,433,348 of VZRV01009655.1, read as the reverse complement.
TGCACTCTATTAGAAATAAACAGTACAGCCAGGTGACCATGGGTTAAGGGAGATTACTGTTATATGACTCTGTCTTATTTCCTAGGCTTCCAAAGACAAGCCAGCAGTGATAAATGAAACAGTACCCCTAATGGAGAATCACTAGCTGCAAAATTACAAACTTTAGATTCAGTAACAGTGCATTCAGGCAATATTTACATGACAAATAAGAAAAACCTCTGACAGAAGAATCTTTCATGTACTTGTCTGGTTTTATCACTCAGCTCACAGTTTTATCTTGCATTCAATCATATTGCCCTTCATGTGCCATCCAGTAGCCAAAGTACTAAAATATCCTTAATCTCTCTGTATCTCATTACAATGTGAGACTATGGTTTTGTAAAACTTTCTGTTAAGTATGATATATCTCAGCTGCATAAAATATATGCTCAAAATTTATACAGTACATGGAATAGCACTAAAAATTCTAGGACCATCTTAAAAGCAGAAGAACTGGATAAAATTATGCAGAAAATACAGAGTGATGGGTAGGTAAAGTGTTATTAATAGATCATAAAGACAAATGAAAAGTATCAAATGCAATTTCATTTGATAAAGAACACAGAGAAATACATATCAGTAGGTCTGATGGCATAAGACTTGTTTTCAAGATTGTATCCTTCCATCCTCAGAGGAGGGCTCCATGACATCTGCTTAGGGCAAGCACAATTGAAGAGAAATCACTTTGTTTTGTTTTTAATATATAAATCTATAGTCAGTATGACATATTTTCAGTCCAGAAGAGCATGATACAATAAGTCAGCAATGTTTAAAAAGATTGTTATTTACTCGATCAAATCCTTATCGACTTTAGATCATAGACATTCAGAACCGCATAGCACTGGAACCTTAACTGCATGCAATTATTGTCATATCTTGGTGTTAAAATTACTCAACACTGGTCTACATTTACAAGTGGAAATCTCTTTAGAGAAAAGCAAGTGTGAATAACGTTGTTGTTGTTGTTATTGTTATTATTACTATTATTATTATTATTGTTGCTGTTATTTTAGCCTCATCTTGATGGGGTTTTACACTCTGAAGAGTATCAAGTGGCATTGTGGAAGTCTGGAAATCTCTAGAATGACTGAATGTGGAATGTGGTATTATACTGCAAATAGCTGGCAATTTATTAGTTACACATTTCATTTAACTACATCAGTTTCTGTGTATTTTAAGATCTCTGCTTTTAAGTCTCTCTAAGACCCCCGTTGTTTCAATTACTTATCACTGTGGCCTGAGGTATCATTACTGTGCTGAGGATAATAAACAACTCCTCCTATTTCTGCTGCCGGAGCTGTGACTAACTTAGCATGATCAAGAAGCAGCATAGGATGGAGAAGTAAGTGCCTATGGTAGGTGGTTGATCCTAAATCATATTCTGCTCTGCCAGCTTTGTTATGTGGTCTGGGGCAAACCTCTAAACCTTACTTTTTGGAAGAGCTGAGTGCTTTATGAGCCCACACCATATATTGACTACACAAGATCAGACAGTGGTTTTGAAATCATATATCCTCTGCTGTTTCTTTGCTGTAATAGGGTTGAGGTCTGTTGTTAGGAATAGCAGGAGTCTATTTAATACAGTGAATTTAGAAATGCAGCATTGAAGGACTAAGCATGAGAGCCATTCCATTTGCATTACAGCATGGAGCTGGATGTCAGTGCATGTTTTGATAGGGACAGCTTTAGCACTTAGTGTCTGAGATGTTTGTGTTCTCCCATGAAGACACAATGCTTTACTGACAACTATCCCACAACCCTAATGTTCCCTTTAAAGTCTGGATACAGTTTCACCTGGTTCTTCCTGTTAATGTCTTATTAATGTTCTCTCCATAGCATATTTGTATATTCTCTTGCCTGGTACCAACATTTGATCAATTTAAAACAGAATTTAGGTCATGTAACCTCTGATAACTTGTTATAACCAGGCTCATTCTGTTGATTAAAAAAGTCTTAGTTTACAAGAACTTTGTCAGCCCTGAAGAATGTAGTAGTTCAGAGTTATCTCTTCTGTGTCTTACCATCATCTAACTTAAGTCAGTTTTAAGGACAAAGAATTATGTCATCTTTTTTTTGCTTACAAGGCCTCAGAAGTTATACATTAAGAACTTTTTCCTTTATGGCAGAGTAGAAAAACACTCTCTAAACTCAACATTTATACAGAATCCTGCTGTTACCATTCTTGCAATCATGTCTTTCAGCTAATTTATTCCCATTAAGTCTAATGTTACAGAGAAAAACTGCTTTGCAAACATTTAATGGCTTCTATCAGTCTGAAAACACGAACCCATAAGTTCCTGCCTCTTTAAATATGTTTTTTTTCCTACTGATATTCAAAAGAAGCAGTCTCTGGTTGCTTTCTCCTGAAGGTGGGAGACTGTGAGGTCTCAGGCATCTGAACATGGCTTCTTTTTCAAGGGTTTTGTGAACAGATCAACTTGCAGACTTGCTGACCTAAAAGCAGATTTACCATCCAAAAAACCCTGACACTTCAATAAGAAGGTTCAAAACACATCTCCAGTGCTCCTTTATCTGTGTCCAATCATGGCCAAGAATTGATCATATTGCCTGTACCCCATCTTCCACCAACAACTCTGAAAAGAAACTGTCTTTCCCCATCATACTGCTGGCTCAGGTGTGTAGACTTTCCAGAGTGCTGGGAAGTCACAGAGCTGTGAAAGATTGAGTCTGCAGCTGCCTTTAAACTTGCTCCACCCATGGATTTGCCATCACAGCAACTGTTCTAGCCCAAATGTCTTTGTGCTGTATTCCTGTGGTATTGTCATCTGCCAGGCAGGTGCAAAATCCTGTCAAGACACAAGTGTAATGGAGCAGAGTAGGGGACAGGCACTGGAGGCAAATCCTGGAAAACAGAGATGCTTCCAATCAAGTCAGCCCTTCAGGACAGCTGTCCTCCACAAATCTGGCCCAGGATGGAATATCATCCAGCAGAGACGAGTTTTTAATGCCTCCAGGATTATTTTGGAAGGAAATTCTCCTTACAAGATGGGAAGAGTCCACAGAGAACTCATGCAGGTCCCCATGGATGGACTGTGAGCAAAGAAAGGCTGCCATGCTCTCCAGAGACAGTAGCTGCTGGTAGCTGGGTCTCTTGCAGAGATAAAAAGATTGATGGCTTCTTGTCTATCCATTAGTTAGTCCCCAGTCTGGAGGGAAAAAAGATAAGAATTTTTGAAAATTAAACAGAGAGACAAGGGTTGTTTACAATCTCTGCATTAAAGATGTGCAATGGGATGAAGTTACCTTCCCCAGTGCTGAGGGTGCTGTGCAGTGATTTGTTCCAGTGCAAAGTGTTTACACAATGCTTGTATTTTATACCCCCACACATAAATGGCAAAACAACCCACTCCCCAAATTAGTAACGACCTTTTTTCAGCATACAGGTAAGCAATTAGCTGTATATGGTCAGCTAATTTATTTAAATTAGTTAAAACTTTAGTTTACGTCCTTACAAGAAGATTGTAATTCCTCTCACATTTACTCTTCCCCTTCCTGCTTGAAAATCCTATTGTACTAGTCACTGTAGCATGGCAGATGTAAACATCAAGCTTGGTTTTCCCCACATACAGAAAGCTCCTCCTTCAATAAAAACTGAACAGCTTTTTTTTGTTTTGCCTGACCCAGATATAATGTTGAGGTGTTACATATAGAGCTGCATTATTGAAAGTTACAGATGTTTTACAAAATACAAAATGAAGAATTCAGGTCTTTTAAAGTGAAAATTGGCACTGTTTTTATGTTGCATGCCTTCTGCAAAGGCATGAAGAACCTTAGACTTCAGAGGGTGTAAAAATCATCACTCACAAATTATATAAAGTATAATTCATTTCCTAAAAATAACATTTGTGTGTGCTAAATCTTCTAATTGTAGATTGTTTGGTGTTAATTATACATAATACCTTGCTATCTGTCAAGATTTCCTCAAAATCTAATTCCCAGAACTAATTTTTCATGGTCTTCAATTACATAAAATACTGACTTCTAGACCCAAAGAAGAGTGAAGTAACAGACCTCAAACCTCCAGTGGAACAACACGGTCATTTCAGGCCTGTCAGGGAGTGAAGGAAAGACTGTTCTGCACTTTGGGAAAAGAAAGGACCATTTCTTTCGCAACCCAGTGAGTTTTTAGCAACAATTGTTTAAAGAACCTCATTAGCATAAGAAAAAGGCTCTTGGTAGAAATGAATTAGCAGTCACAGTGCAGGTGAAGGAGGCAGATAATACATGCAAGGTAAACGGAATTGATTGTGAACATGGTCAATCATGTGGCCGTCATCTCCACCTGCTTTTTGTCTGATATACACTCCCATGTCATAGGGAAACAGCCCCACTTCAGTTTCGTGCTTCATATGGGAGCACAGCCTGTACCTGGAGATTGTGTCAGCTCCTGTGTCCCTTTGGGCGTCTCTGCTCTAGAGCTCCCAGGGTTGCTCAGCATCACTGGCTGGCTGGTGGCACTGGAGTGCCACCAAGGGCACTCCATCCCAGCCAGCAGTGGATTGTAACAATCTCACAGTCAGCACCTGTCACTAGAGTCGGGGAGAGAAGGCACTGAGGTACAGATATATATGCCTCAAACAGCTGAGAAACATTGATCAGGATTCAGCTGTCCTCCACTCCATGCTTAAAACACTCAGTTCTACAGATCTAAGGCGAGATCCCGATTGAGTGTGAAGCAGTGAACAGGGACGGAATCATACAGGGACAGTCCTGCAAAATTTTTAGGCTGGGTTACTGATGTGCACAGATGCATTTCCAGTAAGGTGCAGTTCTGAGGATGGGGTTCTCAGCTGGCAAACAGACCAAGGAGTCACACTCACCTCTCCTTTCCTTGTGGCAGGGATCCCAAATGTTGGGTATTACTGTCATCAGCATCATCATGATTAGTTTGTATGGAAACACTGGTAACTGCAATGCTTTGAAAGCATGGTTAGCAGTGGTTGTTTGGAGAAAAAACAGAAGAAAAATTAAATGAGCTCTTTGCAGGTAGATCCTCCCAGCTCCTGGTCACCAACAATTTAGTGACTTCTTGGCATGGGCAGTGTACCTGCAGCTCACATGTAATAGTCAGCCACAGCCCGATAGTCTATACATTTCTCTGATGTCTTTTGGATGCATTATAGTTTGGATCTTCTCAGAGTCTACGGTGCTGAGCCCACGCATGTGGCATGTAAAATAAGTGTGTTTTAAACTTTTTAGTTGAATGAATGGTCCCCACCTTTTACAGCTGAAGGAGTATTGAATCATCATTCTTCATTCACCCTTCCCACACCACTCATTCTTTTATAACCCCGTTATAACCATTTTCAGGTATCCCTTCAACAGACTGACAAGCTCATGTTTATTTGAAGTCTTTTTATATGAAGGTAAAGCTGAAGCCTCCCTAACGCACCTCACACTTTGCAAAATGAAAAAAATGTAGATATTATACTGTATAATCTGAGAAATAATATTTGATCATGTAATTAGACTGTGTCATTGGCAAATGCACTAGGGAACAGAGTTAATGTTGCATGTACAACCTTAATTTTATTTCCTGACTTTTAAATGTCGAACTAGGCAACTTTAACATTTTCTTAATGCAATTTTTGTATGGAATATTATATAGGCTATTACATATGCATGCATCTTGAAATACGGAATACATTAGGCTGTGGCACACAGATTGTGGCGCACACATCTGAGTACTAGATGTCGGCACTAGTCTTGACTGGCACCAGCTCGAAGTTACACAGGTCATTTCAGAGTGGTGGTCTCAGTGTTTTTGAGTGTCATTGCCCTCTTGTTTATTTGGTATTTTCTGTAAGTCTTACACCAGAGTGTTACAGAGAATTAGCTTGAGAAGTCTTTTTTTAAAATGGATTGAGGATACTTTTTACAACCTCCTTTTTACAAAGATAGCCTTATTTGAATATTTAGGCTTCAGCAACTTAAGAGAAAAAGTATGTCCTCAGAAGTTTAAAAATTATGAAAATGTAAAAGAATACTATAAAAACATAAAATAATTTTCTAAACATAATGACACCATGGCTTTACTTCCTGATCTCTGCAGACCTCCCTAGGTATGAAGACAGTACAATCGAAAGCTAAGAATTTCCCCTTTCAAGTGGTAAGTGTAAGAAGTCCTTTTCTAGCTACAAAGGGCTATAAGATGACTGACTTCAAGGCTGACTTATAAAGGATTAGACACTGTCCTTTCTCCATCTTGTTCCATGCTGTAATGTCAGGGTATCTCTGAAGCTCTATGGCAATTTTAGAGGTTAGAAGAAATCCTTTGCAAAGACAGAGTACTGAAAAAACTGCAGGGTAGACATTTGGATAAACCAGAATACAGGAATGATTGATGTAGCTCATCTAAATAACTCAATATTCAGTCATCAAATGAAAAATAAAATACACCATACATGTATTGTCATGAATTTGTGACACAAAAGTGTACCATTGGACATAGGGTTTTATTTCTCTGGTCAAAGATACCTAATACGTGTCAGGACTACGAAAATTCAATATCATTTGACAAGAGCAAGATATCTACTGTCTTCTGAGGTTACTCTTGAAGAATGTCACCATGGACTGGATGGAATGTACCACTAATAAATCACAGCAATGTTCTTCCAATAGACTAAGTGATTTTTGAAAAGGGCAAAAAAAAAATCAAATAACATATTCAGCTAACAGGATTTGATCAGCCGATCATCTAGTGAATATTAAAAGAGCTGATCTGATGAATAAATTATTCAGTGGAAGCAGGCGAAATTAACAAATTATGTATTTGCTGAACAACAGCTAAACCATTCAGCACATATATAATTATTTATTCATACATATTTATAAATAGTTCTTACACTTTTTTTTTGTTTCATCCAGGTGAATAAAAACTCTCAACTCTTTTTTCTTTCTTCTGAGGAAAATGGAAAGAACCTGTCTTCAGAAAGCTTGATCTCAGGTTAGCATCTCATTGAAGCCAGCTTCATTTGCATTTTTAATCTATGTAAGTGAACATGTGAAATCTTAAATGTGTATGCATCAGGTTTTATTATTTAGTTTTCCAGTTTTCAGGAAGCAAGTGTGTCTGTCTGCAAGTCTGCCATTGTAAAGAAAGAAAGGCTATGTCTGTGCTCATGCTTTGGTTAGATGTGCTGGGGCAATGGATTTTCTTTTGAACCTGGACAGCTGTCTTTTTTGATACCTGGGTTTTCCAGGAGCCACAGTATCTTGCTTTCATACCTGTATATGGTTAGAAAATGACAATTTCTTTGGAAATCATGGTCTACTCCATCATTAATAGAGCTGAGCAGAGAGGATTTTTTCCCAGCAAAATAAAATTACAGTAGCCATAGTATTAAAAAATAAAAGTGGTTGAAGAAGTACAGAGACAAATAAAGAAAAAAAAACCCCGCAAGCTTTTTTTTTTCTTAACAAGCTAAATTCTGCATAAGTGAAATGGTTGTTTGTGGAGGGACAGCAAGAAATGCAGTCTTCCTCACTTTCTTGAAGAGCCATTCTTCTAACAGCTGGGAAGATTTTCATAAATTTTTAAATGTTAGTCCAGATTAAAATAATGTAAGTTATCTAAATTCTGATCTTGTCTATTCTGCCTAAGGATGGAAGAACCAGCATCAAACCCAATAGATACTTCCAAGGAGAGTGGCTGATATAAGACTTCCTCAATTTTAAATTAGGATTCAGAGATAGAGCATTAACTAAAGTTAACTTTCACCTCTCTGTTGATACCAGTGGGCAGGTTCTTCTGTTGTAGGTCACAAACTCATTGCCACATAGCAAAGAAACATGAATATAATAATGAGGATGCTCAGGGTATAAAGAGATTTTTGTGATAGAGTAATCACAAAAGTAAAGCTGATGGATGCTCAGGGTATTCTCTTATTATTACCTGAGACCACCACAGACATCTCATCATTTTTTTCCCAGATCCTTTGCATTTAAACAAATAAAAGCATACATTTTTATAGTAGGTTACTTATTTGAAGTGCTGTTCTGAGATCACCTCTGGATGTCTTTTGGTAGCAACTCATCTGTGTGTGATGAGCCAGAGGTGGGCGATGCATCGGGTGAATTCCAGCCTCTGCAAATACAGCATCTGTGCATTTGCCATTGAGCAAACGTGGTTTCAGCTATTTTTTTTTCAGTAAGCAAATGTAGCTTGTGGTGGACACATTCCCAGGCACAAAGACTTGCAGGGTGATGGAATTCCTTCTCACTTGAAACTGCAGCAGTCTCTTGGCTCTACTTCCACAAAATTTTGCCTTTATGTGCTGTTGCCCCTTTTCCCCCCATTCCTATTAATGTGGAATTCAATTCAGTTTATGTTTAAAAGATTTTGGAACCACCTACAACTGAGCCATTTTGTGTGGCACCAGTCAGTGTGAAACTGATGTCTCAGGAAACTCCAGGTTCTGCCCATCACTTTCCTCTTTTCTGGACTGTAAGAAATTATTTTGACCCCAGCTTTTTAGGATTTCACACAAGATTACTAGTGCTGCTTCTACATGATTGCTAATGTAGAGGAAGCCCTTCATTTCAGTTCCATGAAGTGGTTGAACTCTGCATTTAACAATGCAGAGCAACTGTTGTCATTATTTCATGTAAGTTTTAGGGGCTGCCTGAGAGTGGGATAGTGATGAAGGGAAATGCAGGGAAGAATTTCCACCCTTCAGTTCCTAGGCTCTCTTTAAAGCTGGGAAAGACATATAGTACGAAGCTTTACTTCAGCAAAGAATCATGTGTCATTCCCATGCCTCCGTCACTGTTGGTATCTTCAGGCATCTTTCAGGCCTGCGTTTTTCATCAGATTAAGCTGAGTTGACTCTGCTCGGTAGACACCACAAGGCTGATCATGTGTATCCTGTTATGCTTAAACCACAGTCAGGTTCCCCATCTAGATGAGTTCAAGGAATATTCTGTGTCCAGCTGTTTTCCTCTGTCCATCTCTGTTTTCATTGTAACTGATGTGCACAGCTTTCTTGACAAAATCTGACCATATTTTGAACAGCTGCCAAGCTGTGCGAGTGCTGGGCCCAAGTGTAAAATTTCAGTGCAAAACATCAGTGAAGTCTCTACTTGAGGAAATCAACGTTTTCTACTCTAATTGAGTCCCAGCTCACTGTAACTTCCGACCTGCAAGGACCACCTTTTTGCAAGCCTGGACAACAGAGACTGGAAAGTAAATGAAGGGCAGGAACCAGCAGGACCAGCGAGAGTCACTCAGGTTTAGTCAAGAAGCTGGGTCCCAGCCTGTGGAACACCAGCTCTGCCTTTAGCTGCACAGCCAACGGACCTCTCAAGAAGCTAGTCTCAAAATGCCAAGTGCTGCAAAATGAGGACTAAGCATTGCAAAGAGCAGCTATGCATTACAGGGCAACTCTACGTCATATGGTGATGGCCAAGACCAGGAGAGAGCACCAAGCTTGGGCAGGGGCTACGGCAAGAGCTAATGCTCCAGAGAGGTGAAGCTATTCTAAAACACTCCAACACAGACAGTGAAGATGTTTTAGGGCAGGTGGAAGTTTGGACTATGCTATGTCATTTGTTCTATCCATTATGTATTTCTAAAAAAGTCACAGCAACAAGTATCCTATACTGTTTCTCCCTGCTCGAAACTGCTTTATGTAAGCTATCTTTAATTAAAACAAGCTTTTCCATGTGTCCACAATTGATTCCTTAAAATATTAATAATTTTCCCTACATTGGATATCAGAGCCATTACTTTTTCCTGTGTATCCTTTAACTATATTTAAATAATTCATTTATTCATTTTCCAGCCCTCGGGGAGATTGGGGTTTCTTTTACAGCATGTGATCCCATTTAAAACGGAGGATATTTCCTCCTCCTAAAGTTATAGGGTATTTTCTTTCTTTCCAGTGTTTACTCAGCATAACAAACCAGTTAGCAACCATTTTATTAAGACACAAATGTAGCATGGAAATAGTGTCTGCCTGTGTATAAATGCCCTTTCCACTGCTCATCAATCTTGCACTAATTAGAAAGACAAAAATATTTTAAAACCAATTAATGTCACTGAGAAACATTCAAGTAATTCTCAAAATACAATGTAACCATGATAGATACATTTCAATTATTTCAAAGCGTTTTCACAGAGCACTGAGTAAGCATAAGGGAAAAGAAGGGGCTAAAAGCTGCACTGCTTGGCTGATGAATCTCTGCCATAGGACGTGGATTAGGGTTTAAGTGAGACCAGCAGTTCACATTCTCCCTCAAAAAGCTCCTGAGTCACCTGATTAAAGTGCAACCTTGACAAATATGCACAGTGTTGTCTCTCACAGTTGGAATCACCAAAGAGGCTAAAAACAGCACCGTGCACTGCATAATCTCTAACCTCAGGGGACAACAAAAACAGAGAATTGCTGTGTCAATCTCATTTCCTTGTTAGGCTCATTATCATAAATGCAGGCCTTTGGTTTTGAATGCCACACTTCAATAACATTTACCTATCAACAGCTGCTGAAATATTGAATTCCACAGTCATCTTTTCCTTTTGATGCTTTCCCTTTTGTTTCTTTATCCATAAACATGAGCAACTGAGCTAAGCTTAAATTAACTAGCTGGGGTTAAATGTTTAGGGCAGCAAATTATGGCTAGCCTGCTTGCAGAGTGGTTTAGATTACAGAGGAGAGTTGCCAATCTCAGCTCTCATCATGCACTCCAAATGTGCAGAGCAATATTGGCAGTTCATGGCCAAATCCTGCATGCTTTAGTTATCACAGGAGCACTGCTCCCATGAATAAGTGGAGCAAGATTTAGCCCCTGCTCAGAAGATAGAGATGAATCACACTTTTATTCTTTGAGTACCTCACAGTACCTTCAACACAGGCATGTTCGGTGATTGATAGCCTGTGTCTAGATTGGGTATTTTTCTATATACTGACAAATATTCTCTTTGTGATGATTTCTAGGAGCAGAGGAGTAAATACTGCAGCAATGTTGGGTTTCTTATTTTTCATTGTGTCTGTTGTCTTTGTTTTGATTAGATTTTTTTCCGAGGGTCAGTTACTTCCCATCATTTTTCCGCTTAGAGTGCTCTGCAATAATCCTGTTACAGATCTCCAGCCCTTAGTGTCAGTGAAACAGTGAAAACTTGCATTAGTAAACAGGTAGGGAAAGACAAAACCTTCTCTTCAGGGTCAAATCCCAAGTCGTGGCACAGTCTAAGGGAAATGAAGGTGTTTGGCGTTCTGAAAACGAGCTGTTGGTATCAGCTAAGGCTTTTGGGTTTATTTATTTGATCAAGATAAAGGCTATGTGTTAACTGTTTTCATCCAGCTTGTAACCAAACTGGACCTGCAAGTCAGAGTTAAATGTTTGGTTAATAATAATTTCATGACTACATGCTGAGACCACAGGGGAGCTGTAAGCTTTGCTGCATGGAGCAGACACGGAAAAGGGCAGCCCAAAACTGCTCACAGCAACATCTCCCAGTACTTCGAGACCATTTGCCAGTCTAGGGCCACACTCCTCAACTCCAAAGGCACACAGTCCTCCTGCAAGAGTGGCTGCATACCTGTACAGAGCTCAGGAGCAAAATGGTGTTTCCTTAAAAAAGGTCATTACACAGAGGAAAAGGTGGGACCACCAGGGTTAAACGCTTTTACATCACAGGACTGACCTGCAAGAGCCCATCAGATTATGCATAAAACACAATCTTTGGCCACAACACCAGACTCCCTCATCCGAAACTCAGGGGAAATCATAAAACGAAAGGTGGCGAGACATCAACACATTTTTTAGGTATACATACCCAAAAGAATCACTGAAAGCAAAGTAGAGGGAAAGGCAAGCTTTCCTAAAAACAGCTGAAGTGATATTTTGGTGATGATGGGCACTGTGAAAAGCCTCAGCAGAAAGAAATTTAGTGCATATTCCGTTTTCCTCACAGATGAGGTCCTCGCCTCATTTCAGTGGCTTTGAGCCCCATTAACTCCAAACCTGCTTCTCTCTTCCTGTCCATGGAGAGCCATCATCTGCCCAATGATCTGCCTGCATCCCTGGACCCTCTGCTTGGAGGACATGGCCTGTCACCCCTGGTTTTCTCCATCTGTATGGTACTCATGTTAGGCAAGGGTTGTTTCCTCCACGAGGAGCTGAGGAGTAGGTATCTACACCAAAGAGTAGTGAGCTCTATGAATATAGCTGACACCTGAGAAAGTAATTTTGGGTTGTTTATTTGAATCTATTCTAATAGCCTAATACTAACTTTGTACAATTTTAGTACTGACCTCCAATAGCTGCTGTGGAAGAGGCCAGTTGGATGAGACAAGGCAGAGGACATATTTAATTTCTGAGTGGAAACAGTTTCTCTCACAAATATTTCCAGTCTTTCTTTTGCATTACAGTACAATTTTTTTTTTTTTTTAAGTACAAGTGATCAGACTCAGGAAACAGAGAGACTTATGATTGATTTTGCCTAGGTAAAACAGCGATTTCTATTACACTAGCCTTTACTTGGATGCTTTTGGCTGCTACAAGGAATTGATTTATTTTACTTGTCAAAAAAAATCAAAACCAAAACCAGCCCAGCTCCTGGTACACCCCGCATGAAAAGAATGCCTGGCTTGTAGAACTTAGCTCCACTTTTCTGCAGTAGATGGGTTGAAGACTGCAGGAGTTAATTACCATCAGTACAGAAGCGTTGCTTTTCATTTCCAGCAAGTCCAACTCTGAGTAAATAAAAAAAGCTGAAACGGGAGAGCGATGACCACAATAAGTGGCCCAAACTCCATGTGATGACAGAGGAATGATTTCCCACTGCCACCACTTAAATACAACTAAGGTGTTCTGCAATTTTACTTCCACAAGCCAGAGGGTTTATTGTAATCCTGATAAATTATAGCAACAGAAGCAGGCGAGAAGTGGGACAGAAGAAGGGAAATGTTAATGCAAAATATAAAATTGCCTCACAGAAAAGAATGGGGAGAGCAAGCGAGCAGTTTGTTATCGTTTATTTTTCTTCAACATATCATTCGGTTTCAGCTGTCTCCCATCTTACCCAGATCTCCACCATTTCTCAGAAACGTCTCTCGATGGCATCTCATTCTCCTCCTGTCTTTCACCATTGTTTCATTATTTCTTAACTGTCCCTGAAAGAGCCCGGGCAGGCGATGGGAGGAACGAGAGCGGGGGAAGCGGGACCAGCTTGCGCCCCACGCGTCCGCCCCATTTAAGCAGTTTGGAAAAAGCGGACGGGGGGCGTTGCAAATAATGTTAAATGTGATTAATCTCCCAGATTCCTGGAAATCTGACATGCATGAGTTACAGCGAAACCTCTTTTATTTCGCCATGAAATGCTTTTGCATAATGAGAAAGAAAATGTCCTCTGTGCCCTAATCAACTCTGACAGGTCCTGGACTCCCAAATACTTTTATTTATGGCATTATTTATTTCACCCCTAATAACCGGGGAGGCGGGCCCGCGGTTCGCTCCGTGCGGGGAGAGGAAGGGAGGAAGGAAGGGAGGGAGGGGCGGCGGGGCTCGGCGCCCGGCCGAGGGGACACAAAGTTTTTGCGGCGGCCGTCGCTCGGCGGGGCGGGGCGGTGTCGTAGCCCGCGGCCCCCTCGGGCCGGGCGGGGCCGGACGGAGACGGGGGGGCTCCGCGGCCGCTCGTCCCCCGCCCGGCAGCTCACCTGCCCTCGCGGGGGGGTGCCGGGGGCGGTGGCGGCCCCGCCAGCGCCCGCCTTCCCACCCCGCTGCCATTAGCAGAGATTACCCTAAACACTTGCCGGTCGCCGCCCGTCTCCCTCCAGGCATTGGCGCGGCCGCCTGTCAATCAGGCCGGCGCCCCGCCGCGCCG
>VZRV01009655.1:1346977-1418897 GCA_013398115.1 Falcunculus frontatus | reverse complement strand
GCGGGGGCTGTGCCGGCAGCCGCGCAAGACTTGGCGGGGCAGGCGCCCGCCGGTCGGTGCGCACCTGCGGGAGAGAGCTGCTGCCGCCGGCGGCGGGCGGGGGCGGACGGGGGGAGCCCCGGGCCGGCCGCTCCGCTCCGCTCAGCACCGCTCCGCTCCGCCGGGGAGGGCGGCAGGCTGGGGCCGGCTACTGGAGGAGCTGCTGGTAATGGAGAGGCTGCTGATAGAGAGGTGGTGATTTTAACAGAAAGAAAATAGATCGGCTGCTTGCCTGCACCGTTTTCATAAGGTGCAGTGACAAACAGGAGATCAAATTGGTTTTTTTTTTTTTCGTTAAAGGTGTAAGATACCGAGATGCTGAACGCGTATCTTTCCTCTAGTGATGGCTTGGAGTTAAAAACCACGTAGATCTTGATATGCAACCTAAATTTGGCATCAGGAAATGGGAAATTGCATCTTTAAGCAGAGTACAATCAAAAATGAATTACAATAAATCCTATATAATTGCATAGGTCATTCTCTTTAATGAGATTTTATTAACCTGACTGTCAAGCTTTTGAGTCAGGCAGATATTTTATCTTCTTCAACTGATAAAAGTGTCAGCTATAAACCACCATATAAATATTCATAAATCTACACATCTGTGGCAGCCTATCAGCATCATTCTTTTGGACATTAAAAGCATTCTAATTACTTTCTGTCTAGCAGAGCTGAAATGCTGCCTGTTATAGTATGTGCTTGGCAGGCATGATTGCTTTTGTTTGCCATCACAAATAGCAGCATCCTATTTTATATACTGATGGTCCAGAATATATTCAGGGTTTGACTGAACAGGATGAATATTATGAAGCACCATCTGGTTTTGATAACATCGGGTATATTAACTCATCTGTTAATTTTTGACACATCATTGATTTATTTATTTAGAAAAATTGGATCCTGTTTTGGTATGTTGCTGTTTGCCTTTGTAACAAATGTGATGACATTTCCTTACTAAACAGAGAGATACGCTAGTTAATAGGATATATGGCTATGTTTTAATGCCTGTTTTCCCTTAGAAGTAGCCTTGTGCTGGATGAATTTAGCATGTCTTATTACAAATAATTCAAGTACTTTACCAAAAAAGTTTAACACTTGAATAGATTATCCAGAGAATTCACATCTCTGGGGCATGGTTCTGTGATCCATGGCAGAAGGTCATCTTTTTCATGAAATTGCTTCTTATATGAAATGCCCAAATGGTGGTATTTTAAGTATTCTTTGTGACCCACAATCAAAACACTGATGATAAATGTGACACCTACATTTCTTTACAGAAGCAGATTATGCCATGGAAAACATTCAGCTGTCTGGGAGATGATATATGAGGCCATATTCACTGCAAAGCCCTCTGGGCTTTGATGAGCAGAAGTTTGGACTTTCTTCTTCCTGTGTACATTATACTAACCAGGCGCTAGAGCAGGCTTCAGAGCTTGTCCTTGATTCAGCCCTATGCTAAAGAAAGAGAGAGTGAAGGAACCATTAGTGCACCAAAGTTCTTTGAAGTCCCTGTCCCTTCAACTGCACATTCAGGCTTTACTTTAGGTTCCTATATGGGTCCCAACTTACCCTTTGCCCAGACTTAAATACCAAGAGAAACAGAGCAGGAGAAAACAGACCAGAAACTTGGTACAGTGTGTACAAGTGGTATTTTGCACAAGTTGTTACTGGAGGCTGATAGTTGTTACCAGAGTTGGCCCATGGAGTTGGTAAGGGGACTGGAGCACCTCCCTATGAAGACAGGCTGAGAAAGTGGGGGCTGTTCAGCCTGGATAAGAGAAGGCTGTGTAGCAGTCTCATAGCAGCCTTCTAATATCTTAGAAGGGCCCACAAGGAAGCTGTAGAGGGACCCTTCAAGAGGAGCTGAAGCAACAGGACAGGGAGTAATGGGTTCAAACTGGAAGATGGGAAATTTAGGTTAGATATATGGAAAATTTTTTTTACTGTGAGCATGATGAGGCACTGGAACAGGTTGCCCAGAGAAGCTGTAGATGTCCCATCCCTGGCAGTGTTTAAGGCCAGGTTGGATGGGTGTCTAAGTAACCTGGTCTAGTGGGAGGTGTCTCTGCCTACAGCAAGGGGTTTGGAACTAGATGAACTTTGAGGTTCCTTCCAACCCCAAACGTTCTGTGATTCTATAAAGCAATAGATCTTTTTAGGTTTAGATCTCCTGGGTATTTTAATCCCAGAGGTAAGGATGCTTTGCTGAGCTATGTGCCTATCCTTCCTGCTTGGTGATGGAGTAACACCATGCACCTTGTGCTTGGGAGCCGTAGCACTGCTCAGATGAGCAGGGAGGTAGTTGGGACCCCAGAGCTGTATGTATGTGAAGTATTCCCATTGTCCAGACACTTGAAATTCTCTTAACTAATATGTGAGCCAGTTTTATAGCTCAGGCTGCCTTTGGGGAAGCAGAGCTGGGATTTTGCCCCTGGAGAGTGGGAGCATTTGCATGTGCTCCATGCACAGGCGCCCTGTACTTTGGCCAGCAAAGTTTCTGGGTTCCCCACAGCAGCGAGGAGAACAGGCCCAGAACACCTCTAAGCCACATGTTCATCTCAAGTGGTGGATGTTGTAGGGAGGGACAGATCACTCCCTTAGCAGGTGTCCAGCTGCATGTGCATTCTTCACAAGGCAGTCACCATGTGTAGAGTTTTCCCTCTTCGTTTATCCTCAGCACTTGTCAGGTGCTTACTTGAATGAAGGGGTGGAGTGCTGTAGATCAGTTTTGTAGGGACACGCATTTCCTAAGTTCAGTTTCAGAGATACCCCTTTTTTTGCTGATACCTTTTCACTTGTGCAGGCAAGAGTGAGCAAATAGCTAGTGAAGCACCACTCCTGGGATGCCTAACTCTGTGCCAGCAACTTAAACACTTAATGGAGTTGATTCTTAAACTTCAGGCATGACATTTCTGGCCTCTTGGGATTCACCGCTCCAAGTTTGGTTTGAAGAGTGGGCACCTCAAACTCAGTCATGACTAAAGATGCTTCCCTATTTTTGCAGCTTTTTCTAATGGTTAGAGCTCTTCCCAAGAGTGACCAGATTTTCCCTCAGTTGCTCTCTAGGAGACCACTCTCACTTCCATACTCCAGCAGAATTGCAAGAAGAGGGGCTAGGGAAAGGAGGAAAAGCAGGTGTTCTCCACCCACTGCCATGGTGAAGAAAAATTTAGCTCAAGCACCCATCATGCAGGGAAAGATCCTGCATGAGAAATGTCATCTTACAATGAGAAATGTCAAGTTGCACTGCAACACAATCCCTCTTTCTCCTCTAGTCGTTACTCTGACTGCTGTTGCTGCTGTGAGCCACACAGATGGATTCATTCAAAGCACTAGCAGATACCCATTTTCTTCTGTAAAACATCAATTCTTTATTAATCTGTTCAGATTATTTTCCTGGTATGAAAACAATATGTATCTCTGTCTTTGGTAGCATATGCATTGAACAGTATCATAATGCACCAAAGAAAGTCCTTTTCCTTAGGAAAACATGATGTAGACCTTGCAGTGCAGCTTAAAATTTAGGGTGGGCTTTCATGGAAAGCAGAGGAAGAAAAGCAGAGCTGGTAACACCTGTTAGCAGTGCCAAAAACATGGCATATTTAATGTGACCTGTTAATAAAGCTCTATCATGCCCAGACATGAAAAACAGTTTGTTCCTGAACAGCGAAGGGGAAGACTAGTGTTTTATCTTAGAAATTGGGAGCTCTCATCTGGAAGTAGATCTCTCAGATCAGTATTGAAATGGCCGGACACTTGTAGTCTTGAAGATCTTCATGCAAAATGCCCCAAAAAATATTGCTTAGTCATAGGAGTAGTCAAATGCCCTCAATTTTGTGACCTAAGCACAGATATTTACAGCAGTGGTCATATCTAAAAACATAATTACTAAGTCTCTATGCTTGGATAAAGGCCAGTTCAATGGGTACAAGGCTGCTGGTCCAGGATCTCAATTAATAAAAATATTATAATAAACAAATCAAGAAATACAAATAATCAGGTGAGAGGGCTGAGTCACTGCAAGGTGAAGAGTGAGATGATTGAAATTGCTAAGGAACACAAACATCACAATCTTGCTGAAAATTAAATACCAATGAATACATTCCCTGCAGGAGAGAATGTATGGTATTCAGACCCACTCAATACTTAAAAAGAAAACTTTTTAAACCAGCTGCCCAAGAATACAAAGGAAACTATGGAAAAGCCACAACCTGAATCCAGAGCCACTGAGACCCAACACAATGCCTTATTAATAAAGCTGTCTGATCTAAGTATTGAAAAGATCCTTGAGTATAGAAAAAGCTGAAGTTATACCTGTCAAATTTCCCAGACATCTTTTCTGATGCGTTAGCGTAAGTTATCAGATTGAGTTTCAGATGTTTGCTCATACTAAACTCTGTTTTCAGTCTGGTGGTTGAATAGCTAAGAAGATCCCCTAGTCCATCATCAGTGAGAAAAAGATGTAAAGATAAATGCTCTATCTGGGAGTTGGTACCTGATTTGCCATATGATAGTATCTTCTGGTTGCTTGCCGTCTCAGATAATCTAGTTAGGAATACTTATGCTTTTAGCAATTTAATCCTGTTCTCTTAGCACTTTATGGGTCTTATCCAGCAAGTCTACCTCCAGGCAAATGTCTAGTTAAAGTTGATAGAAGTTCTGTAAGACTAAAGACTCTAGGGTCTGAGGTGTTAGAATTACATTGTTGGTGAGCAAGGTAATAAGGAAAAGGAATATCACAATAAGACTTTAATAAACTGCTTACACTGTTTTAGTCCAGCGCAGTGATTTCAGTAAAATCCGACGTTCATAGAAAATACATACATTATATTAAATCGATTAAGAATTGTAGATTGGTATTTATTCAGTAGTAATCACATAAAAACAACTTTTTGTTATTTCTTAAGTGATTAGACATTGCACAGTGCTTGCATTTCTAATTACGGTCAGTCTGTAAATGCTGAAATTCCAATTTCTACAATATATGCTAAATGGGCATCATTTGTTTTTATTTTTTTCTCCATCATAAGAAATAACTGTAGTTATCATTCTCATTTAGGGTTGTTCAGACTGTGGGTGTGTGCACCATTACTGGTGTAGAAGTCTCTTCAAAGCAGAACCTACTTCAGCACAGAGACAGATATTTCCAGAATATGTGCTGAGAGCATCCCTCACTATTGCTGTCCAGCAGTACCCACAGAAAAAGCATTTGTGCATCTCTGGGCTAGCCTTCCAAATGAGCCCTGCTTTGTCATGGCTCATTTTTATGTCTTTGAGTATGGGTTGAAGTTAAGAAAAAAAACCAGTAATTGCTGTTATTGTGTCCTTGTAGTAGATCTGATACCGAAGAGTAAATCAATAATGTCATTTCTGTATAAAATTTCAGTTGCATTTTAAACCGTTATCACAGTGAATGTGTCTAATGCATTAAATTTTAAAACAAAACTAATAATTAATTTAATCTTTACTGATATTAATGCATATTTTGGTATTCTTCAAAAGTAGTAATTTGAATGTCAGGTTACTTTTTGCTGGCTTTAGAATAAACTATAATATTAGAATAACATCTCTTATAATAGTCTAATCCCTTTTCAGTTGTTTCATTCATATCTTGTCCCCATGCAACAAGGATATGCAAAGAATAAGTAACTGTTTTGTGAACAGGGACAATAATTATTAAAATACAAACAGTATATATAACTTCAGGTCTGGAATCAGATTATGGGATTAAAATGAATGAAAAAAACATTCTGTAGTAGGATTGCAAAGTTACAGTCAATATCATCCTGTAATAATTTTAAAGGAGAAACGTGGAAAGAAATAAGGCAAAGAAAGCACATCTTGACGTTGTTAGTGATGCTTGAATTTCCTGATTTCCTTTTGGTTTATCGGGTCTCAGCCAGAAAGTTGCCATGTCACCAGGATTCTCTTCTTTTGATTCATACTACATCTGTTGTGCTGTGTTGTTTTGCAATTGCATTGGTTGTAAGGGTTAAAGACAGCTGACCTTAGGTTAGTGTAGAAAAAGAGAAGGAGAGGCAGTGGGTAATGGATGCTGCAGAGCATGTGGCACCTCATTGGCACCCCCTTGCAAGGTGGGCAGCAGTGCCTATGCATTTCTGCCCTGCGGAGTTTGTAGTGTGGGCAGAGGGCATTGCATAATGCTTTGGATCAAAGATGTGCTGTAGAAATCTGCCCTCATTAGTCTGAACCCGTTTACAGCAGTGTGGTACGGCTCATAAACAAAGGAGACTGATGGTGAGGATGCTTGAAGTGGTCTTAGGGCTTCTCCAGTCATTTACACAGAGTCGCTGGGCAATCCCTGCGTGGCCCTGGGCAGCCTCGTGACCCAGCACTGGGCTTGGCCTTGCTCTGCCCACATCAGCTTCCTGTTCTTTCAGTTAAGTCCTCAGGAGATCACATCCTCGGGTTTTGTGCCAGGGAGGTCTCCTCTGGCTGCATTCGAGACTGGAAGTATTTGTATGCTGCTTCAGCCCTGCCCTCTTTGCAGAGATCTGGAGGATGGTGCAAATGCAAATTAGTGTTATTTCAAATATTCTTCAGGCTAGCTGTACTAACCTCAGTGTGAAGTAGATATTCCACCAGACAGGGTATCTTCTGGATCTTGAAGAAGTGCTGTGGGAAGTCCCACCTCTTACAGACCTGAATTCTGAACGTTTCTTTTTTTTATGTATTATGAATGTGATGAGGCTGCTGATGATGTTCAGGTAAATGAAGGTCTGGGGAGTTTAGTCTCATGCATCTGTAGCAAGTTGCCTTTTCAAAAGTAAATGCGTTTGTCACTTTCTAAAAGTCAAGCCTGCCTAAGAAGTGCTCTCCAAAATTGGCAGCGCTTTAACCCACCAGTCTTTTTTTCTTATGCAAAATGTTAGTTACATCTGTGTAGATACCTAGAGGAACTTAGCTTTAAATAAGCTAAAAAAATTTTAAGAGGCACTGTTTTTACTGGGGAGCCTAACAGGTCGTATCATAAATATCTTGGTCATTTTCTGTCTGGGTCCAGGAAGTTTTATAGCAGCTTGAGCTATACATGTAGACGTTGCAGAAATGAGCTATCCTACTGTGTAGGTTTAGCTTGTAGCTGCTATTGCTCCCCCAGACATGACACCTCCCGTAATTAGAGGCAAAGCTGACTAGGTGCAGCACAGCGTCCCTCTCCTACTTCCAGAGCTGAGCTGCTGCCTCCAGAAACTGCCGCACAACGCTATGTAGAGTTTCCTGATTGTACCCAGAGCATCTTGAAGAACTCCACTCTCCACTGTGCCATACTGGCCTGCCAGCAAACCTGTAGGATGCTTTTGCTCAATTTAAGAAGAGGGGTTTGTGCTTATCACTGTGAGTTGTTCCTGGACATACCTAGAACCTAGAGCAAAAGAAACAGAAGCACAGAATTGGGGGTCAGTTGTGTGGAGTGTCCTGTGCGCAATGTCAAGTGCATCAAAGACAAAAAGGAGAAAAAACAAAGCTTGGCAGCCTTGTTGGAGAGGAACTGGGCAGAGAACTAAGGTGTGGTGCAAAGTCCTGCAGATATGTACAGACAGTGCCCTCCAACAGCTTGAAGTAGGCTTTCAGGGAAGTGCTAACTTGAACTTATACTTGTAGCAAATTGGATAGAATTTGTATTTTCTTCCCCGTTTTCCTGACTTAATCCCTGTGAAAGAAGATGTCAGTAAGCAGTGTCTATCATCACAATCCATTTCTGATTAACAGCAAGGGCACAAGGGCACTCTCAAAATAGAAACAAAGTCAGGATTGTTTTAAATCACAGTGTTGCAGAAGTATTAAAGCAGAAGCCATAATTTTAATGTGTTCAGAAATAAAATGCATGCTACTGTAAACAGTTGTGTACATTCATCCAGCTGCTACTGCCTTGGCATAACCTTTTGCATTAGGTTTCTGTGATTCATCTTTTCTTTTGTTGCAGAGAGTCGAATGATTCTGGATGCCTTTGCCCAACAATGCAGCCGGGTTCTAAGTCTCTTAAATTGTGGTGGAAAACTACTGGACAACAATCACTCTCAGTCCATGATTTCTTGTATAAAGCAGGAAAACCCAAGTTATAGTGAAAGACAAGAGCAATGTCAGCTCGGGAAAATGGTCCATAGTCAGACGTCAGACATTTTAGACATAGAGATGCAGTATATGCAAAAGAAACAACAAACCTCAGCCTTTCTGAGAGTTTTTACTGATTCGCTTCAGAACTATTTGCTTTCTGGGAGCTTCCCTTCTCAGAACACCTCATCAATAAATGATTTTAGCCATTTGGCAGATGTGGATCCACTTTCAACCTCTCCAGTACACACTTTAGGTGGATGGACATCTCCAGCAACATCAGAATCTCATGGTCATCCATCATCTTCTACACTTCCAGAGGAGGAAGAGGAGGAAGAGGAAGAAGGTTACTGCCCTCGGTGTCAAGAGCTAGAGCAGGAGGTAATTTCATTGCAACAAGAAAATGAGGAGCTTCGTAGAAAGTTGGAGAGCATTCCAGGTAAATAATCCCCTTCCATATAATGTTGCCATTCAGTGACAAAAATAATTTGGGTAATAGTTTATTTCAAGTTCTAGTCATTTTTTAAGGTTGTGATCATAGAAATCAAACACTGGAATTTGTCTCCAAACAAAATTCCTATAGCTGTGCCCAGTGGAGAATTATCTGCTGGTACTTATCTATATGAATCTTGAGTCCTACACTAGTAAGCTGTGTTCAGGTAGGGATGTACTTGTAATCCCAAATTGCAACTATCAGGTGGTTTGTCACAGTAATTTCAAACATATGCTTTTATAACTCTTTATCTGTCTTATTCTTTAAGTGAAATTGCAGCTTATGAACCTAATTCCCTTTTGGGGCTCCTTTTTTTGGTTACTGAAGGAAACTATTCAAAGTTACAGCCATAGTTCTACCTGGAATAAATTTGGCTTTTACCTTAAACAGTTTCTCTTAAATTGCTGCTAGCTTAGTGAGAAGCATTAATACATCTCCTCCCATTCATGTTCACATAAAATCTGGAAAAAAAAAATCCTAGCAACTTTTCCAGTTCAGCAATACCTAGAAGCCACTGGAAGAGAGGACAGAAACACCCAATCAAATAGAAACCCCTTCTGTGAAAAGCTTCTCTTGCCCTTTAAACCTAAGACTTCTCACTGTTTAGGTGTGCCAAGATACTTGAAGAGTGGTATGGGATAAGAACAAAGTATCTTGGACCTGTATTTTCAAAACTTTCAGCACAGGCAAAAATACACCTCAAATAGTAATACTAAAAGCAAATTGGAATTCAGCAAAGAAAAGAGGCATACAAAATGCTTCTGGCATGCATAAACACTAGGGAACTACACCTTTTTTACCTTAATTTGAGGTGCTTGGGGTAGATCCTTGAAAAGTTAATTGAACTAATCTCTGAATGGCAGAAAAGCATGCGTAGTACAGCATGAGCTGCAAGAGAGAAAATGCTTCAGAGCTGCTAGCTATGCAGAAAGAAAGAAGGCAGTAACCAACTACTGTCCCAATATGTAGAGGCAGTTGCAAAATCTGAGCAAAATGCAAGCCGTAGTCTTCATAATTCTTCTCCCCAGCTATCAGGGATGTACTATGCATTATTTATGTCACATTGTGTTTTTCTTTTGTGCGTTGGTCCGTAGGGATACTGGCAAATCCCATAAGCAGCATTGTTCAGTGCAAAGAAAACACAGAATTTGGAGTAACTCCCTCACTCCTCCCAAAAATATGGAGTTACCGTAACTCATGCTCTCTCACTGGTTTCAGCAGTGGTTAGTACATCATCTGGTAACACTGCGTGACAGAGGGAATTGTGTGGACTTCAACTCCTGTTGAGTCCTACCTTCAGGTGTGTAAGACCAAAAATGATCCTGTAGGGTCTGTAATCTGACGGACAGCTTTCATTCAGTCACCTGTACTGAACACAGTAATTTTTTTGACTTTCACTAACGCATAACTTGTATTTGATTCAAGCAATATCTGAGAAGGCCTGCAGTCGCTGGTGAGCAGCAGCTGTATGTCTTACCCGCACACTTGGTTCCAGTGCTTAATTACACTGGTGAAAATACGTGCCTTGTTCCCTGCCTGACTACCTGAAATCAGCTTTTAGCCATTGACTTTTATGCTTTGCTCCACTAAATGAAGTGCTCTGTAGGTCTTGGTACTTCTTCTGATTGAAGGTACTTACAGACTGAAAGCTGACTTAATTTCCATTTTAAATAAACAAAGCAAACAGAACTGTTTGAAACTCCTCAAATGAGCTGAATCCTTCTTTGCAGTTTTTTTCTCCTCTTCTGCTAATTTCTTTAAAATTTGGGCACTGCAAGTGCATGCAGTATGTTCCTATGAGCCTGATCAAAGGTGAATAGACTCTTCGCTTGCACCCATGGTTTCCCTTGTGGGTTGTGCAGTTGAGCTTCTCATTCTGTGCACGTTTTCTTCCTAGAAGTACACACTTTGTATTTGTCTGTGTTCATGTACTAAGTGTTCCAGATTGCTCTGACAGTCCCGCTTGCCCACTGTTTGCTGATTTGTCAATTTCTGTATCATCCAGAATTTTTCTGATTGTTTTGAAATTAACTTTGTGGTACTGGTTAGAAACATTGAAAAGTATTGAGGGTGTTGTTAGTCCCTGTTGGACCTTTCTAGAAACACATCTATTAATGATGATTCCTGCAATGACAAATATTTGAGATGTCAGTAGCAGATTCCTAATCTATATATGTTCTAGTCTGCTAGACTAGGTGTTGAGTGTTGCTATTTTTGCAATCAACTAACTCATGGTAGTAAGTTAAATACCCTTCAGGAGTCTAAGTGTCTTATATTGTTCAGCCTAACTTTTTCAAGTGAACCTCTAAGCTCATCAAAGAATGACAATCAGGCTAGTCTGGCAAGATCTACTTTCCATGGGACCATTTTGACTGGAATTAATTATATTCATATTCTTTAGTTCTTTGTCATTTGAATCCCATTGTGATTGCCTGTATTTTGCTAAGATTAATGCTGAGTTAAGCAGCCAGTATTTTCCTGGGTCATCGTACTTACCCTTCATCTCCCTCTAAAAGCGATAAACATGCATAATCATAGTCATTTTACACCCCCCAGGAGTCGTGAAACTCCTTGTTAACAGTGTATCAAAGGAAGCAGACAAACATAAAAATTGTGCAAGGAGGTAGGACTTCATCTGCCAACATAAAATCGTCATCAGATACATCTGCTGCTGTCTGGTGACGTATCCAGATAGATCTGAAATGACCCATGTATTTACAGAAGTGTTAAGAGCCACAGTAGCTCCCTCAGCTTTTGCTACATGGTAGTACAGAGCTCCTCAGGCAGTTATACAGCCACCACTGAGCAAAGTTAATCAAAAATCAGCTAAAGGCTGTGCCTAATTATTTTTGTCTCTGCTGTCCATTTTGCTCCTGTGAGCTTCTACTACCAAAAAAGCTGGCAGAATTTTTTCTGTGACTTGAAATCCCCACCTCTGTATGTAAACAGGAGCTTGTTCTCTGAGCCTTTTTTTTGCCCATCAAGATCTTGCATGCCTCAGGAGGGAGACAGAAAGCCCTCTGCAGAGTGTTTCAGTGTTGTCTGCCACCATCTATCACATCAGAGCAATCTCAGAGCACAAACTTTCTTCCCTGAGCATTCATCCGCCTCATGCAGGGCATCCGATGGGCCAGGGAAGGCCATGAACGTGGCGGAGAGGCAACTGAGGCAGCAGCTGGATGAGCGTGAAGGCTGCCATACTGTCTCCATCAAGCCACTGAAAGAGCAGGATTCTTTTTACGTGGTGGTTTTATTTCTCATCCTTGGGGGAGCTAGTCCAGAGCTGCTGGATGAGGCTGGCAGGGGACCCTGTGGGGTGGTGGCAGTGTGCACCATGCCCTCCCCACAGTCGCTGAGGCTCCCACTAGCAACTCTACCAGCAGAATATAAAAGCACCAACCCCTCCCTTCTGCTGTATAATATGAATCATTTTATCCTTCTCCTGAAATACTTTGCATTTCTTTTTTTTTTAGTTTCCATATGCAAAAGCCCTTTTAAAATCCATGAGAGTTTGCGATCTAAAAATAGTTGCCGCTATACATCCCTGCCTCTAGCTTTGCAAAGCAAGGCTCACAAAGAGACTACCGAGAAAAGAGTGTTTTCTCAGCAGATGTAAAAGCAATGACAGTTTTTTCTTTTTTAACAAATATTACAGAAGACATATCCTCCTGTAGCTTTTGGACACAGAAAATAAGATTTTTCAGTTTTCAGGACTCTGCCCTGTTGCTGTAGAAGCCCTTCAGTTCTGTAGGATCTTTTTGCCCGTAGCCTAGCATCACTCTTTGGCAGATCACCACTGGAGAGAAATGATTACATGGGTAAAATATTGCATATATTTTGGTTGCTGAATAGGTGGATCTTTTTTCCTCAAAAAATACCCATTTGATTTGACTGAAACAATACTTGAATTTGTGTGAAATCTTAATTGTTCCAGCTGTAGAATAAATGAAGATGAATATGAATATGAATATAAAACTCATATTTCAGTGCTGGGGGTTTGGAGCTCTGCAACTTCTTTCAACTTGTCCAGTTTCCCCAATACCTTTTTTTTTTTTTTTTAGGGAAAAACATTAACCAAACATTTTCAGTTTTCAATTCAACTGAACAGAAGAGAAACATTTTCATTCAGTGTGTTATTTTGTCTTCTTTTGAAAAATAATTAAAGTTTAAGTAATTTCTGGAAGGAGTTTGGCAAACATCATTGGCTCTTTAAGGTTTTGAGACTATCAAGAACAAGCAAAGTAATCCATCCACATGAGGAGAAAAGTGTCTCCTAGTCTCTTTCCTCCGTATAGAAATTACTGTGGCTGTGATACATTCCCAGTAGTGAATTTAAAGACATAGTTGTGGAGCTGCATATAAGACCAAGATTTTAACCATGTAATATATGAGGATATTAAACAGTTCTTTGTTATTATCAGCACGATTTTCTCACACTTTTTTACCTGAAAGGGAGAAAATATTTCCAGGTGTTTAAAGCAATGGTCTATAATCATGAGTTAGGGCTTTCCTCCTGGTGCTCCCAGCTTTGCTGCGTGGTTTTGGATAAACCAGTCTGAAAGTAGTGAAAAGGTATAAATTAGTAAGTAAGATGAAGCAGTGTGTGATAAATACAATGATTATGCTTACTTTGTTAGCCCTGCCGCAAAAAGTACTCCAGCAAATAGCAGAGGGATGGGGAAGGAAAACCCCCTCAAATGCTGAGGCCTGGTCACCTATAGAGACTGCAATCGTGGTGGCTGGAAGTAGCCAAAGCAAAGTGGGATTTGCAGGTAGAGTTAATATCAATGTAATTGAAAAAGCCAGATGAGTTTTCCAGGAGGTTTTGTATGCCCAAGGCTTGACTCTTCTTCCTGACTATTGGATGATCTAATAAAAGATATTACTTTTCCCTACAAATCCTGTCTCCTTTATACTTTCAGAGCCTCATGTTTCCAAAGAGCCTGCCACAGCCACAGTATAGATAAAGCAGCCATCAAGGGTTATGATGAACACTTTTTCATGTCCTTTTTTTTTTGTCCTTTTTCTTGATGTTCACATTTAACCACTTCTTTGGTGTCCCTTGATGTTCTGGATGTTTTGGTCTGATCTGTGGCCTCGTTCAGCTGTTCAGCTTCAAAGTATGAAGTTACTGTGAGAAAAGAGAGCCTCGAGCACGGTCACCCCGTGTTTGGCACAAGAACCCCTTTGAATTCGTAGCACGGCTCTGCTTGCTGCTGGGGGTGACAGCTTACTTTGCTAAACCAACCTGAGTACAAAAACTTACTGAAACGTAATTGCAGCAGACCAGGGCTTGCTTTATCTGTTTTTTCCGCATTTCTGGATACAAACCCACAAGAATTTGGGAGATCAGTTTTCTTAGCCTGCTTGGGGAACGGGATCTGATGGGAGTTTTGTGGGGAGCTGCAGTTCAGTTTGCCAAGGATGATCTCCCTGGTCTCGACTTAGGTTTGCCCCTTGCCAGTAAACATTTGGGTTTTGATGACACAAACTGCTGTCCCTTCTCACAGGGGACTTCTTGGCTTCTGTTAGTTACCAGCAGTAGAAATGTGTAGTAGAGGGGTTTATAGAGGATGTTCCTTCCAAAGGGAAGACTTCACTGCTGAAAGGGCAAGAAGAGGCTCCTTCTAATGAACAGAAGGAATGTGAGAGAGCACTGACAAAAATAAAAGCCACCGGGGCATGGGGCAGCATCACTTAAATGAGATGCACAGCTGCCTTGTTTTATCTTTTTTAATCTGTTGTTTATGCAGAGGTGTACATCCCAGGGGCATATGGGAGGGGAACATTCTTTTTTCTGGAAGAAATCTATTGCAAAAGAAAATTAAAAGTACAATGGCTTCTCAGATGCAGATTTATACAAATTAAATTATTTGCCTGGAAAACACAGCTGAGAGGGATTTAAAAAGTAATGGGATATTTGCTACATTTTTTCTCCCTTCCCTGTTTTCAGTTGGCATGTAGGTCAGTTTAGGAAGTCCTTAACACCCTCCTACATATTATGTCAATTCTTTTGATTTCTGCTGTATGCTTTCACAACAAATGGGTGCTGGTTTTATTTTACCATCCAGTCACAAATATCCAAATTTGTAGGCTCTTGAGCACTGAGATCAGTTCCTCCACGGATCCTAACCCCCATCTCTCCTTGCCCCTTGCTGTTTTTCCAGCTCATCACACCCCAAACAACTTGCGTTCATGGACCATCCATGCAGCTTTCACTGGCTTTCAGCTGACTATTGAAATAAATGACTGTATGAGCTAAAATAATCCAAGCCGTGCACACTTGTCCAAATCTCAGGCAGCAAAAGCATCTCCATTAATGTTATAAGAAATTCACACAGTCTTGTGGTTCGTCAGCACGTTCCCTATCATTTGTTACATCTTTTTGACAGTCGAGCATCAATTTAGAAATGCCCTGTGATGAACTCGGAGAGAAGCGTCACTCAAGGTCAAGTGAAGGAGGACACATTGCAGTGCTGAGCCAGTCTTAGCTAACAGCTGCTGGCCTGAGCGGGGTGGATGTACATGTACACCCTTCCCAATTCTCCTCCTCACTGGCGAGTCAGAGATGAATGGTCTTGAGTGCTAAGGGATTCATCTTCTGCAAAACACCAAGAGGAATTAGCCAGTGTCAGCTACAGAGCACAAAATCTTATTAATGAAGAGAATAACCAGATTTCTTACTGTCTGTTTATGGGGCTGAGGCCACTGCAGAGAGACACTCAGCCAATCTGGGGGTGAGCCATCCCTTCTCACTGGGACTGTCTGATGCTGCAGGAGAGGTTGGAGATACACTTTATTTACCTTGGAGATGTGCCTTATTTACAGCAAGCCCAAGCATCTCTTCACAGTGCTGTGCTTTGGCAGTATAAACAGCCCTGGAATGTTTTACACTGGAGGCCGCATTTCTGGGAGGATAAATGAGAGTTCTCATTTTAACAGATACCCATGCAAGCAATTGTGTCCCACTAACATTTATAAGGAGCAAAAACCCAGCTCAAACCAATAATAGAGATGTTCTTGGCACTTCATAAAAAATTGGAAACAATTATTAGAGGCAAGGTTTAAAAAGAAAATAAAATAGAGTGAGCGATAATTGGGAAACATTAAAAGCATGTTACTGAGGGCCTCAAAAGACTATCTAGGAGGAAAAGTTTAATGTTGGTTACAAAACCAACCAGCTTAGAGGGAAAGGAAAGGAACAGTTAGAAACATAACAAAGATTAGAGGGGAAGATAGTGGTGATGCGTAAAAAGCAGAAGTTTGGATCAGTGGCAAATAATTAATTAAAATTAAATCTGGAATATCTTCTAGAGAAGGCATTCTTTCCCTGGTAAAATAAAAGAAAAATAGACATCCTAGTAACAGTGTTGGGCCATTATCAGATGGAAGTAGATTTTATCAATAATATGGAACTGTTCATTGAGTATTTCTGTTCTGGTACTTGTGAAGGGTAACATGATGCAGTCACACCAATATAACAATGATGGTAAGCAGGTAGAAATATTTTCCATTTCCTTTGTAACTCTGGGTGTTATCACATGTTCACCAGCAGCTTCATCTGGGACTGCAGCCTCAACTCCCTCCAAATGTTGGGACAACTGAAGAGCAGTAGCTGCTTGGGCACACCAGCTTTTCATCCCTAAGTGCAAGTCACCTTATTAGCAAAGGCACTAGGCAGCTGCTACCAAAGCAGCTTGTTTTCAAAGTCATGAGGTTTGGACAACTCACTTCAGGAGCTAAACCAAACATGAAAAAGACAACTCTGACCATAATTTTTCTTCATGTTTTGTAATATTTTGGATGGTTCAGAAGACTGAAAGATGCAAATATTATCTATTTTTTTATTTTAAAGGACATGAGATGTCCTGGATGATGGTGGGTTCGTTGGCCTGATATTGAGTCCAGACAAACTAATTGCACAGCTGATGCCAGCTTCAATTAATAGAGTACTAAAACAGCCTAATGGCATTAGTACCAGGCAACATCTTGCCAAATTATGATTTTGATGAGATAAGAAGTTTGGTTGATGAGGGTATTGCAGATATTCAGATAGTATTCTGTAATATTATATTACAAAAAGTGATTTAAAAATACAAATATATTTGTATTTGGGAAATTGCCATGATGCAGTTGAATTTCTGAAAGGGATTTTTTTGGTGAAACTGTTCACAGCCCATGCTTTTAATATTTTAATCCATGAGGGAAAGCATACAGTCATTGCTTACAGCTTGCAAGCGGTGCAGAGGTAGCTGGGAGTGAGGAAGATGAGAGGTGACAGACCTGGCCAATCACGGTGCGGTTACCGTGTGTTGAGGCACAGAGAATATCACGCTGCTTGGTTTCAGCCCCTGGAAATGTACACTGAGAAAGGCTTTTGGAAGACACGGTGACTTTCTGCCTGAGTACTGATGCACAGCATGGCCAAAAGAGCCACAGCCTTCAGCTGTACAGACATGTAAGGAGGTGTAGGGACTCTGCCCTTAGTGGAGCCCAGCACCTCTGGAAGGTCAGTGTTGAGCTTAGCAAAGAGAAGAGGGAGAAATTACCGTTAGGTATGTAACAAGTAACAGGCATTTTCCATTTCCAAAAATTTTGTAAAACCCAGTTTGAAGGAAAACAAAATGCAGACTTGAAATAAGGTTTATGTTCCTGTGGGTAGAAACTGCATCACTAGAAGATGATGATTTGAGTTCTACTGTGTTTTACCCATTGATGCTGTCTGTTGCAAGGAGGGTTTCATCCAGGGAGTCGCTGTGCTGTGTGGCAGCTCAGGCTGAGAGATCATAGTCTGGCTTTTGTCATTGGCACAGTTAGTGACCACCACACTCACTGTTCAACTATTTATTAGAAATTAGGATACTCTGCAGAGAAAGCTGTGACAAGCTGTGCTGAATAAGCACTTGTTACAATGTACAGATACCTAGAACAACCACAAAGTCTTAAACTTGGATCGATAACAGCAAATACCTGTCACCTCCTACATGTGTCCTGCTTAACATCTTAGCCAGACCAACCTTCCCTGGCACATCAGGTGCCCTGTAGGACCTCCTCCTTGTTGCCCTTTAGCTCCTGCAATGACCTTGCTCTTCCATTCGCTGCAGGCCGGGTTACTTTGCCACCTCCAGTGTCCGTTCTGAGATGCTGGCACTTTCAGAAAGTAAAGGCTGTGTAAACTTCTTCCCTAATGGGCAGGAAAATTACTGCCTCCCCACAGGCTTTCTAGTAAATCATAACAAGTGTTATTTCAGTGTTGGTGTCTCTCCCACTGCTTACAGTGAGCACAAATCCCTGTTGGTGATGTCTGTGATAGTAGATACCTGCACAAGCATGCAGAGTATCAGCCCTTGGGGCTATGATCTTGTTAACCCTATAGAGGCCACATCAAAGATAAACAAAATAAATAAGCTAGTAGACTTAAATGATTATTCATCTTCACAGCTAGGACCCCCAGGCTCTTACAGAGTTATATTTGCTGAAGTGTTTGGAGGAAACAGTTCTCAGCAAAGAGAATATCTGCAGAGGCTTAAGAGGGACACAGCAGCAAAACCAAAGCTTTGACTCTCCACCTCGTGAGGCCCTCTTTGTTGTTTCTTCTAGGCTCCACTTAATATGGCAGCCCAAGAAGTCTGGATTTGCAAGTAGCACCTGGTGTTTGAAAGTCTGAGGTTATTTGTACCAACAGCAAACTGTGCTCTGTCATGGCTTTAAAGTCAAAAGTGCTCAGCATCCTCCAGTCAATGATAACAAAATCATACAATTTTGTGCAAATTGTATGACAGATTTTGTGTCAAAACTGCTTTTATGATGATAGAACTTTTTATAAGCTTCAGCCAGCTTTTAGTACTTTCATGTTTCTCACTGGTAATGAGAAGGCATTTTATCAGCAGCATACAGTTAAAGTGGAGCTGTACTTCATCTGCTGGGGACACAACAGGTTAAGTAATTTCCTGTTGTCTTCTTACTTGAGCCCCATGCCTGTGGAAGAACATAGGTGAACACATCCTTGAATAGCCTGGGGTGAAATTACTTACTGTGTGAAAAACCAGAAGCAGGAGTAAATACACGGATGGGTTGTCTTTACAGAGAAGTCAATGTGGGGTGCAATAACATAGGAATTTTCCATCATATCAGGCACTTTGCATGTCTCCTGTATGCAGACTGCTGGATGTAACTCCACTTATCCCTCAGTAAAGGGTCTGTTTTGCACTGAGTAATGTTGTTCTGCACCCTGGCTGCCTAGACAGGGGTGTAGTAGCTGTGTGGTATGAATGTCAAGGAAAGAGGGCAAAATACCCATAAATCTTACCTTGAGATGTTCTCAGCTGTTTCAGTGCTTGCTTTCAGATTGTCAGCTTAAGATAAAGCCCAAAACACCACATTTTTTCAGGTGTAAAGAAATAATAAAATGCCAAGAAATAGTAATAAAAAAAAAGGAACACAAATATTTCTTCTGGGTTTTGAGCTGAAGCTATGATTAAATCTGAATACTTTACAAAAACAACCCATACGAAATATGAGAGTCATAAGGTACCTTAAAAACTGTGCTTATTTAGTCTTGCACAGGTCAGTTGTAATGTTGGATTAATATCTGTTTAATTCTCCTATGGTGTTTCAGGCTCAGGAGAAAAGAGCTGTATTTCAAAAATACTCCAGAGTTAATCAGGGATGTGGCAGCATCTGCTTAAGAGAGACCCATAATTGAATCATCCCTAATTAACCTATCACCTCAACAGAAGGGAATAGGATGTTGGTACCACTACTGAAATGGATGAGAGTGATGGGAATGGAAAGGGGGGAGGATGAGGGAAAAGAGAAATAAAGCAATTTGCCTAACACCTAGTTTTATAACAAATTTGGGAGGAGGGTGAGAATAGAAATTAAAGTATACGAGTCATTGAATCTCTTTAGTACATTTAATCAGACTGTAGTTTGAAAAACATTTGAGCATATTTACATGTTAATAAATGCATTATTTAGGTCCAAGAAGTGTTTTCTCCTTTGTATGGTTTGGGATTTTTACAGTATTTACAGAATTTTTTTCTTACTATCATTACTGCTGACCTAATTTGTATTTGTAGTAATTATAATTTCAAACTCAGAATAAAACCCTTTGAAAACGAGTGGACAGAAAATAAAAGTAATTTCAGAGATCTCAGTACAAGAAATACAACACTTCTACATTTATTAAATGAAATGTCTGCACAAATCAAAATGAGAAGTATTTCCTATTTGAAATAAATCTAACAGACATAGAAAACAGATACTAAAGAACACTGCTTGATTTAATATTGTTGTTCTATTTTGTGCTTTATAGCTAATATACAGTAATTGCAATTTGTTTCATGCAGTGCCCTGCCAGACCGTTTTAGATTATCTGAAGACCGTACTCCAGCATCACAACCAGCTTATGGTACCGCAGCCAACAGACCATCCAACCGAGGTAGTGTACAGTGAAAACAAGCTACCTCTCTTTGTGCTTGATAATTCATTAAACATATGTAGACAAATAAATCAGTAGGCATTTAGTAGTAAAAAATAGGTTAAAAACTGTCATGCTTAAGTACAGTAATCCCCCAAATGGAAGAAACTGATCATTAGTATAATCTCACTGAGCAGCACATAACTCCCTCCATCAGCACCAGGTGTGCTTACCTTGCTTTAGGTAGTTTTTCTCTCCTCCTTCCTCAGAAACACCATATTTGTGGGTAGAATTTAGGCTAGGGCTAGCCTGGTGACAGCTGTAGCTGGGTGACTGAGAGTGGCTGCACATGGTGTGCAGCAGTTCAGGGTGTATATCACTCTGCTCCTCCATTCAGTTTTATCCTGTGCAAATAGATAGATACATATTTATATTTATATTTATCATTAGCTGTTATCATTCAAGTATATTCCAAGGATTCATTTTCCTTTTTTAATTCTCTTTTGCTTAACTAAAATTTTCAAATACTGTAAAAACTGAGGCTGTTCTATAATGTCCCACAAGAAATAGCTTGTCATAATGTGACAGAATTTTTATTCAATTAAACACACACATCTTTTATTTTTATTCAATTAAACACACATCTTTTATTCATAAACTTCATCATGTACAAATACAAGCAGAGATACATTTGTATTTTGGTTCTTCGTTCAGAGTCTGTTTACTTCATTTCTGGGAGGTTTTATGTTTGTTTTAGTTTAACGACTGCTGGACACACCAAACCACATCATATATTTACCGAGAATGTTTTGCCCAGAAGTGCTTTACTTTCCGAGGAAGCAGTGAAATTGTGTCTGTAGCAGGAATCCAGTAATTGTTTAAAAGGGTAGCATGACACTATATCATGCCTTGGAGAAGAATGAGGAAAAACATCCCAAGTTTCAGGGGAAACGAGAAAAGTGTTATAAAATTGAGGCTGAGGAAGTTATGCAAAATTTATTACCTCTCCTCAGTTAATAGCAATGTGAGCTCTCATGAAATCTAGATGTTGGGCCTTTCTGCGCCCTATTTTCATCACTGCTATATATATAAACACAGAATAGCTTCTGGGATAGCTTGCTGCTTAGCAAAGCCACACGTGAGCATCTGTCCTGAAGGCACATGAGCGAGCCTGGAGCCTTACTGTGTGCCATTATGGGCTTGCATTGCACAAGCCAGGCCTGACAGGGCTTAAAAACAAGGCAGTGCCTACAGTTACCTGCAGCTTATACTTTGTGGTGGTATCAGTAAGAATGGTCCTTGCTTCACTAAAAGGTTTTTTTAATAGGAAAAAAGTAGGTCTCAGAAATCTAAGGTAGGAAAATAATTGACTTTATATAAAAGGGATGTGAACCTAGCTGCTGAAAAAAAATTAAGTAGCAACATGAGGATTGCATGGGCCTCTGTACTGATGTAGTGGAACAAGCCAAGGAAGTACTCATCTCAGCTCCCCCTGGGACAGAGTGGTCACAGTTATTTCAGCATAAGGGTATATTACCTCCAAAGAGCTTTCCATGCTGCCCCTCTGCTCTTCTTCCTTCCCCAGCCCTTTCAGCATGTTGGAAGAGGACAAGGAGCTGGACTGGATGGATTGTAATGTTCTTCCTTGCAGAGCTCTTCAGACTTATTACTGGCTTCTTAGGGGTTCATGTACTGGGCAAAAACAAAAGCAGCTGCCTGTATCATGAATGGCGGGGGAGGAATTGACCGTGACCTGTTCGCAGTGATGTGAGGAGATAATGAAGGGCAAAGAGAAAGCCCCAAATTATAACAGGGCTAGACTCTAGGTGAAGGGTCTTTCTCTTAGGGGTTACATGCTTGAATTTACAGCTACAGGGGAGTGAGTGAAGTGTTGAGATGTTTGGGGAGGAGTGGCCCTTCAGACAGACAAAGCCCATCTTTTCCCTTACATTTTGGCTTCCTTTACAGAGTTTTGGGTTTGTCCGTAGCTGTCTTTGCCAGCAGCTTGCAGCAAAGCAAACAAGTAGCAGACAGTCACACAGGCTGAGCTCCCAGTGATGCTAACTCCACTGGGAGATGATGGTACTCTAGATCATATAGATTATCTAATGATAATCTCAGCACGGTCTTCACTAAATTCAATCTTCCATATATTTATCAAGCTTGCAAAAAAATTAAAAGCAAATACCTGAGGAAAAACTTCAAAGATGCTCTCAAGCTGTCTCCCAAGATGCTATAATAAATATATGAAAGAAGGCAAGGGTAGTCCTTAAAATAGTTTTCAGATATCAAAGGCCTGGAAGTGAGAACTTTGCAGCGGTTGCCCACAAGTGCAGCACGTGGCTGCCTCGCTGAGCATCAGACCTGTGTTTCTCCAGCTCACTGCAAGCTCCTGTCAAACCTAGGGGCTACACAAAAAGTTTACTAATTGGGCTTCCAGATTTATGTGTTTTGATAAAGAGGTGCAGCTGTAAAAGTGAATGAGTCTCTAGGAGAGTGTGGTTTGGGTTTTTATTGTGTACTTCAATTATTTCAAGTATATTAACAGTACTATCTTACATTAATTGAGTAATCCTGAACTATAGCATTTTATAGGCAACAAGAATTAAATACAATTTGCTTACAATTGACTTAAGAGGGCTTGTAAATGTGTGTGGATTACAGGAATCCCCATAATTAGTCCCACAGCATTCATTTAATGTTGGAATATTGAAGCACACAAATTATGAAGGTTAGAAGCAAAATTTCTTTCCAGCTGACACAGTGGCATTTCTGTAAAGCTATAATTTGGGTTAATACAGCATTCATTAATAATAATGAAGCTTTTAGTTTTCATAGTTCCTTTATTTATTTTCTTTACATTTTTCACAGTAACATAATTGCTGTCAAGTTTCAGGTGTGTTCTACAGAACTAATAAATTTATTATAAAAATAGACCAAAAGAGTCGCCTCTGAAGGAAACTCTCAGCAGCGATGAAGCAATCCATTTGATCACACTCTTCAAAGACCCTTTTTATGCATTTTAACATATTAAGCAGAAACATTGCACTTAAATAGTATGCCCAGTCACTGATTCTTAACTCTTTTTAACCTGCTTGTGAAGGTGGAAGTTATCGATAGCTATACCTCTCAAAATGTATTCATCATACCTCACCCAATTTGAGTTCTAGAAAATGGAAATGTAATTTTAGAAGTACTCATTCTCTGTAAGAGCAATTACGTGTTCACTTCGGGTTGTGCTTCACTGTCAGTATTGTGGATAGTTAAAAAATGTATCTTTTATTGCAACTGACATCTTCACTTATTTGCCTTGTAAAATAAGCAACAGAAATATTTCACTTTTTCAGGGGAGTAAGCAGTTGCTGAACAACTACCCTGTCTACATCACTAGTAAACAGTGGGATGAGGCTGTAAATTCTTCCAAGAAAGATGGACGACGGCTCCTTCGCTATCTCATCAGATTTGTTTTCACAACCGATGAGCTTAAGTACTCATGCGGCCTTGGAAAAAGGAAAAGGTCAGTGCAGTCAGGAGAGACAGGTCCTGAAAGACGTCCTCTGGATCCAGTTAAAGTAACATGTCTCAGAGGTACTGCATCTTTTCGCTCAGTGTCCACCATATGTGATCTCATTTCACCACATTGGCTCTGGCTCAGTAGAAGCATTTGGCTGACAGTTGTAGAACTAGAAGGGGTTTCACAGGCAGGTGACAAGCACTCAGAAACCCTCCACTTTCTTTTCATACATACATACAAGTATGTATGTATGTATAATATATGTGTTTTGGGTATTTTTGATAGGAAAAAACAAGGCTGCTTATTTAAGAGAGGAGACAAATGCAAGGGCACATGACACTAATACACTTTAAAAAGCAGGGAGGCAAAACCAGACAATCCTGATTACACACTTTTATAATAAACTCAGGTCATTTGTTAACACTGATACACAGCAAAACTAACCAAAGGAATAGTTACAATGTAATGTCTAGTAAGGGCATGGTGCACAAGAACATGGTGCAGCACTGGAGTTAGATGCTGAGTTTCAGAGTAGTTTTGAAAACATCTTCTAGGGTCAAGAACATCTGCAGGTTAATTACCTATGAAGTGTACACAAGCGTATTGTCAAGAATTTAACTTCTTTTTTGGCATATTTATGCAACATTGCCTGAAAATGTTACGGAACAATTTTCCTCCAGGTTTAGCCTGAAAAGGGAGGGGAATTTTGCAAGCATTTCACAATGTCAGAAAGTGAAGATATTGCACAGAAGGGGTACAGATTGAAAAGAATGTTGTGTACTTTGGTTTCCTAAAATTGTTTGAAAAGGTTGGTCCCAAGCTTTATAATAAAACATACAAAACAGGACTTTTTAAAGCCGAAGTAGAAATATGTTTTTAGTATCAACATCTGCATTGTATAAATGCATAAGCTTATTATTTCTTTAATTAACTCATAGTTAACTTTATGGTATTTTGTGAGCACATACATGAAATTGTGGTTGAACTAACCTCAAGAATGTTTTACTAATCAATGCAATGTAAAAAGCTATATTATGGTCAGTGAGTGATAAAAATATCTTTGCTCATTCAACTGGAGTCCAAAGTGATTATATACATCAGACGGGGCCTCTTCCCTTTTAGGGTAGAAGAATCCAATAAGGCTAAGTAGATAAGACTTGTGGTTAGGGTACACTGATGTAACCAGGTAATGAACTCAGATTTTACATACAGACAAATTGGGCGAACAAGCTCTTATTGTACTACAAAGGAATCTTTTAACTTGCTGTATGATACTCTACCCGAACTCTGTCAGAGCTTGATTGAAGGGCAAGTCCATTGCACACCATCTCCAGAGGTCTAGACAGAGATTCAGGGGCCCAGAAGTTCTCCAGGGAAATGAAAGCTGGATACAAGTGCTTTAGCATTTACTAAGTTACTTTAAGTATCACCTAATACTTTACGCACAAGCAGAGTGTTGATACCTTTTTCTTCCCCTTTCTCTCACCTGCGTCCCAAGACTAATAGTAAATTCACCTGTACATGAAATTTTCTTGTGGCCACTCTTTTCTGAGGTGCCGGACACACACAGCGTGGGGAGCACTCCTTGGGAGAAGGAGAAAGGGTAGTTTCTTTAATTTTCAGAAGCTTGAAGAGGAAGCCAAAACATGCAGCATGTAATGACCAGCTAAGGAAGCAGAGTAGACAGCTCTCCCTTTGGGCTTTCGTGCATGGGTGGGAACATGACAACTTTCTCCAGTGCCTGAGAGTTGGCCACCAGCTCCTACTCACTTACAAGCCAAGGTAACAAGTGTCTGACTAATTCTCAGCCCAGCTAATTATGCCTTTCCACCATAGAAGGGAGTGCAAATTGGTTCTCTCTCTGCACTCAGAGTAGTTTAAATATATATAAACATTTTTAATATATTCCTGCAACTGACTGGTGTCTGGAACCAGTTTTAAAACATCCTGGCATGCTTAAATGATAGCATTACTCCTTTACGTGGTAGCCATTTCCCTGAGAAAAAGACGAGTCTGTGAGGGCACATGTGAACATAACTAGGTAGGAATTACTGTTGCCTGTGTGGATTTCCAGGGAAATGAATTTAAATCAGAGATCGCTATCACTTTTGTAGACACACTGCTGGAGGAGCTATGCAAAAATCACATCCTAATTGTCCAACAGATGAGATACCTTGCAGGCACGGGAACTCATGTAAGAGCACAGCATTCCCTGTCTGGAGATGTGGTGACAGTAATGAAGTTACCTTACACCACTTATTGTGCTGTTGGCTTGTCAACAGTAGAAAATAGAATTTAAAAATACCCTGGGACACACAATCCTGCATGAGGGAATAACTAATGTTACTGAATAAATAAGCAGCTCAGTTTCCATATGAGGTACAGTGTATCCAATATAAGGTGCCCTCACGTTTAAAATCATATTTGGATGTTTCAAAGTCCAAATACACCTATTTGAGCTATGTCTAGCAGTTACAACTCCAGAACTGGCAAGGCACCTTCTGCAAGTCTAGCATATAGCATGTCAAAGAATCTGAAAAGTAAATTATAAAAAATGTAATCATCACATACAAATAGCTGTATGTGGAAGCAGCAGTTATTTAAATAGCTAAAATACATGCAGTGCAATTCATTTTCTCCTGCATTGAAAACTATTGCAAGGCTTCCCAAATCAGCCCTCTGATCTCATTTAGCTATTTCTAAGGCCAAATTAGTCTCTGAAAAAACAGGTGTAAAATACAGGGAGATGAAAGTAGCAGAACTTAAAAGGAAAGATATCCCAAACAGAAAGGAGCACCAAACTGAAATAATAGCAGTGACATTTTCCAGCAGTCTGGGGGGCTCCTGCAGGTTGCAGGTGCTGAAGGAGCCAGCAGAGGGAGGTCAGAACGATCCAACAGCAATCACCCAGAGGTATAGACAGCAACAGGTTTACAAATGAAATACGTCCTGACTCATGTTAGCTTCCACATGTATTGCACATGCTGAATCACAGCCTTCACTTCGAATTAGTTCTTTGTATTTCCACAAGAAGGGATTTTATATTCAGGTCCCACGAGTCACCTAGGTAGCTCAGGTATAACAACATACACTGCATGTGGAGAAACACACTTGTGCAGAAATAAAATAGGTCCAAGTGGCATTATCATGGCATCCCCCATAAGGCTTTACTTCTGCTTAAGTAGAGCAGCAATACCTCCTTTCCTATTTCCCATAAGCTTTTGATACCTGGGCAATACCAGATGCTGCAAAGACAAGTTGCTTTTTATCCTTCCATGTTTTCCTGTAGAGTTCATTAGGATGCATTGTACCTCCAACCCAGACTGGTGGATGCCATCTGAAGAGCAAATAAACAAGGTGTTCAGTGACGCAGTGGGACACGCGCGCCAGGGCCGTGCCGTGGGGACTTTCCTGCACAATGGCAACTCATATTATGAAGGGACTGACCACCCAGGATCACAGGATGAAGTCTTCAACAGAGGTATGCAAGATGGATCTGGAGATTGATGGCAGCGAGAACCACATCATACAACAGTAGCAACCACTTAATTTAGGAGAGACTGTTTGTTAAACATACTTAACCCTGCTGTCATTTAGGAGTCCAAAGCATGTTTGAACACAAACTGCATACATTTCAGCTTCTTCATCCTACCATATCCCAGTTAACAGAAAGAAATCCATTTCAAGACCTGCTTTATGGGACTTTTCAGTGCCTATTATTTCCAAATCCTTCATAGCACACTCCAAGGGAATGTGCAGTTCATTTCATCCAGTTGTAGAGGAAAGGTCATTTAAAAACTATAAAAATGTTGAAAGAAACAGCAGCTACTCTCTCTTCAGCTTATTGATAACAATCCCAGGCCTAGACTCAGAAGAGCTGGGTGCTATTTGCTTTCCCTGACTAGAAGATTTAAGTACAAGTCTGCCCCCTTACAACAAAAAAAAGGAGTGGTTTCCCATTTGCTAACAGAAAAGAACGTAATTATAAATGCTACCTTAAAATACCACACAAGATAGAAAATCCAGGGACTTTCTTAGCCAACTCTGTCAGGAAATTAAGCTTCCCGAGTAAAACAGCAGCACTCATCAACAGCAGAATCCTTCAAAGACTCAGAACAATAACAGGCGCCTCTAACAGATAAAAATTGCATTGTATATCAGATAGACAGTATATTTATCTAGATTTCTAGAGGATTAGAGTTGATCATGACAGTTTTCATTAAAACAAGATTGCTAAAAACAAATTGCCATTTCAGAAGACAGATTTTCCTTTGTCTGTTCCTATTCTGCAGCCGTATTATGTACCTTCAGAGGCTTTAAATTGCCTTTTCTTGTTTTCACTTTCATTTGTGTTCTATATCTATTCCTTCAAAGAGGTGAGGCAATGTGCTGGTTTTGCTCAGTTTTGCATTCAGGGAGGGGTTGGGCAAGAAGAACCTGGTTTAGTGTTCTGTAATAAGTGGACATGGGATCCAGACTGAGAGCTGTAAGAAAAGAGCTGTTGGAGCAGAACTCGCAATGGTGCACAACACTGGAAGCAGATACTAGCTTTAAAAACAAAAGTCAATCCACAAAAGAAGTTTAACTTTAAATGTTTAGGAGTTCATTGTCCCTCTAAATTGATCCATGCCAGAAATATGCAATGCCAAAGAAATGATGCCCTTTCTTTTCCACATCAGGGTTTTTCCATCTCCTTACCTTTGCGTTATTTCAGGCCAGTGTTGGCATCCTCCGCAGCTTGAACCAGCTCTTCCTGTGGTAACACTTCCCCACTGGCAGGTACAGGGAACT
This sequence comes from Falcunculus frontatus, assembly GCA_013398115.1. Lineage (NCBI taxonomy): Eukaryota > Metazoa > Chordata > Aves > Passeriformes > Falcunculus > Falcunculus frontatus. The sequence continues at coordinate 1,390,565 of VZRV01009655.1, read as the reverse complement.
GTTTTTGGGAAAGAAAGCTCGCTTCACTTTTGACCATCCTTAGTGCTACCTCATCAGCGTTGACTCTCCTGAACGCGTCTCTCATACTCCCCAGCTTTCCTCACCACCTTGTGCAAGTCACAAGCGTAGCTACTAATGGCTCCTTTTACCCTTCTCCTCCCCTTCCCAACCTTCTCCCCATGCACCGGGCAAGGCAGGAGGCACCCGGCCCCTTCCTCAGAGACCAGGAAGGGCTCTCTGGGGTGCAGTGCTCCTCAAGGCCCAGCCTGGCTGCAGGGCTGAGGAAATCTCTCGAAGTTCAGCTCGCCCACACAGGAGCTCCTTCCTGCCCTCTGCCTCCTCTTTGCCTGTGGTTGTGACTGGTCTCTCCTGGCCCATGGGGCATCTCGGGACACAGACTCACTGTGCACTGCCATAGAGAGGACCTTGCTCAGTCCCCATATGCTTTAGGTCCTCAAATGTCCAACAGCTCTTGGTTCACTTTAATTTTGGTCATTTTTAAAAGGGGGTTGAAAGGCACTCATTGGCCCCAAAATAACTAATTTATTTGCTAAAAGTCAGCTAGCAGTTTAGTCACACAGGACCTCACTAGATCAAGGGGTTTAGAACAGCATTCCCTCATTACAGGCAGGAGGTGACTTTCTTGGAGTGGTCACAGCACGTGGTGGCCTCTGGAGGAGAAACTCAGTGTATAGAAATGTCACAGTACAGATATCCTATAGTAGCTTTTCGGTGTTGAACTTACACTTTTTTTAAAAGAACTATAATAGAAGATGTTACATTGCTCAGATGGTGTAAGTCTTGCTGGTCTATGTTTAATGTGGTGACACATGCCAGAACTATTTGGTAAAACATGTCAGAACGTGTGAGTCAACATTATACTGTATATTTGTCCACAGCGATATGTATCATGCTGTATTTTTGTAAACATTGTGATGGCTTCCTCTCAGATGCTTAGTTGTATGATGTTTAAGATATAAACACATTTTTTAAGAGTCACAGAACAGAATTACTGAACTGGACAGACCTCCCACTTACTAACTGAAAGATTTGCTGAAGTAATTAGTAAGCCTAGCTTTATTTTTACTGTAAAAAGCATAGCCAGCATCCTGGAACCACTCACAATCCTCTACTCTCATTGTGCAAAATAACCAAAAGTATAATTTCATCCTGAAAGCCACTTTGGCAGTAGAAATGGCTTTGCAGGTTTGGACATTTCTTTATGAACAAAATTTTGTCCTCAATTGCTTATGTGCACTGGCCAGTGACATGAATCATGGTCACAGACAGGCATTAACAGACACCAGCTCATATTTTTGTTCATGTTTGGTTTTAAAATAACAGAGCATAAAAACTTTTGTCAGTTGCCTTTGTTTTTAATTGCCATCATGGCCATTTGACCCACAGATTTCATTTTAAAAACCCCAAACCTTGCACAACAGTTTATTCCAGTTAATTTGTTCATTGGGTGCTATAAATTCATACACATTGAAGCATCTAAATATCTGCAATATGTTAGATACGGGACCTGAAATAATAGATAGCACATAAGCCCTTGCAGAGGGAGATATCCATATGTAGGCAGTGTGCTTTATAAGCCAGCACATCCCTTCCCAGCGACAGAAGGAAACTGCTATCTATCATGTCACTCCAGAAAGTCCCAGGAGGATAGAGATTCTTGTCTTATCCTTCCATACACTTTAATCTTACTGTCATTTATGTATCTGCCTTCTCTCAAACTTTGTGTAGCAGCACCGCACGCCCATCTGTGCCAACATGCCTTCGCTATATTTTCTATGACAAATATTTGTGGAGAAACTGTGATTAAAAAAAAACATTAATCCTGATATTTTTATTGTTATGGTGTAGTTAATTCTATGAATACTTTCTAATGATGATTGTACTGTGTAGAGTAAGTACAGGTTAGGGATAGACCTTTATCAGCTATTGTACAAAAGAAAAGTGCATAGTGTAATATAGACTAGTAAGGTTTTTGTGACAATTTCTATAGGATGTGTGAATTGTTTTCTATGTGGCAACACACATTTCTTTTAAAGAATATAAAATCTTAGAGAATTTTTTAAACAGTCAATATTTTTTAATTATAAAGACATTTGTTACCTACAGTTTACTATTTCAAGTGTTAATTCTAATTTGAATATTGGTTTTATTACTACATACCTCCAATTCCATTTGTTCTGTTGCATAAAAATGCACAATAAAAGTTAGTCTCTGGTTAACCTGTCTTTCTCTTTCTCTAGAGGCAATGTTGTGTCAGTGTGACAGCCATGACACCTGGGTCTCACTATAAATATATATTAAAAGTTTTAGATTTATATAAAGGGCTAGAGCATTTTCTTTTGCATTAAATGCTTGTTTGGTATGAAGCACCAAAAAGCACAGTGAAAGATTATGAAGAATTCACGTATGAGTATAAATCATTTTCACCTCAATATACAACCACAGATTTATGTGCTGGTTAAATAGAAGGACTACTCATAGGAAGTACCCATCTGCAATCTTAAAACCTGGATTTTCAAGCAGTGACATTTAAATCCCATTTTAATTCAGAATCCAGTGATGGCTGAATGTCTCCTGTTCTCTTAAATGCTTTAGAAAATCCTGGCTCCAGATAATTTGTGGAGGAATTACAGTGGCAAATATTCACCACAGCAAACCACTGCTGCTGGGCTATGGTGCCAGACGGGCCTGCCCACAGACTGGTGTCAGCCATTTGAAATGGTTACCAAATAGTGCCATTATAAAACAACACTTTTGGGTGCCTGTAATGCTGTAAAATTAAGTGGGGTTGGGCAAGTATTTTCTAGGTCAGGAGCTTCAGCCTACTGCATTTTTTTGGTGAAAATCACAAGTAGTGAAAACAGTTTACTAACCCCCCACCAAAATAATTTCAGGTAACTCTGAGAAACAGAGGTAAAAAGCCTGTATTAATCTATCTGCAAAAAATTATAATTTTCTTCTCTTTGAAAAACTTTGTCTTCCCAGACTTTTGGGCAATGGGTGGAAATGTGAGGGTAGATCTGGAGGCAGGAGGGAACAGGGATGGGCTGTGTGTAAACCAAACAGGGTGAAGGAGCAGTACAGGCAGGAACCCAGCAGGGAAAGCTGCCAGGGAAGAAGAGTACATAAGTAGGGAACCAGAGGCAGCAATTGGGTTTATGAAACTCTAAAAGGGAGATTAGGTCTAACAGCAGAGCGTATGGAAGGGGATAAACATGAGAGGTAGTGCCTGGGGCTGAGCAGACAGAGAGAAGGGGTACAGAAGAGATGCCTGGGATGGGAAAGAAGCAGGCCTGGGAAGTAATTGCAGTGGGACAAGCACCATAGATGGGGAGTGTAATTCAATAATGTTGCATTTTATCACTCTTCCACTAAATACCTGTTAAACATACTGATATGGCAATGGCTAAACTGTGCTCCTGCTGTGAACAGTGCTGGTGCCCTCAGAAGCATGGCCCATGCTGGCAGTTACATCTCTGCTGAGAACTGCACAAGATGTCCCTGAAGAGAACTTTAAGGTCCAAGTCAGACATTGAACTTCATGCATATGAAGGTATTTAGTTTTAACCTCATTTGCTTTGAAGAATCTCATGTGCAAGCTTATATTATTAAAGTGTTTGTAATCTTATATTAATAAGATTACTCACGTTGCAAAATCTTGTCCTCAAGAGTTCAGCAAGGCAGAGTTTTCTCTGCCTCCTTCCCTCTGCTGAGGCACTGACTGAAGCCAGCGGACTGCCACTAGCTCATGCAGCATGGACAGCACCACAATGTGTACCGACTTGCAAAGTCAGTTTCTGTTTGGAGACATGCACATAATCTCAAAAAACTCTATATCTCAAAAGGAACTCATCTTTCCCTACCTGACTCTTACTTATGCTCGTCTGCACCATCGGTAACTACAAAGGGTCCCCAGGTGCTTCAGCACGAGGCAAGTGTGAATACAGCTCCAGGCAACCATCACATAAATCTTAGTTATTGATAGAGCAAACTAACACCACTGATGTGACCTGACCACTCCTTGAGTGGGGCCTATTTAAATCAGAGTGTCTGTCTTGGTTATTTCCTAGCAAGCTCATACATAAACAGCCCTCCAGGGATAAACCTCCCTGCTGCACCAGGGAGTCCCTTGGAATAGCTGGCAGATCTCAGTATAGGACCTTGCCCTGTGAATGCAAAAACTCGTCTTCACAGATCCTTCAACATCTGAAGTATAAAAGTAGCTTCTACTGCAAATGTAATACATTAAGGAAAAAAAAAAAAAAAAAAGCCACACCATCAGATTAATTAGCTAAGTTGAGAGAAAAAAAACTGACATGAACTTACACAACAGTGTTGGGAAAAAGCTAAAAAACCCTTTTTTCCTTAAAAAGCTTTAAACTTCCCCACTCATCTGACAGATATAATTGCCTCAACCTAGGCTGTCTTTGTAGGAAAATGGAAAGAAATAGGTTTGCTAATGACTCAAAGTAGTTTCCCATCAGAAAAGTTAATATTAAATTTAGTTCCCATTTAGGAACAGGGTCAACAGTACAGCAGAAAAAGTCTAATTAAACCTTTCAAAAATACCTTGTAGTAATGTGATTGAAAAACTGAAATTATTCTTGCAAAATGATGTGAGAACCTCAAAGAGCCAAAACCCTAACTACTTATTGAACTGATGGAAAGAGGGATTTTTTTTATTTGCTGAAGGATAATCCAAAGAAGCAGAGCAGCAAGCAGTTCCAACACAGTCTCTTGCCAAACAATGTCAAGGAAACACCTGGGGTATCTTTCCCATCCACAGCATCAGGAAGACTGTTCAGGGTGAGACATTTCCAGGAAAAAAGTTGACCTTGGCACATTCGTAAACCCACCAAATGCTAGCCAGAGTACCACTGCACGTCTCCCTCAATGATCCAGAAGTGCCCAATTACCTGCTGAGCAGATGGAGCTCCTGGAACACAGATTTTGGAATTAGTCTTCTCCACCTAAAACTCCTGTTTTAAACCACCTGGAAACCGAAGTTCTACAGTGAAGGTTGGAACCAAGGAAATCAGTGCAAAGCACAAAGGGAAAGGAGCAGAATGGGTTAAGCCACAGCCTTACTGGAAAGTCTTTCTCACATCAAGGTTTCCAAGTTGTCCAAATTCATTAGGATCTTCTTCCACAGTATTTAACTTTTATTTTTGCTGAGATGCTGAGAAAGTTGTCTTTCATGAGAAAGATGATCAGTGAGGTACAAATCTGCAACCAAAGACACCTACAAACAATTACAACATGCAGAGACAGAGGCTCAAATATGAACCATTTTTATGTGCATCAAATGCAAGATGGATTTTCTTTATGACTGCCTTAGAGGAAAATAAAACCCCCACATTTAAACCCCAAACTTCATGCTTTGTGTATCCAGAGTAGCCTGATCTAATGGTAAACTGCTGTTCAATCAGTATTTGGGGTAAAAAAAGTACTTCTCTAAAAGTCTGAATATCAGTTTATACTAGAGCAGTGAATAATATTTAAGTCACCTCAAGTGTCAGAAGGAATACCTAGAAAAGATCTTACTAAGCCCCAATTCAGCATCAGAACTAAAGAAGTCTAAATTAAAAAAAAAAAAAAAATTAAAATCACAAAGAGCTTGGGTAAAACAATACACGTAATTTACTAGGAGCTGAGCTGGCACAACTTCTGTGAAAGCAGAAATTATGTCCCTTTTCCTAAATTTTTCAAAAAAAGTTTAATTCAAACACTAAAGGAAGGTTTACTTTTCATATCTTTTAATAAGTCCTTCATAAAATATTTGCAAAGACAGACAAAACTCATTCTTGAACAGGACTTTTAAGATCACCTCAACCAGCTGACTGCAAGGTCCCACTTCAACCCATCAGCCCCCATTTAAGGCAATTATTTAGGAACGGCCTTTTAATTAATGCCACAGACAGCAACTAAAGGATTTTGAAGATTCCAGGTTACATTATGTGAAAAGAGAGAGCTCTCTCCCTCTTTTGAAGTGGCTGAGACCACTTTCTTGGTTATTCAGACAGCCCAAAAGACAGCCCAGTATTTGAACTTGACCTCAAATAGACAAGAGACAAGGTCCTCAGGTCTGTCACTTCTCTGCTCAGGTGGACTTTGTGCCATTTGGTTCATTAGAGGGAAAAAAAAAACCCACAACAAAACCATACAAAACCAACAAACTTCCCTTGAGAAAGGGAGTCTCTCAGCTATGAAATGAAACATCTTTAGCAACCAGGACATATGCTGCATAGCCAAAATCTTTCCTGCAATATGTTGCTTGACCACTTTACTTCTGGTATCTGATACCATACAGGAAAAAACTCCAGTTTTTCAAGTTTCTCCACTTCATCACCAAGGCTTCTGGCATTTTTGACTCTTCTTTCCAACCACATAAAATTTTTTCAGCCTAGTTAGAAGCTGTTCTTCCCATAACTGGATAAATAAGCAGTTTTTTTGGTATTAGTGATAAAAAGTGGCACTTAAGTGTACCAGACAGTACATTAAATCCTTTCTAAGCTGACTAATTTCAAGCTTTTTCTAAAGACGCTTGGACAGCTTTGCTGGGATTGTGAAACTATGGTTACTATGCAAGTCTAACACATAAACCCAAATATACACAGACATGCAACCCATCTGCAGTACTACCTTTCTTCACGTCATCCTTACATCTGGATCAGGACAGGTAGTCTAAACTGGACACAGTGCCAGTGGGGCCTCTGAGCCAGGCAGAAAGAGCTTTTTCAGTATTGGGGAAGGATACTCTCTGAGGGCAGGGGGTGAATGGGATGAAAGGTGGAGTTGCCAGTGAGGTTCAGAGAACTAATAAACAGAGCTTGGCTGGCCTGGGCAGGTTGCTCCCTCACCGAGTGCATGCTATTGAGCAGTGTGTGCCAGCGTCACAAAGGCAAATTGAATAACTAGTACAAATAGATGGATAGAACCTTTGTTTTGCATCCATAAAATAGTTACATGCAATTTGAATTCAGAAATATAGTGAACCATCAGCTGCCTAAAGCCAGTGTTATTGCTTACTTTTCCAATACATATAAAATTGCTTCAATTAACAGAATACAACCCTTACTGGCTATGTAACATTTTACTGAGTAATTACAACTTCCAGACACGATACAGAATGTACTGAATTCAAGTACAATTGCAAAACAAAGGACATATGCAGGTAAGTATTCTAATGTCTACATCACGAATCAAAATGACTTCCCCATACTAATATGGAATAACCTAGACACAGAATGAAAAAGCCAATACACCAAAATGCAAGGTGCAGGGTGGGGAGGGGGCTGGTGAATCTGATTAAAAGGCTGCATGGAAAAATGGATTTTGACTTTGAGATTGCCCTTTGAAAGTTCTACCACCAGTGAAAATCCTCACTGTTAACTTTCAAATTTAATACCATTTTGGCAATAGCCAAAATGGTTTCCAAATGCTTTAGGCATTTTTCAAACGCTTCTCACACAGTTCTTCAGCATATTTAATTTGAAGATAAACTTACCAAATCCCTTTTATATTACATCATTTATACATCATTGCATTTTTTTTCTTCTGACTTCAGATTTGAAGCAGTTGATCACAACCTCTAAACACAGTCTAAATTTAGATTACAAAAACCAAACTTATGCTAGATTATGGACTTGTATTCCACTATTTTAACAGACACCTCCTCCCCAGAACGGCACTATGAGTGCTGGCCATACAAAAATTTGACTGAGCTTGCTGTTAGTGTAATGCTTATAAAAAGTAACCAAGACGCTTTCTTTTTATTGGTAGCTTTGATTTACACAGAAAAAAAAAGTCCACAAGCGCCCCATGTAATACTGAGTATTTTCTGCCTGTCTATTATAATGTGCTATAGTGTCTGTGGTATTTAAAAAACATACATCCTTTTCACATTACATTTTGAATGTTTTAACTCCTTTTCAGAATGTGATTTAATTAGAAATCTTGCTTGTCCACAGACATCTTAGCAAATTGAAAAATACAGACTAACATATTCATCAGTGACTACAGCCCACTGCAAGAATTCTGTAGACCTTAGAACAGAGCACCTATTTTCCAACAGCACGTTCAGTATGGTGCTTCAGTCATTTTCTCTCTGAAAGAATCAATTAATTTTCTCTTTAATTCACTCCAGCTCCCATTTCCACAAATAACATTACTCACCCTCCACTTACCAAATACCTCACCAACAAAGATTGAGATTAAAACATCACCCTTAGCAGTTTTCAGTGGACAAATAGGTTTGTACCTGCAAGGCTGAACACCATATTAGGACATAGTTAGACAAAGGCTCTGATTTTCAGTACAGGAAAAAAAAAGACGAATTTTTGCTGGGAGTGGGAGGGAGGAATTACCCAACTATTAGAATACTGGTAAAAGAAAGAAAATGTCATCCTATCTAGTTTTGTGCATTCTTATAAAATATAATTTCTTACCATTCTTTTCTTCTCCAACCATCATTTCTTATTTCTGGACAAGTTTTTTACATAGTTTTCATCCTTTCCTATTTCCAAATGCTCAGGGTCTTGGGTCTTTTCCTTCCTTGTATTCTTTTCTTTTTATCACATACTTTCAGTTTAATTTCTTTTGCTTCAGCAAAGCCTGACTGACTGCAGTTTCTATAGACCATACATCGACTTAGAGCTTCTGTTTTATTTTCCTCAAAGGACATACATTTCAAAAATTGAACTATTGTGCTTTAGAGCCTGGATTCCTATTACTTTTTTTATGTAATGTAGTCTACTTTTGATCTTAATGATTTGTGTCTCACTAACAAGAAAGGAAAAAATACTTAAGTTACACAAACCCTCTATAAAAAAAAAATCTTTTTGGTTCTCTTGACTTCTCATTTACATTATGCAGGTAAACTGCAAGAGAGATGTTAGTGGTACTCTCTATTCAGAGCCAACAATAAGAATAGAAGCAGCATAATATTTAAGCTAGAAGGAAAAAAGCACACTGTCATTTTATATCTACTTCTGTAAGCCTTTAGACAAGCACAGAAGGACAGGAGTACAGGAGTCAATATTCATCAATAGATCTACCATGCCAAAATGCCTTAAGAACATATGACCACAAAAGGAAACACTTTGTTTTCAAATCAAACAACATGGTGCTCTGGTTTCCTCTATAAGGAAAACATCCAAATCAAGTTTAGAAAAAGGATTACTTCATTGACAATATTCAAAAATTGCCACACTTTTAATACACAAGGGCATAAAAACTCTTTATATGAAGACCGTATTTGATGTACTCATCACTATTAAAGGTAATTCCATAACATGTATTTTTTGTTACAGAAAAAAAACCCAAGCTAAAATGATTTAAAATAAAGAGAAAACAGGACTGCAAAGAATGTGTAATCTAGACAAAATATACCTAAAAACGTTCCTCTACTCTTCCTTATCAAAGACGGGGCAGTAGAAACCTCTCAATAAAAACTGAGTCTCCAGATACAGCTGAAAAAGCTGCAACTGACAGAATCAGAAAACTCGGTTTTGGCTAAAACGGTTTGTAGCTTTGAAAACAGCAATCTCTATTGTCAACTATTAATGAACAAGAAGTACAAAATTCACAGACCAAGAGTAGAATTTAACCCTGCTATTAAAAACATAAGCTGTTCATAATGGCCTCTTCCTCTAAAAGTAACAATCACTTTAAAAAAGCAATAAAATCTGTGTGGGAATTCAAGAAAGGAAAAAAACCAGAGCCTAAAAAGCCTTCAGTACAAGGATGAGTCACAGGGGATAAAGGACATAAACTTGTCCTTAAAAGATGTGTTCTAGTTTTCCATGAGTCCCCACTACTTCTGGACCAGAACACAAACCACCAAACAGTCCCTGCAATACAGTGATCCACTGAGGTGTTTACTACTACCACTGTATCTTTAATAAATGCTTTAAAAGTGGAGGGGGAAAGGGAGACCACATCAAATGCTGAATTCCAGTGTATAATGGAGACAATTTAGACTTGAAGTTCATTGCTGGGGGAAAAATAATCACTTCAAAATTTTATCCTTTACAGAAAAATAATATTCTACAGAAAAACATATTATTAGTATCCAGCCAGCTTGGACTTAAAATACATTAAGATCATTCAGTATATTGGAACACTAAGACAAGTTTATCAAACATTGCAAGTTTTACAGAATTATGACACACTGCACAGCATGTAAGCAATCTTCCACAAAGCAGAGAGGGCAGCCATACTTTGAATACAATTTGAAAAAAACAGAACCTGCAAGGTCAGTCTACAGAAATAAATTATTTTAAAACACCACACCTTAATTGAAAAAATCCTAGAATATAACTTTATTGTTAGGTAAATCCCATTTCTTTTCCTTAAAATCAATCAGAAAAACCATTTTGTAATTGCATTTGTGATAAAGAAAAGATTCACTCCTCCACACTTTGTACAGTTCTTTAATCTGAGGACTCTAGCATGTAAATGTAAATGTATTAGCTAATTATTTTCCCCAAAAACATTAAAACAAAAGTAAACTAAGTAGTGGACCCACATCACCTCAAAGTTTTGACTATAAAGACAGCTAAAGAAAAAAAGCAGTAAAAATGTTGTATCTGTTAATAACAATTTGCAAATTATAACATATAAATTAAAATGTAACAGCTTGGAATTATTTTTCCTTTCCAACCTGGCAATGAATCAACACTTTCATCCAACTGCATGACATGTAAACTTACAAGGTACTACCAAATCCAGTCTGCCTGCCTTTTTGTAGTACATCAGCATCCAGGTCACTTTAAAAAACTGAACTGGGTCCTCAGACTGGTCAACTGTAATGTACCCAAAAACATTCAAGTCCTGGCATCTTGAATTTAACATATTGTGATGCTATAACCAGTAATGTAACTGGGAGACAAGGAACTGAATTCTATCTTGCAATATAAACAAAAGGTGTGGATGGGTATTTTTCTGACTCAAATAAGGAAATTAAGATCAGAATTCAGATGAATTACATCTCCAATGAATAAAAAACCATTTTTATAGGCTTTTGGAGCAGATGTTCTGTAAGAATATAAGCTCATGCCTCCTCTTAAAAACGATACAGGAACACTTTGCTATTGAGATAACATTTACTAACCTTGCAGGGAAAGTTCTGTGCTGCAACGTGCACACTGACACTACTCATTTATCAGTAACTCCAGCATGCAAACCACTTGGATCGCATTGGCTGTCTTCACTAACCTCTGCAGGAAGAACATTTTCCCAGTTTTACTTCTCTTCAGGTTTTTGATTTCTCAAATAACTGGTTTATTAATGTGTTTATTCAAAATCCATATAAATATTCTAGGGAGAAGAAAACATGTTATGCGTTACCAGATTCCAGTGCTCTTCATGAATAAGACTAATACCAGGAGAGTGCATACTGAGATGAGATGAATTTTACATAGAAGGGCAAGGAGAAGGGTAAATTATTTATAATGTGCTAAAATATGCCTTATTTATTTGATATGGGAGACTTCCAAATCACCTTTAAACTGCATTTTAAATCATCAGGCTTAAATATACTAACTAGTTCTGCAATAGGAGAAAACCAGATAAAGTAAGCCTTCTTTTGAATTAGCCATAATAAGGGAATATGCTATAAGGAAGCCAACAGGGATTATGGAAAAGGGTACCGAGGAGATCCTTTCACCCACAATTACTGTATGTGAAGCCCCATCTGTTTAATTCTGGAATGTTTTTCTACTTAAAATGACCAGCATGCAAATTGATTTGCAGTTGTCAAAAACGCATGTTATTTTAAATTCTCATAGTTCACTGGTAAGTGACACCTAGTATGAAAAAAATATGTTCTAAAATGCTTTTAGTCAAATCTGGACATATTGGTCTCCACAATTATTTGCTGCAATGCTTATAATATAATCTTAAATTGATTTTTGAAGACTTGTGTTTCATATCAACATTTTTTCTTTCAGCAAGTCAGTCATTACTCAGCAACTGAGCTATTAGGAAGGTCTTATTACAACCTTCACCCATGAGCAAATCCTATTTTATGTTAAAGTGCATAAAGAATTTTCCTCAGTGCTATTTAAATACAGTTATTTCACTTATATTTCAACTTGCATGTTCAGTACTCACAGCCTTATTAATAAAGGCTGAGTCTTAAAGAATCTGGTACAACTTGAGTACCTACTGCAGAAAGCCTTGAGACAATTGTACACAGTTCTAGAATTTCACATTTCAAAGTTACAAACTAATCACTTATCTCTGGATTGTTGAGGACTACTGATAGAATTACTCTCCCAAACAAGCAAGGTCAATTTATAAAAGAATGCAGAGTAAGTGGTTTTGAATTCAGACAATATCAAAGGTAAATAAATTAAAAATACAATGTATTCATTTGTTTAATTATAAATAGATAATTTTTTACTATTTTATATTCCAGCTACATCTCTCCCATCTTCTAGCAAAGATCATATCTGGCAATAGAGTCTATTAAAATATAAAAAGCCAAAAATGCCAGGTAACTTTTAATAAGCACTACCATAAATATCTCCCAGATTACATCCGAAGATACTTACAAATAAGAAAACAAGTGTCAAAGTAGGGAAAAAAACAAACAAAATTTAAAGAGAGGAAGTGCACCGAAATTTGTACGTAGCAATTTTTCACAGTAACTTAATGTATTCTGTCTAAACCCGTACAGCTGGCTCCTCTGAGGTGAAAAACCTCATTTTCCTGAAGTGCAGTTGTAATTGTAATGGTGGCAAAAAGCAGGTTTCCAGGTCATGGTACTTGAGATAAGGCCAGCGCCCATTTGAAACAATTTATCTCATAGAAAAGATGAGATCAATCACACAGTTGAAATATTACAATTTGAGCTTGGCAGGTTCCACTGGAACAAACTCTTCCTAGCTAATCTTAGTATCTCCCAAGAACCTTTAATGATATCTTGAAAGAAACTAAAGAAGTGCAAACTGACTGCAAAGGGACACAAATGGAAAAACTAAGTGTGTTGTATAGTTTGAGGCAGCTGTACTCGCCTAACTAAACCTCAAGGTTTAAGTTCTGAATCGCAATAAATATACTTGGACAGACTCTCCTGTGGAATTTAACTCGAGTAGCTTTTTGAACCTGATTTTGCCATGGAAATTTCTGTCTGCAAGTCTAGCGCTCTTCCAGAAACAGAAGCAGTGCTAACAGTCCAGGAAGCCTACAGCAAAGGAAGCGAGGTAGGGTGCTGAGGTCACTGCAATTTCAGAAGCTTTTCAGCCCTTTATGTGACTTCTTTCCATAGGGGTAGCAACCTGAAGATTTCTCCTGTTCAAGTCTACAGTATCTCCAAATCCACATGACGAACATCAGGATTTCGTTGCTGAAATAAAATTTAAAAACAATGTATTGAAAAGATTCAAATACATTTTCGTGCATCATTACAAGTAATGTATTTCTGGTATGATGTTGTCAACTGGGTAACAAATCCCTTTTTTGGGTAACATAGGGACTGTTTTAAAATGAGGAAGAGTTTCAACAAGCATTGTCTATATTATAAGGCATTTTTTGAAGGCTAAGTCATCTTTCTATTTGAAAAACACTTTTCAACATCACGGATAAATTAGTTCTTATGCTTTAAAGAGTATAGAGGAGCTCTCAATTTTAAAAAGGCAGTACAGTTTTATATAAAACTGTTTAGATATATGTACATGTACATATCTCACTTTCTTAAAGTTTTAACAGATACTTTTGTGAATAATGGGTAAGATTGTTGAAATAATTTGTTCTATGCCACTGAAGCTACTTACAAAGATTCAGAATACTGTTTCTATTAAGAAATACGCATTTTCTGATATTGTAGAAATACGTTATCATCACTACATCAATTGTATAATCCATGAGACACTCATGACTTCCAAGTCATCCAGCATGTGAACATGACTAGTACATTTAGTAAAGCATAATCAATACCAACACAATCACTATATATATATGCATACACCAAAAAAACATATCTATGTTTATAAAAAATTTAGACATGATCCTGCTCCTCAAAAACCATGCATGAAGAACTGATTCAGATAGCTCAATTAAATTCAAAAATAGTATTTTGATTTTTAAACAGGACAACCCTAGAGACAGAAACTTAAACTGGAATATTTATAACAAGCAAGGACAGACATGTTCTTGAGTAGTGTCTCATGGCCAGAAAAGACAGTCAAGGCAAGACTGCATTTATCTGGGGATCAATATACTTGTAGTTCTGAATTCATGCCAGAAAGGTAAGACTGACAGCCCCAATATACTTACAAAATTATAAATGGTAACAACCCTTTCTTGCATCTGCCAGATGATATTTAAATTGCAGAATTAAATAAAAAATCGTAAGAAAGCTGAGAGGCTTTTGTAAAGTACAATAAACACTGCACAGCTTCAACAAGAGTGAAAGATGTTGAGTAGCAGTCCCATCACCCAGAAATATTTGATTAAATGCTAGGAACCAGTTTAAAAAAAAAAAAAAAAAAGAAAATTGCCTTTTTACAGCCAAAACAGAATTCAACAGCCTAGAAATAATCTGACATTCTGAGAATACAGTAACGAAGACACATTCAGGTCTATTTAATGAAAATTTTTTCTATGTTGATATAAAATAGAACAAAATACGTAACAAATGGATCAGTGGCAAAGTAAGGATTTACTTGTAGTCAGAACTTCGTTAATAATACTATAGCAAGAAAATCTGCATTCATAATATCAGCCTCTTTCTCTCTCTCATATTTACAAATGAAATCCCAAAAAATTAGATGCAGTGATATTGTTTAAAATATATCACAGAATAAGCAATACTAATAAGCAGTTAAATTTACCTTCAGGTCCTTCTCAAGCCTGTCTACTTCAGCTCCCAGAGTGTCAATGATATTCTCACCATGCTTAAGCATAAAGGCTTCTAATTCTTCAAGGGTTTTCACTTGCTGAATTTCCTAGGAAGAAATTAAATTTAAGAGATTGAGATGAGGAAAAGAAAATAAAGGAATAACACTCCAGAGGGTCTTGACATATTTCAAGAGGGAGGAAAAAAAACCCCTCTAAACAAAACACTTCAGCTTTTGCCATTTACTCTCAAAACATCATCTGTTCTTATGTCTCAAAGACACAGAAGAGTAGCATCTATTCGATGAAAACAGCTGGCTCTATCATTACACCTGCATGTGATACAAAACCTTCTTCTATCTTTAATTCATTTCCTCCTTAACTTTCCAAGTAAGTTTAGAGAATTTCATTCATTTTCTAGAAGTCTCTGAGGTATTCCTCACAGCAAGGCAGAACAGGGTACCCCTATGTATTCTTTCCCCATTTTCTGCATTCTTGCTATTCCATTACACTGCCTACTCTGGGCATCACATAACCAACTCATATGAAAGTCCATAAGGATTACTACAAACACTGCTGTAAATATGACTCCTCCATAATATCAGAAACTTGAAGACAGTTGACAGGAACTCAGACTAAGAGACCAACAGCATATGAAACTGAAGGAATGAGATTAAGGAAGAAAGGATGTTATACTCCACCCTCCAAAAAACCACAGATATCAGCAGCACCAAAGCAGGTACTACATTGTTGCCACAGAATCATACAATGGTTTGGGTGAGAAAGTGCCTTGAAGATCATCTAGTTGCTCCCCCACTGCCATGGGCAGGGACGCTTTCTGCTACACCAGGTTGCTCGGGGCCCCATCCAATCTGGCTTTAAATACCTCAGGGGACGGGGCATCCACAGTTCTCTAGGCAACCTGTTCCACTGTCTCACCACCCTGACCACCACAGTAAATAATTTTTTTCTTTTATCTATCACCTTTCAGTTTAAAGCCATAGGCTTTCCTTAGAGGTCTCACACCAAGCTGTCCAGAAGCCATTTGTCCTGTAGTTTATCACAGCTGCAGTATGTTTAGGATAAATAGGTTATTGCAGACAGACACAGAAACAATGAAACAGCTAATTCTTCTTGTGCATTCAAGTACATGACATCAACTTCTTTACCCTTCTCACTACTCTAAAACTGAACAGGAATAATGTAATTGATCAAGCTTAAAAAATATCCCAACCACAATAACCCATGACTGTGATCACAGCAAGTCTAACAAGAAAAAAACCAAGGTAATCTCAATGACAGCATTTCAACAAATATTTCACAACTGTAGAAAGAATAATGTTGACAGCAGTGCTAGCTGAATGAGCTGCTTATTTGAAAAAGTATAGATCAAAAGGCAAGCACGATGTCTGCCTTTGACTTCAGATGGCTGAATCCTACTGAAAGGACCTTTCCTTCAATGATGGTTTTATAGCTGACATGAGGTTACTACATGAAAGAACTATGACCTGTGTAAGAAGCAGTTGCCAACCTAGAAGCAATCAGGAAGATCTTTCCCAGCAATACTAGAAGTATTGGAAGAACTAGTGAAGGTTGTATGCAATTGCCAAGGGGAATATCAGGTAAAGAATAAAAGCTAACAAAACCTTTAAAAAAAGACTAGTGTACTAAAAATTGCACAGCAAATCAACTGTCAGTATAAAACTAGGCAAACTTGCAGTCCTCAGTGGTACAAAGCTGATAACACTCTTTCTCTCAAAAATGTATTAAACTGAAATCCAGTAGATTAACAGATCAGATATTGCACTATACATACACATACATAATTCTTATTTTGACATAATATGTTTTTAAAACTGGGATACTAATGGTTTAAAAAATTGCAACATAAAATTTAAAGGTAAACAGATAACTTCTAAGTCATGTTTAATGGACAGACATAAAATACAGACATCTGACATCTCTATTTCATTTTGAAAGGATAGAAAAAAAAGAAATCTTGTAGACAAGCAAATGTACATAAGCAAGGTATCAGCGAAAACTGGTAAGGAAGCAAAACATTTTGCTCACTTAAAACTCTCCTTTTAATTTAGATAAATAATTATTTTCTTCATACTTCATAGTTCTGCCATACAGAATACAGCAGAGAACAGTTCTGCATTTCTATATTGAAAAGAAAGATTAAGAAAAGCTACTCTGAACTGTACTAAAATCAGAGACTGACACTTACTTAAGGATGGTTAATTTTTAAACATCATCAAAATGCTAAGTCATGTGATACAAACAATCCATATTCACACCAAGTCTGAACAGTTGGACCTGTAAACCCTAACACTGCATCACCAACACCCAGGGCAAATGGCTCTGCCAAAACACATGCCTATTGCCAGGTGACAAGCTTCTAGTTTTAACTGCAGATCTTGTAATTCAATAAATATATTGGAAGAAATACATTCTCATCAAATTTTTTTTTTACAAATCTGTATTTTCTAACAAAACAATCACAGAATCACAGAATATTCTGAGTTGGAAGGGACCCACAAGGGTTATCAACTCAAACACTTAGGTGAATGGCCCCTGCAGGGAGCAAACCCACAACACTGGCATTATTAGCACCTGACTCTGACCAATTGAGCCAATCTCAAGAGTTAAAAAAACCCACCTGCTTTCCTCTTACTCAGGCTCTTTTTCAGCAGCACATAATATGATTCTCTGTAAGTACCTTTAAAACACTAACACAAAGTAAGAACATCTGCAACCCTTCAAATGAAGAAGTGAAATGTATCTCACCTACTTTCAAGTCTTGGGTTTAGAGGTATTTGAAATTGTAAAGTAAATATCAGATACTGGGGGTTACAAAAGCAATTTTTTACACATACTTGTAACAGCTGTTCAATGTCTTGTTTTTCCAGGTAAGACCGAGTAACAACACGTCCATCAAAGTCTACTTCTGCCTTGAATCTCACTTTGCTCATTCCCATGTCTGTGGCTTTAACATCATGAATTGCTCTGAAACATATACATTTTTAAAGAAAATGTAAAACAACATAGAACAAACCACTCGCTAGTTTGACTTCTCATGTTAACAATACTGTCACCGCAAAATAATTCTGTAATTTTAAAAGGTCACTGTCTTTGACAAAATATCCTCATTTTGCAATCACAGAATATTCTGAGTTGGTGATTTATGTTTAACTGGTTATACCACTCTAACAGGTTTCTGCAACACCAACACATCTATAAATCACTGCAGTAAAAGTCAGGCTACTAGAAGCATCACAGATTTAGAACTAGACTAATAGTATATTAAAAAAAAATCCACGATTAAAAGTGTGAGAACTTCCCTATTCTGTGTTAAAAGTTCAAGTTCAACTTATTTTCTACTGCAGAGAAGTTTTTGCATATATACATGATACTATTTAACAATCTTTAGGTACCCTCAATTCTGACGAAAGGAACAATAACCTATTATTAATCACTGAAAGGACATGTTGTACTTACAGAAGTGTCCTCTCCTAAAGTTGGTAAAGGCATGATCTTTTGGAGAATTTCCAAAAATACATCTGACATAAGAAAAAGTTATGGATATTGTGTTTGGAACTCATTTTTGATCCTTCAGAACTATTAATCACAGCTTATCAAGATACACCTATTTGTAAATGCTGAAAATGTATATTTATTTAAAGGCTCCTAATAAATACTAGAACATGAAAGCTCTAATGTTTATATTTTGGTCCTTTGAAAAATTCTGGTTTTCTGTAGCAGAGTTTTGTTCCAGCTTGTTGGACAAATCCTAATGTGTGAATATAGGTAGTAAACAACAAGCTCTTAATTTTTCTGGGATAAGAAGCAAACTCAGGATCAAGACATATGGTAATGCACTTCAAAAGCGAAATAAACACAAAATTAAATACTCGATTTTTTTCCTAATTATATTAGCAAAAAACTCAGTTTATCTTTTAAGCCAGGAGAATTTAAAATTGCCACTGCACAGTAAGTTTCCACATTTTTTCATCAAGGTCAGAAGAAATAAGCGGAGACTAAAACATGGGACACAAATCACAAAAGTTTCACATTTTTTAAATTTTTGCTCCTGACATTTTCAAAGTATAAAGTATTTCAAAGACTTCTAGTTTATTAGCAGAAAAATGTAATCTTGACAATTTGTTAAATTCTAACATAAAATTTAGATTTAGCAATGCAGCTCACTTGATGGAAAGTACCAAACTTTACCTCCATTTATTTTGCTAAATTGTGCAATTTCACAGAATCTTTACATTCAGCATGCTCTTTGTCTTAAGCAAATTTACTCTTCCCAACTAGAAATGCTTCTTTGCATCTGAATGTTTATAAATCAGAAATAACTTCACAGGCAGTGCAGGAAGAAAGCAGAAGGCATGTATGTTGGAAGGAGCCTGCTAGAATGAACAGCCAAAAAAAGAACAGGAGACAGAAACTGTAAGATGAACAATCGCAGGAAATTTTTACAGAATACTTCTTGTAATACTCAGGGTGGAGGACAGGTAAGCGTATTAAAAAAGAAATAGAACATGAACTAAATATAGAGACACCAAAAAATACATCTTAGTAAATATTTAAGCAGATTAAAAGAACTATCAGCTTACTGGTAGCAATGAAGGCTTTCCAGCTCCATTCCAATTTACACAACTATTCTGTGGGAAGGTATCAAATCAAAACATTATTAGTTGGAGTAAACTAGATGGCATCAAACTACCTCATCACAAAGAGGGTATTTAAGATAACAGATGTGGTTAATAAAGAGAATTTGGAGACGTGATTCAAAAATGTTGAAGACATATCAAGTGCCATCAGAGCTAAGCAAGAAGATAACAAGTGATATTTGAGATTCTCATTAAGCAGTAGCCTGATGAAATTCAGAGAAATTATGCATATTCTAGAAATGTGAAGGAATTTGTGCATATAATCTGTCCAGAAAAGATAAGACAGTGAGTCAAGAGGAGAAAAATCACTAATCATTCAAAAATACAAATGTGTATGCTAAAGCTTAAGCTACAAAGCTTGCTCATGAAAGCTTTTGGATGGTTAGTAGACACCATCAATTCTAACTAGGGAAAAGAGCAAGTTTCACATTAATGAAAAATTTGTCAGAGAACATCAAGTTACTGGTTTTGAGCAATCAGTTGTAATACTTTTGGTTTTTGTCCAAACCAGAATGACTGATTTTCCTGCACAATAGAAACACAACTACTCAACAGCTGTTACAATGAAGTAAAATTAAAGATGAAACTGTCACTAAGAATAGCTTATGCCTACAAATCTGTGATTAAATTCCATAAGAACAGAATCGGGACAGAGTCTGTACCACATCACATATTTTATTTCACAGTTATGAAACGCTAATTTCCCACAGTTCAGTTAAGCTGAACACAAGAATGATTTAAGCACCAAAGGTGTCAATGAGAGTTAAGAATGGAATGTTTGTATAGCAAAAACAAAATCAAATCATTTTCCAGCTGAGAACAACTCTGAAAGCCCATTCAGGATCACAAGTTAAATATGGGCTACAACTAGAAATTACTAAGAAAAACGAAAAGAAAAGGTAAATAAAAAGCCATGAGCCTAAAAGAGAAATTATTAAGTCAAACAAACTGAAAGGAGAAGCAGAAGAAAAAGTCATAGAGTGTGATACAAACCAACTTTTTTTTAAGTACACCAAAACCAAAGGATAACACGGAAACAAGCCCGCTACTAGACAGAAATTGAAAATTGTTACTGATGAAAAAGAATGGAAAAAACCATGCAGTGATTACTGTCTTCTTGATCTAAGAAAGCAAATTTTTATTAGTACAACAAAGCATTTCCCTACTAATAGCAGAGAAGCATACTGGATATTTAAATGGAAAAAAAATGCTTCTAATCCAGCAGGTTCCATAACTTACATTCAAGAGTAAAAAGAACTAAGAATAACTGTGAAGGCAAATTAATTTTTCATCTTGCAATACTGATGAGAAATAAAACAAAAACAAACCAGGTTAACAACACTGTGCCAAAATTTAAGAACAGTAAATGAGTCCATCCATTTAACTGAGGACAACTTCACCTGACAACTGAAGGAAAAGTAGTGAGAAAGGTGGGGAGAAGAATTATATATTAAGAACACTAATTCCAGTCATTAAGATTTTAGGGAATGTAGTCTCATCAAACAATCCTGTAAATTAAAAAAATTGAAGTATCAAGATTTAGTTGAAAAAATATCACCACCACAGAGACTTATTTTAGTAGGACAGCAGTTAGGATTGTCTGATAATCGAATACTTCATAATTAGCAATGGACCACGATGTTCAGGCAAGCTACTGCTGGAATAGTAATTTAAGTGGTGGTGCTGATGGGGGCTGAGGGAGTAGATATCAGAGCCCCTGGATCCTTTTGTCAATCTGGATCTAAAATACTTTCTGATGAATACTAAATGATTCCCTAATATATCCCCTTCCAATCTGGCAAAACACATCTGAAAATAAACATTGCAAACCATGCCTGAACGAACATGGGAGGAATATTCTGGGAGCAGCAACTGCAAAAAGCATTGGATGGAGAACTGAAAACCCTGAAAGGTTGAAATAAAAAAGCAAATATTAGTCACAGCTTTGGAAGCAGACCAGTAATCAGGAGCTTTTTCTTCTACATTTGGTGTCAGTCAGATATGTAAGAGTAGAACACACTACTATGCATCTCCATTTAAGAAAACGTGAGAGTTGAATGTTCAAGAAAATGCTGACACTCTTAGAAGTCCAAAGCTTATGTTGATGAAAATATACAGGTAACCCTTTAAAGAAATAGTTAATGTTAAAAGACTTCCTCATTTCAGCTGCTCCACTTTATTTCCTTATTTCAGCCTTTGGTTTGTTTGTTTTCAGCTTTTTCCCCAGATTACACACCAGGGTAACAAGCAAGGGAAATATAAGTTTACATTGCAGAGAACCAAGATTAAGACCAGATGTCTTATTAGAAGATGTATGTTAACCAAGCTAGAGATAGTAGGCTTGTTATAAGAACTTGGTCAAAGACAAACTAGGCACTGAAAGAAATCCAAGCCGATAACGTAATGGATCTAAGAAAGAGATAACCGAAGACAAAGTGCATACAGAGGGTATGATAAGCACCTAAACATGTTTGAGCTTCTAACCTCAAGAAAATAAAAACAGTTTCTCACAAAAGCCTTTACTTTTTTTATTATTCATCCTTTTTTAAAATTGAGGTACTTCTTGTTTTAAAAAAAATGTCTACAGCAAGAAGAACATGAACTAAGTCTGCTCAGTTGAGAAGTCAGAGCCACCTACAAAATAGAATACAATATAAAATGATACTTGGCCTAGGAGAAATTTTATTATTTCATCCTCAGACAACCAAAAGCCACCTGTGCACTTTGAAAAAAAGGACTACAGAAGTCATGTACAAATAGTCACATGAATTCACCTATTCTAACACAGCACTGTTGACACATCCTTCACCATTCAGACCAATCCAGGGCCACCACAAATACTTAATTTAGTTACTGACGTGAAAATTCTAACGGAATTCTATTCCAAATAGGAATCTTGTTTAGTTTCTGGAATGAAGGGCATGTCGTCCAGACCTCTTGCTTGGAACTGTGAGGATGCAGCACTTAGTTTCTTTCAAGTGCTCTGGTATTAACTAATAGGCTTGGGTTTTTTTCCTCCACAGCTCAAAAATTACTACAAATAAAAAAAGGACTAGAATATTTCAGCTGATTTACACAGAAATATATTCTTAAATAAAGATTAAAAAGAAAACAAAAAGAAGTTTCCTTCTATATCAAGGTTAATAGGGTTAAAGATAAAATAGCTCATTGAAAAGCATTTAAGCAAGATTTCAGAATTAAAATGAGCTGTAAGTTTACTACAAATTGCAGACTTGCAAAGGAGAAAATAGCAATGAGTAATTTTATAAGCCTGTAACGTGCAGAATCCATTGCACCATAATACTACTGCAGCACGTCCTGCCAACTACTACAGAATTCCACACACTGAATATTAACAGAATTTAAATATTTAAGTGCTAATAAACTATTCAAGCAACATAACAGTATCATTTAAGCACTTGCATTTCGTGCATTTGAAAATAGTTTTAAGTTTGTGATGGCTTTCTCATTAAGTCGCCATCAATTCCTGTAATTATTGTGGCTGTTAGAACATATCTGCAATGCTATTTCAGCTGTTGAGCACCCAAGAGGTACAAGTATTCACTTACTGAAAGTTTTAGCACAGAAATAGAAGTTGACAATAATAAAGATTCTAGAATCCCAATACAGAAGATTCCACACTAAAAATAATCTCACCAGACTTTTCTCATTAAATGTTATTTTCTTGCTTTTTGTTGTTCCTAGTAGAGATGAGCTGTAAAGATCCCTACCTTACTACAGGATCACTTTCCAGTAGCTCGGTGAGCCGCTGCAGTTGTTCGGGTTCAATGGATCGTCCCAGCAGGGCTTCAGTGTTAGTGTAGATTAGAAATGCTGACACAGTTCCTAACAAAGTTCCAACACCTAGAGACCCCACACTGTCGTAATACGGGTTTCCTAAACAAGATATGTCCAGTTAGTTTCACAGAGTATTTCTAAAACACACCAGAGAATTCCAATTTCACACTGAAAAGACTACACAGTTTTGAGTGGTTTTCTGGGTTTTGCTTTTTAGTGAGATTTTTTTGGTCAGTGGGGGTTGTTTTTAGTTGGTTATTTTTCTGACTTTTTTTTAATTCAGTGGAAATTTTTTCCTACTGAGGAACATGATGAAGCTGGAAGAAAACAAGCTATCTTAAAATAAATCTTAAAGTCCCTCCTGTCCCTTGACCACTCCTGTCTCCTGCAGGACTAATAAACGAGTAAACTCTTGTCCATATATGTTTCTATATTAGTAAACATAAATTTATACACAAAGTTATATACACCTAAACATAGGTAGCAGCACAAAATCCAGTGTTCTTTTATCAGTAACTCAAAAATTTGCAAGTATTAACCATTTCTGGAATACAGTACTTTTTAATAAAGTTTCAAACACTTATTCATGTTCAGATCTATAAAAATAGTAATGTGTTTTTAAGCTGATGAAGGAAACTAGAAATGAAATTTAAAAATTACTTTTATATTAAAAAATGAAACTTGCAATTAAGTCATTAGAAGCCACAAGAAACAAAATTCCAATATTTGTCTTAAAAAAATCAATACCTAAAAAGGGATGAATAAGTAATCATCCCTCTTTAGAAAACTTAACTAGGCAGCAAAGACATACTTTGAACCACTTGCTACACAGATCATCCTACCTTTAGTAAAAAATAACTCAGTTTGTATGACAAAATAGCTCAAAAATCTGCCTCTGGAGTACAAGTATCAGAAAAAAAGAGCAGAGACATATTTGTCAACCAATATAAACTAAATGTTCTGTGTTCATATCATGCACGGGAAGAAATCCACATTCTGCTTGCCTCTGTGAAGAATTTTACCTGTTATAGAAGTCAGACCCATACAAGTAGCAGCTACAGCCACACTCAGAACTGCTGCAGCATCCTCCAGTAACACCACATTGGTACTGGGATCACGACTCTGCACAACTGCACATACAATCAAAAAAAAAATATGTTACTTTGAAAGCTTAGCTTTACTGCATTACACACAGTACTTAAACTATAAGAACAATGGTAATTTAAAAGAACAATTTATGCAACTATGTAAGTGTAAACTGAATTCTGGCACATGCACACATTTCTGAAAGCATTTATACATACACAGAAAAAGCCCAATTAAGGAAGCTTCTCAAAAATGTTAGGAAAATTAAAAGGGGAATTTACCCTGAAAAATACATGCACTTAGCCAAGTATTTAGGCAGTGCTCTTAAATCAACAGTTTTCACGTAATTTGAAAAATGTTACTTGTTAGTAGAATAGAAAATAGATCAATAAAGGGAAAATGAAAAGGGAAAACAGAAAATTGTTTCTATCATTATGCAAATACTAGTGAACAGATTGTGTTTTAAATAACCACATACCTTACTGCTACAATGACACATACCATATTGATAAAATGAGAGACCCTTGGCTCGAGCACTCCTCCGAATTTCATTTATAGCAACAAGCAGGGTGGCTGAAACAACAAAGTTGGTGCTGAAAATCACTAGAGGCAGAAAGACTTGCTTCCATTTTGAAAAGGGGGAACTTCTCTTTATATCATAGCAACAGATCAAGAAACCTCTGATTATTGATACTTTGAATAAAGATAAAGCATAGTTGCTTTCTTTTCTACATGTGCATCTCCCATACAAACCAGAATAGTTATATTCATTGATAGTTTAATACCAAAAAGGCATTCCACATCTACTTTCCAAATTATGTGTTCTTCACCTTCTTATTACATAGACATACATAAAAAAGAAAAGTTTTCACATGTTACTTTTTGTTTGTTTACAAGTATTTGCAACAGAGCTCAAAACTTCACTATGTAAGCAAGGATCAATCATTACTGTAATTACTGACACTGTAATCTTAAGAGATTCCAAATACTTAAATAGAAATTTGAAACTACATACCTCCTTCAGATACCAACGACCCTGCTAAAATGCAGTATGCCTGTATGGAAAAGAATCAGTTATTACATTATATGCATATTTCTACAGATCTCTTCACCACAGGCTATCCAAACGTAGGATTCCAGAACCACATTACCCACTTTGCCATGTAATTTTCCCCGACAGAAGGAAACCTATATTATTTGAACCATGCAACATATTCCAAAACAGGAAAGGAGGAGCTCTTGGGGGGGATATGAAAGGAAGATGTAGGGTTGAGACAACAGCTCATTTTGCTGCAAGATCAACTACAGTTTAACAAGATTATTTTTTCCTAAAACACATTTTCATTAAGAATGGTTTAATTGTGTTGGGATTCAAACTGACTCAGGAAGCGGATTTCAGACTATGCCACTATTTTTTATTAAGTCACTGGTGTTAAATACAATACCAAACAAGATTGGCTTACCCAGAGAAGAGATTCTACAGGATGAGGGTGGAGTAAACCTATGATCCCATGATACCAAGAAAGTCCTGCACCCATCATGAAAATGCCCACTCCACTAATCAGGGAGGCAATATAGCGCATATTTGTGAAACCATACCTAGAAGAAAGGAAATAAAACTTATTTCAGGAATATAAGAGTCTACATCTCTACAAACATATCTCAAAGTTTGCCATTAATTTTTACATGTCTTAAATCATCGTCATATGACTTGGCATCTATTTAAGACAAAGCTGCTAAATCCAATCTAATCCAAGGGGAAAAAAAAACCTACTTGAAAAAGGATATCTAATACGTGCAAGGACAACAAGCATAAATATTTTTCTAACTTTATTTTAAACAGCTGTATGAGCTTTTCTACAATGACTGAGGATTTTACAACTGGGGAAAAAAAAAAAAAATCAAACCAAACAATATTCACGTCGGGCTTAGATTTTAGTGAAATGCTACCTCTAAATGAGGACTCTAGATTTGTGAGCAGCCAGTCTGCATAATTCATAATATTAATTTAAAGGGAATAAAATGTATACATCACTCAGTAGCTCAGCTAACTACAGACATTCAACACTTGCAGTTTTTAAGTGCAGTGGAAGAATTAAAGCAATATTAAAAGTACGTATTTATTCCTTTTTTTGGTTTTAACTCCATCTATACAAGCACTGCATTTCTTTTGTCTATATTGAGGAAGAAGGGAAAGAAGTGACACGGAAAAAGGAGATACAATGAATATTTGCACATATTTAAGAATTAAATTTTTCAAATTTTAATGATGCTGTTAATGAAAAAAAGCGTAACTAATTCTGTAAATTAGACATATTCTTGAACTAGTGTTTAAAGAATGAATGACTTGCCCAAACATATGAAGAGTAGAACAGGTCAACACTGAGAAAATATCAGGGAGAGTACAGCTTATAACTTTCATGAACTTGTAAGAATTTATCAAGTGATATCCCTACTACTAGATAAAAACAAAGAACAGTTTATGTCAAACACAACTCCTTACTGTACAAGTAACTGGCTCGCATAAAAGCACTTTGTTGAAAAAAGGAAGAGGACAGTAATTTTTATTTTTTAAAAAATCCTGTGATTCACATGAAAAGTGTTTAAAAACAAAGGAGGTCTATTAGTTGGAAGAGGCAGAAGAGCCCAGAACTTAGAGAAATAATGTCAATTAAAATAAAACATAGCAACAGCATACCACAAAAACAAAAAAACCCCAAAACATGCACCAAGCCACTGAAACAACTCCTGCAGCTTGAAAGTAAACCCTTTTCTTATTTTATCTGTTGTAAAATCAGAAACAATACATTTCTGAAATGACACAAAACAGCAAATTAAAAAGAACAAGTCGATGCCCAAACAAGAACTGATCTTACTCCTATATATATTTACCAAAATCTTTATTTACTCAAAAAGCTTACGGATGACTAGGGTCAGGCGTCCTTGCTGACTGACTGATGCCCAAAGCTAGCAATGCCTATTTAAGACAAAAGGTTAAAAAAAAAAAAATTAGAAACATTCTGTATCAACTGAACTTGAAAGGTAAAGGCAAACGCAATTTGTTGAACTGCATATATGCTTTGCTACTGATATCTTATTAGAGCTAGAATATAATCCTCAAAATCTGTCATCTAAATCTACCACTCCCAAAAAATTGTTAGTTATACCTACATATATAATATATAAGCAATTATATGGTGTGTATATTTAATTACTTTTAATTATAATTTTAGAATTGCAACTGAAAATGAACATTCGATGCAATCACAAGTGTTGGTGTGCTCCAGTATGAAGGAATGAAGTTGCTCAGGGAACAAAGCTATTTAAATAAATCCCTCTTGAAGAGAAATGATACTGAGACTGTGGTGTAGTACAGTGATGACATAACATTTAAAGCAGTAACTTTACACTGCAACTTTTCAGCATATTTTGAAGGAAGAAATAACCTCTTGTTATCTAAATTGCCTATCTGGGATATATTTAATTAGGCACGTATTAAGTTGTTGATGTGATAAGTTATAAATCTAGACCTGAATTTTGCAAAGTACAAGTTTTGTTTTAGGAGTATGAATAATGAAACATAGTAACAGGTATTAAAATGCAGATACTTTAGTCTTAACAGCAGCAAGCTGCTTTGAGGCAGCAAGGTTTCCCCTGTGTTTTTCGTAAAACTGTACACGCAATTACTTGAAAAAACAAAACAAACCCTCCACATGTCAGTGGAACATTCAACTTTGATATTTAAAAAACTATTTTAAAAAAACTATTTTAAAAAATAGCACTTCAATGTATATAATACCACTATCAAACTTGGTTCACATATCCATTGACACACTTGGCCAAGTGAAAAATCACACACTTCAAGGCTGGCATCCCCATAAATTTAAGTATTATCAGTTGAAGTAGGAGCACCCCTGCCTTCACTTTACATCTGGAACAGCTGAAAGGTTGTGTAAAACCATCAAACAAAATGTGAGTCCAAACTCAGTCTTCCTGGACTGAGAAGCATACTAGGTCCAACTCAAGCAAAAAGTTTGCCAAAACTACGTTAATAGACTTTTCAAGATATTCAGTCTGCTCTAAGGTTCCATAGATTCCTCACATTTGGAGGAGCACCAGACTGTTGCATTTTATGAGTTACAAGCTACCCAAGGACTCCTCTTGCTTGAGCTGCAGGAGCCTTTCTTTCAACCCTTTTTTTAAGGATTGATTCTTTTCCCCCCCAAAGCCTTGCAATATCATTTCAAGGTCTCATAACATATGCTTCAAGCATATTATAGAAAACAGTGGAAAAAACAACATTAATTTTATCCCTGCACATTAATATTACATGCCCAATTCTGAGCCTGCCACTCCACTTATCAGAGTAAACGTGCCACATATGTGGCTACTTGTGCTGTGAGAGGCTGATAAGGTAATCTAGGAAGAGAAAAAGAAAACAAGATGCTCAAATTCTCATCATTATTCTACCTAGAGATGAATAAGTAACAAAGTCTGTCATTGTATTACAATAACTGACAGGAGAAGCATTTCAAGTTAACATTCAACCAAAATATTAACCAAAATCATCTTAGTTTCAAGTACCACTCATGATCCATGAAGTAGCTGAGTACAGTCCTTACTGAAACTCTCCTCTTTCAACTTATTTCTAAAAAATCTTCAAAATCTACATTCTGACTTTTCATTCTTACATTAACACAAATTAAAAAGCATCCTATTTTTTTTTAATTCAAGTGCACTACAGCTACTGTAAGTATCTGTCTTTATTCCAAGTTTTATTCCAAGTACTAACTTTAGCAGAATGGAAAAGAATACTCACCTGGTTACATGTGTCTGCTAAAGAATGTATGGCTTCTGAAAACATACTTGCAGAACCCGTGTAAACCCAAGCAAGTAGCTTAAAGAAAAAATTCAACCCATTTCTGAAAACAAAGAGAAGAAATAACAAAGTATTTGATGTTTCATATTTTCAGCAAAACCACAAGTGCCGTACAATCATGTATTACCTGCCAGAAAGTGGTAAACTCAAATATCAGTTTAATAATTAGAGAGCTGTGCAGACAGATAACTCATACAGATTTTCTGCATGGTTACTGTGAAAAAAATCCTTTCAGCCAAACTTGACAAAGATACACAACTTATTTTTCAAAAACCATTAACTTCTAAGCAGTCCCAAATAAGGTACACTTCCTGAAAACTACCATCACACTCACTACTCAGAACAACTAATTTTCTACCAGTGGGAGAATACAAGTCTTAACAACTTCCTTTTCTATTTTTTCAATCCTTTGCCTCCTACACATCCTCTCCCAATACTATAGTGCAAGGTTCCCCACTTCAATCTCAGTCTCAGCCATTCTCAGTAGGATACAAATATAAGACAAGAGACAGGAAGACAAGGCTGTCACTAGATTACACTGTAAAAATTATATGTGGAACTTCTCCATTAAGATGTTCAGTGTGAATGATGAAGACATTTTTACAGCTACAGTTTTATTGAAGTAAACACTGTCCTATGTTGCACAAAGGTAACTATTAGCACTGAAGTCCAAGCCTACATTCTCACTTCAAACATTATCAGAATCAGTAGGTTAATTGCTACAATGATATTGCACAATCAGACTAGAGAATTATAATATCCTCCTCTTTTTTAACATTAGTTTCATTTATTGCCAATTTTTTAAAGTATCTAAATAAATTAAGTGTTATAAGAAACTATTAACAACATCTTGTAGTGGCATATTTTAACAACATGTGCCAGAAATGATATTCTGTGCCAGAAATGATATTCAAGTTAGAGGAAGCAAACCCAGCAGATTCTGAGAAGGCAGCTAAAATGCGCTGATTTGGTTGGAAACAAAGTTACATTTTAAATCAGTAACCACCACTTGAGAAAGTATTTGCTCTATTGTACTGAACTGAACTGACTAATTTAGTTACCTCGTTTCTATCTAAATGGACCTGGAAGTAGGAAATTTTAACAGAACACAAACCAAAGCTATTAACACAGAGTGTTCCAGTGAAGCTGGTCTATACTCTCACACATGGATCGATAGAACAACTCCGCTTTTGACTGAACCACATTTCATCCTCACTGGGGAAGCCTGAAGTTTGTTAAAAGTCAACCAAATAATCCTAACTGGAAAAGTTAAGCCAGATTGATCCTTCTTGACACAAAGCCAAAAGCCATTAAAAAGATCGGGACCGCAAACAAAGGAGCACTGATGGTGGCCTTGACTTAAATCTCTGAAAAGTAATCAGATAGTTGAGTTCCAGGAGTAGCCTGAATTCCTGAAAAAGCTCCACAAAAAGATGACTAAGTGAAACAACTATCTCCACAAACTTCTCCCGGCCTGGCTGCCAGGCATTCATGTATAAAAATACCCAAAAATCAAAAGGTACTTATGAAGTGAAGAGAGTGCAATGTTTACAGCAATGTTCTATCTAGAAAGCAGGAGGAAAGATCTGTTTTCTCTGTTATGAGTGTAAGAAACAGAAGGAGGTAGAAATGACCACAACACCCCCAGTCTTTTTTTTTCCATTAGAAACATCCATACTAAAAATTCTTACATGTTTTTAACTTAGAAGGCTATGAACAGTTACTAGTAGAATACTCAGTAAAGAGAGAGGTTTTCATTCAAATGAGCTTTGTATTTTTCTCCCACAAATAGAAGAATATAGTTCTGCAGAAGCTCAAAGAGTTACTTTCTGTTCAAAACGTTTATGTTTCCTGGGCCAAAAAAGTATTTTCCCTCTTTCTATTAT
Organism: Falcunculus frontatus; assembly: GCA_013398115.1. Classification (NCBI taxonomy): domain Eukaryota; kingdom Metazoa; phylum Chordata; class Aves; order Passeriformes; genus Falcunculus; species Falcunculus frontatus. Next base: position 1,359,372 of record VZRV01009655.1, on the reverse strand, counting down.
GCTCAGTTATAACAATAGGGTCTTAAAAAATAAATAGCTTTTATAAAACAAAATGTATTTAAAAACTGCAAGGTTTCATGGCAAGTAACTTTTAGCTTTCATTTCCTGAGAGAAACTTAACACACTTCCTCCTATTTCACACCACATTGTCTCTGTGATCATTTGTTTTACACCAGAATCATTAACTTAACCTTGTTTCATTCAAACTTGTGAAAGGCAAAAAACTCCAAAAATATCCCCTTTTCAATTAGAAAAGAAAATAGCTAAATAACAGTATAAGAGAAAAGTGAATTGTTTTCTTTTGATTATATGGAAGATTGTTTAAAATGCATGAAAAGCTTCCTCTCAAGAAGGAGCAAGAAAAAAGGACAACTTTAAATACCTGCTTCTTCACGTCCTTCAAAATTTTAGTTTTTACTTTAAGAAACTCTATAGTCTGAACTCCAAAAAAATTGCTCATCTCATAAGAGATATATTCGATACCGTATCATTATGTACTGATGAATGCATTCACATAAACTCTCTCCTATCAACAATAAATAGATACATCTATTCAGTTACAGACACAGGTATCTTTATCTTAAACATACACATTGTTTCTATTTCCAGGACAATATAAACAAATTGCTTTATACTTGCATAAACAAATTTTTTTTTTTTTTTTTACTTACATGCAAATAGCTACCATTACCACCTTCCCTGGTCCCTTGAAAAACATAGCTGCTTTACTGGAGCGTGGCTACATAAAGAAATAACAGATTATTTAATAAATAAGACCTCATGAGACACCTACCATAAAAACTACGAAAAAAAAGACCTTGCACTACCCTGTAATGCAAAAGTGAAGCTACAGTTCTTGAAAGCATCTAATTTACTACAGAATGTTCAGCCAAAGTGCAGTTATATTTCTACAAATGGTTGGCTATAAAAAAGATAAAGTGAAGTCTCCAGCAGAGGTCACTGCAGCTATGACGCCCAGAGCCTGAATTGGAATCATTCTATGCACCCAAGCACCTGGATCTAGGCTACGTGTCTGCTTAAGCAAAGAGGAAGGGCCAGCAGTGCATAGACAAAGGCATTCATCTTCTGGGGTCTTTTTCCTTCAAGAAACTTACTTGGGTTTTTTAATTAACAATATATTCACTACACATATTAATAGGTTATGCATGAAATCACAAGTACAGCTACAATTTTGATAAGAAGGCAACTGAAAAAAAAACCCTCTTACTGGTGGATTACATTGTCACCATAGGAACCCATCCAAGCTGTCATCCTAACATCTACTTCTGCATAACAATCAGATATAGATCTGGTATATTACAGTGCAAATGAATCTTCCAATAATATTCAGTTACACAAATTTTCCTTCAAAAGGTGCCATAATAAATTTCATTACACTTTTCCAGCCAAATACTTGAAAACACCCTTACCTTAGTATTTCCAAAGAACTCCTTGTATTCCCACAACAGCCTTTGGTTTCTAAACAGATCTGCAATACAAAATTATTATCATTAATAGGTACTAGTAACCAGTACTTTCAGGAACTGAAGTCTACTTTTTTTATGCAGCAGCCAACTTCTAATAAGAGCTACATGATCTATCTGTGAAAAAATTCCTCTCTTGATATTGTTAATCAGAAACACATGTTGTTATAGACTCATGCAAAATGCCAAATACATTATGTTACGATCCTACACATTGGTACCATTTCTACCAACAAATGATAATGCAAGAGGGAAAAACTCAAAATACACTTCTGCAAGTTCAGGCATTTTATTTATATTCAAAAATTATTCTTCAGGTCAATAAAAATTCTGAGGCTCCTGACTGAACTTTCAGTATACTTACAAAAACTTTAAGAGGTGCCTGCAGTTCTAGCCTTTTCTGCCAGAAGGCACCAACTGTTTCAAAAAAAATTGACCTGTCATTTTAAGGTGCACAACTGGACTAAGTATCTTGAAGCAGTAGTGCCTCTTGTGTGATTTTAATGGACTAGACAGATCCAAATACATTACAAACTACTGATCTGGCTGCACATGTTATTGATAATACCAGCAAGGAAAATGAAAATAATATTGCACCAAAAAAATATGATTCGGGGGTACTTCTCCCCTTCCGAAACACAAAAGCAAGTTGAACTCTTTTCAGAGGAAAAAGTTAATGAGTAATGGTATGGTATAAAGATTTGGATCAGTTTTAACTCTTTTCAAAACTCTCAATTAGAAAAAATGCAAAAGCATTGAAAATGTAAATTATCATCTAAAAATTGAAAGCCCCCCCCCCAAAGAGTATGACTATAGATCTCAACTGAACGTATGTACTTGCTGTATCACAAAGATGATAAACTGCAAGATAGTAACAGACTGTATCTGCATAGATAGTAACATGTTACTCTAAGATTAAGCCATAAAACCTAGTCAGCAATTGCTAGTTCCAAATTTACATATTCTCGGTAAAGTAACACTATCTGGTGGATTTCTAACAATCACACTTGATTGTTAAGTTTCAAGTTATTTGAAAACTCTATACTCACTTTCTCTGTACTTGATCTCTGCCTCTTTACGTCGTTTTCTTTCTCTGGCAAGAGCCTCTGGACTACCCCAAACTTCAAGAGACCTGCATGAAGTAAAAGTAATTTAACAATGTTTCTATTCATGCAAATTTTTTTTCCAAGCATAAAAACATATCCTCCAATTTTATATTCACAATGTAATTATTACAATAATCAGGATATGAAATCTGTTGAGACAGAAAATGAAAAACATTATTGCCCTTTCACATTGCAAACCAAACTTTTAAAACTCTTTTGTCGCTCTCATATCATCCACTTTAAATGTTCTTACTTTGCCTCTACATCCGATCTCAGGTACACGGTGAAAGTCTCAGTGTCATCATGGGGACTTCGTCGTTTAATTTTCCTCAGCTGGTCTAAATCACTAAGGAAAGGGGACAAAGTTTAGTGTAAGAAAAGGATCATATTGTTCTAATTTGATTTTTATGTCTGGGTGATGTTCCACAATTTTGATATTACTAATTTGCTGTACAAAAAAAGCAAACTTGTCTACTTCAAACAGAAGAGATAGACAACATGAAGCAAGTGATCTCTAGGTATTGAAAACTGGGTTTTTGACACTCAGAAGTCCAAGTCATGTCTTCAAACTATGAAATACTACACACTGAATAAAAAGTATTAAAACACTAAAAAATAAAACACCCAATGAATGATGTGTATATGCTAAACAAGAGGGTAAATGAATTAGCGTCTCTAATTGGAAATCAGAAGTCATGTGACAAGAAAAGTCAAGAAATTTAATCCCAAAACTTACACTCCCAGCACAAGCTGCAAAAGGCTGAAGATAACAAAGCTACTTGGGGAAGATATACATATAACAAAGCTACAGATAAAATTTCCTGTGCTGAGCTGCACACTAGGGCATCTACACCATTACATAAAAACAGGGGAGGAACACAGGTGTCTCCCCACAACAGATTTATGGTCTTGCAAGTACAAATAAACTACTTTAAGAAGCAAGTGCTGCAGCATGAAAATTAAGTGCAAGCTCCAAGTCCACTGTAAAACTAAGCAAGAACTAACTTCAGCCACTTGCTATGTATACCATAAAAACATTTAGAACAAGTTGCCGTGCAAAATCACTCTACAACCACAATTACCTTTCATGCACATACGAACAAATATTCAGAATTTAAATCTCAACTCAAACCCATCATACCTGGATTTAAGACAAAATTCATTTATTGCTCTGACTCCAGTGATGAAGTTATTCTGTGTGTATTTTGGTCCATACTCTCTTTTTTTAAGGACTGCTTTCACTTAAAAAAAGAAATAGATACACAAGTTAAGTCACTCATGGAGACTACAGCAGAAACTTCAAAAAGTAATTCAATCTAGTGTCATATTGTGATATCTCCAAGTGGAAAGCTGAAAAACAATGCTTGCCAGGGATACAGAAAATTGACAGTGAAGAGAAAGGCATCTTCCTCATTGTGGAAATGAATAAAAGTAGAATGATTTACCTCCAAAAATGCTACTTACTAAACTGTAGTTCAGGGTTCTCAAACTTGTTACTGTCAGCTACTTCTCCAACTTTGATGTCAGAGATGGTGCTTGGCTACACAAAAAGCATTCAAATATGGCCATTTGGAAACCCTTGGTCTAGAAATTGAAATAGTGACAGACTGCTCAATTTCTATTTTTTCCAATACTTAACCAATTCCACCTTCTGCAGATAAGATTTTTGACCTTTGCAGAGCATACAGAGAAATGAAACAGACTGTATATGTTATTTTTCTCAACTATTACTTTCAAAATCAGTACTCTTAACATTGGGTATTGATAACAATTAAAAACATACATTCTTTATTCATAATGCTTTTGATGTCTAGAAGATGTACTCTTATCACATCAGATTTTCATGCACAAGGAAAAGAATACCATACATATTCAGAAAAATTATAGGTGGAATTTTAAATTTATGCCATTATTTCCTGCTTATCTGTATGTCCTCTTATTCTCAAATGTAAATCACTATACAATAACATGCATTAAAAACATGCTTATTGGAAGACTAGTTACATTTTTGGAAGGATATAACACAACTAACACTGTAATGTAACAAATATTACAGAATACAACTTAAAACAAAAAGCTCAGATTCTACTGGTGAGAAGACCTGAGAGCACACACAAACTTCTTGCATACCACAGGACTGATATGATTTCTATATGATTTCTATATATGATCCAGAACTACTCCTTAAGCCACAGGATACTTACAGAAAGATACTGCTTTCAAAGACTGAGAAATTTTTCCCCAGAGTTCTACATTGTCTTACTTCTGTGTTTTGAAGCTTAACAGCAAAATATATTGCTTGACTCTCTATGACGCACTAACAGTACAGGTATCAATATTTATCACAATAGTCTGATTTCTCTCATCCAGTTTGAACTTGAACAATTTTTTAAGTCCCTGAATAATCACATTCCTTCCACAAAGCTCCTGAGTGAAGGTGATGAAAAAAACTTGAGACACTTCCTAAAAGCAGTACACCATTTACTAAGGTTAGAACAGGCTGATAATTTTTAATCAAGAACACTTCTCATCTTTTATTTAAAACAAATATACACCCAGATCATATTAACCTTACAAAAAAAAAACTTGTGGGTTTATCAAACACTTACTAATTAATCTTTCAGAAATACAGGTAAATTTCACTAAAATAAATCATATATTGTACTATAATTGTACATTAAACAGTAGCTCAACAATCCTACTCCTAGTTCAAGTAACTGTATAAAACTGGTAGTAAATGTGGAGAAAAAAAATCTATTTGGTGTTTCCAAGAGAAAGACAAGTTCAATAAAAGATGATGTAAACAAAACACTTTAAAAAGCACATTTTTTTAAGATTAGCGATCCTTTGACAATGTTACTGTCTTTGTAATACTTAGTAGTACTTGGATCAGTAAGTTTCTAAGTCAGAGCAGCATTTTAAGATTAGAATTCCACTTTCTAGACACTACCAAAATCCTTAACATAAAACATTCCTCCTTGCACATCTTTAATTTAGAGAGGGAAAACTCTTACTAAAAGATATACCTATTTTCAAAATTATTTCACAGAAATATCTCCTATCTACCTTGTATTTTCTCCTTGCATGCGTACACTAAGCGACAATAAATCTAAAGAAATTGACACAAAGGATGCAGACAAAAGTGTACAGAAAATGTACATAAACACTGATCTCGCCTTGTTACAAAAATACTATAGTTTGATGTTTCTTTATTTTGAGGAAAGACAGGAAGGACTTTAGATACATAGAAGGCTAGGAATAACCTAAAGCAGGTTTTAATCGCAAAACAACAGGAACTATTGTATAATAATAACACAATAGGAACTATTAGTATAATAAAGTGTGGAAGGAGTGAATAAAGATGGAGTGAAATCAAGTCATGATAAATTAAAAATATGAAAGAAAGTTATACTTTTATCTTACCCATTCATGCTTTTAAACAATGTAACTACAGACTAAAGCATATATTTACTTGTATTGGGTTTCCATGGCAAGCTTTCGGTAGTAGAGGGCCACAGGGATGGCTTCTGTGAGAAGCTGCCAGGAATTTCCACTGTGTCTAGCAGACCCAATGCCAGCCAGCTCCAAGAGGGACCCACCACTGGCCAAAGCAGAGCCCATCAGTAACAGTGGCAGCACCAAAATAATGCGTTTAACAAGAGGAGGGGGGAACCTAGCACAATGGCAAGTGCAGCCAGGAGAGAGGAGTGAGAACACATGACAGAAACAGCTCTGCAGACACCAAGGTCAGCCCAGAAGAAGGGGGAGGAGGCACTCCAGGCACCAGAGCAGAAATTCCCCTGCAGCCTGTGGTGAGGCAGCTGTGCTCCTGATGGAGGACCAAACACTGGAGCAGGTGGATGCCCAAAGGAGGCTGTGACCCAGTGGGCAGCCCACTGGAACAGGCTCCTGGCAGGACTTGTGGCCTCATGAAGGAAGAAGATCATGCTGGAACAGGTTTGCTGGCAGGATTTGTGACCCTAACTGGAGGAGCCTGTTCTTGAAGTACAGCACTCCATGGAAGAGGGATCCACACTGGAGCAGTTCATGAACTGCAGTGAGAAGGAAGGACTCCTGTTGGAGTTCATGGAGGACTGTCTCCTGTCGAAGGACCCCATGCTGGAGCAGGAGAAGAGTGAGTCCTTTCCCCAAGGAGAAAGGAGTGGCAGAGACAATGTGCTTGATGCCAGCTCCCATTCCCCATTCCCCTGCACCACTAGGGGTGAGAATGTAGAGAAAAGCAGGAGAAGATTAAGCCTGGGAAGAAATGAAGGGTTGGAGGAAGATGTTTTAAGATTTAGTTTTTATTTCTCCGTACTGTAGTCTGATTTGACTGGCAGTAAAATAACTGATTGTCCCCAAGTCCAATCTGTTTTGCCCATGACAGTAATCAGTGAGTGATCTCTCCCTGTCCTTATCTCAACTCAGGAGCCTTCCATTACATTTTCTCTACCCTATCCAGCAAAGGAGGGGAGTGATAGACTGGCTTGGGTGGGCACCTGGTGTCCAGCCAGTGTCAAGCCCACCACATTACTACATGGGAATGCCCACCCATTACTAAAAATGGGAATTTTACAGAACTCAGATTAGGCAGTTCATGTGGTCAAAATATATTTAGAAGCAGCATGATTAGATTAACTCAGTAATAAGAAAGGACAGAGGAAGACTTAGAACAAGGAACAGGGAAGATCAAGTACTCAGCTTAGCCACATTAAGTCTGAGAGGGTGAATGGACATGCCTAAAAACATGCAAGGAGGACAGACTGCAACAACATATGAACAAACAAATCAGTGTTTTCCTGATGAACTCTGCAGCTTAAATGAAAATTACAAACAAACACAGACGAGTGAGTAATTAGAAGGAATATTGCTATATTTAATTTTTTTAGGAATCATTTTCAAACAAACAGGTACCAAACAAAGCTGGCAGATGAGTGTGTTTTAAAATGCTATTCACATAGCTTGTTTACACAACTGAAGAGGAGCCACAGTTTGCTTACTTTTTTTTTTTTTTTTTTTACTACTAGTAAACAGCAGCAAAATTTTGATACACTAAGTATTTCTTTACCTTTTACTTGTATTGGCTGTTTAGGTGAAGACTGCTTTTGGCCTGCATTGGTGGTATCTTGTCCTGTAAAATAAAATTAAAGCTCACTGTAAATATGGAAGTACCTACTTTTCTTTTTAGTAAAGGGTTTGATTGATGTAACATTAGAACATATCTTAATATTGCTTTGCACCCTGACAATTAGATGTCTACAATCAAATGTATTTGCCAGATTTCCAACATTTAAAACTCTCGAAAGAGAGAAACAAAAAAAAAACCCCAAAAGTAAACACTAATACAGCATTGATCAATAAACTCCTAGCAGCTTGCAGAAGAACACCAATTTGCAACATACTTCAGGAAAGCATCCCGAATTCAAAAAAAAAATATTTTAACAGTGCCCTTATGGTTTGGGATGAATTTATGCAAAAGCTTAGGTTAGTAAATATAATTAATTCTATATAGCTTATGGCTGCTATGTATCAGAGTGTTTCAGAGCTTCCAAGCTGGGATTCAATTTTAAGGGACCGAAGCTTCTTCATTTACAAAAAGTTAGCTCCTTAAAATACAGAATATTTAAACTAAAATCCACAACTCGTATGTAACGAGCTAGAACTGGAACGAAAACAAAGTCTTCTAGCTGAAACTAGATTTTGAAACTTGAGGATACGATTCTATTAAAATACCAACAAAATATAATTCACAAGAGTGAAATGAATCTTAATATTTGGAAAACTATAAATTCCAGTTATTTCAGTGAGATTTCTACTAAGAAACCAGAAGTACTACTTGAAAATACAAACAAATATCACATCCTTGTCTCATATGTCTCAACATAGCTTTCAGAACAAAAAATCTTATGGTTCTAATATGTCAAACTAACATATCCACTCTTTTGTGCTCTACCACTCTATAACACTGGAGGTTTGCCACACATTCATAATCATTAACAACATTAAAAATTACCTTATTGAAAGTGATATATTAAAAAAAATGAAGATTTTTCAACCAGGTTATTGTTAAGTAATGAGGTACTCCTAGCTCAACATGCTACAAAAATTATTCAAAGATCAGCTTCTCCTGAAGCTTGGACCACATAACTGTGTTTCAGTCAGGCAATTAATGCCCGAAAAGCAACTGAAAACTACAGCTAATAACAATTCAAGGATACTTTCTTGGAAAAATAACATTTATAAATTTATGAAGCTGATCTTACTACACAACAAATAAGACTGCACCATAACTAACTAGGATTCCTTAAACAGTCATCCCTTTCACTTGAAAACAAAAGAAAAAAAAAATCCCTTTGTTGTTTCTTTCCTTTCTTTCCTTACCTGGTTTAAAATACCAAGCAGCTGATCCATTCATATTCATGACAAAAAACTACCACTAAGATTGTTTTGCAATAACTGAGTAGCAGCTTCTTTTCAAAAAACATGTACAATCATTTATATCATTAAAAAAAATATCACAAGCACTATTTAACAAAAGACTGGGTCACAAGATTCTGGGGGGGGGGAGGGGGAAAGACACAAAAATATTAAGATTATATCCATGCACAGAGATCTATGTACATCAAGTACCCTTTTGAAGTTTACTACCTCAGCTTAGAGACTGAACAAAATCATGGTGCATCGTTGAGGAAAAGGGATACAGAATACTTCAATTCACAATCACTGTTTTTCAGACAAGTAGAGGTTGATACGGCAGAACCTTCAAGACTGAACAATGATTAAGGGTCACTCTCGGACTTCCAAACATCAGAATGTAATACTCTTAGCTGGCTACAGTTACTAGCTTTTAAAGATTGTTGCAAGCCCCAGGAACGTACAAGTTACTAAAGATGGAACAAATATCTGCTATGCTGACAACGAGGAAAAGGAAATTTTCTTCAGAAGACCACTCCATTGTAGACAAAAGCACAAAGAAAGAGAGCTTTCATTTTGAAAAGCATCTGTTATCTCTTAAGCACAGTCCTCTGAGCCTGTATCTGTGCAATCCCACAGTTAATAAGCATCAAAAATAGAGGATGCTACGATGGAGCAAGGACAAGACAGTTCTGAATTTCCCAAGCACCTAACAAGCACAGGATCAACAGTCAAACAGCAGGGAGGGTCAGGTTACGCACACTGTATCAAATGTTTAATGTGAATGCTGCAGTTCTAACAGCTGTCAGATTAGAAAACTCTAGGAGACGAAACAGCTCAACCTTCTTTACCCATCATTTATAGCCCGGCCTTGAGATGCCACAATGCTCAATAGCAACACTCATTCAACCTTTATCATTAGTTCCTTTGACACAACATACCTGAAATACTACCATAAAAATTCAAATAAGCAAGCAAAGTGGTGAAAGATGAGTAATACATTCCATTTCTTACTCCTTAAATTACTTAATCCCTTTCAACATCCACATTTTCTCCATCACCACTTTAAACTTGATTACTCTAAACTTAAACCCTTAAAATACCAGAATGACAAAGAAATAACTTTCAGAATTCCTCCCTGTTTATGCATTTGAATTTCCTATATAGATGCCCACAACCAAAAAATACTGAGAATTCTGCAATTGCAATATTGCACAACTGAAAGAAAAACATTATCACTAAATACATGAGGCTTTTACATTTTTATAAATACTCTTCATTGTAGCTTAGTACTACCTGTTTCAACTTTATGCAGGGTTTCTCCATGGGCTGATCCATTTGTATCTTCTGATCCAAGATCTTTCTTCTGACCATTGGAGGTATAAACTCTCACTTGACTCATCAACTGCACAGGCAGGCGATTGCATGGTAGAATATAAGACAGGCTCCCACTTTTCATTGAAACTTGCCATCCTAACAAGAGGAAGAAAAAAAAGCTGTTTCAGGCAGCTATTTTGGAAGGAAAAAGAGGGGAAAGCGGTCCTGCTCTACCAGCATAAGTTATGGAAAGTTAGCCTGTAAATACTAATCCGTGCTTATCTTACCCATGTTTACGAACTACAGAATGAGAGTACATAACATGCTTTCACTACCTCCCTTCAAACACCCACTTTTAAATTTCATTCTAACACTAGGGGGTTTTTTCCCACAGTCCAGTAGGCATTTTTTCCATAGATCTCTGGATGATCTTAAGGGTTAAAAAAAAAAAAAAAGCTATTTGACAAGATCGGCTTTCTGATACATTAAGTCCCATTCTAGTAATACTGCCTCAAAGTCTTTAAAAACCATATACTGATAAAAGAACAAATACAGACCACTACAAAACTATTAGCCAGTGTTGCCATTTCATTTCACTCTGTGCACACTCTGTACAAATCACAGCTTACCAACGAAGAAAAACTGAACTGTGTGCAAATTATACAGTTGCTACAGAAATCATGTAGAAAAGCACACAACACTTTACAAAAATTTTATAGGGAAGTGTCTTAAATTTTGCAACATTCACAACAGACAAATTACAAGATAAATATGCAAAAAGTCCATTGAGAAACCACCCTGGGTAGGCAATCTTCAATTTCAAAAGCTTAACTAAAAGCAGAGTTGCAGTACAGACCAACCTGTATTAGCAACCAGTTTCTTTTAGGGAGCACATCATTTTGTAGAGAGGGTAAATAACACCTCCAACCAGAAATGCAGCAGGGAAACTGGCTCCTTTGGAAAGTACTCACTAAAAAATAAATACATTTTTAAAAATAATTAAGAGGTGCCAGTACATAAAGACATACAAAGCACGACCACTTAACTATGAATAGCACACCTCTTACAAAAAAAAAGATAGTATTTTACAGAACTGTTCATTCCGTAAAAGCCTCAACAGTTCTCCTTTTTATTTAATCTTCTGCACACCTGCATGTCTACATGCACCGATCTGAACCTCAATGAAGGAAAATTTCACCAAAAAAGGACAGTCCTTACTAACTGTTGTCGCAAATGTGACAAAAGCCCTTAATACTAAACTCAACACAGTTCACTGAACTTACTGATTACAAATTTATAAAACACTACAATAAATACATGGCACAAGATGAGCAGTGTTATTTCCTAAGCTTTGGTCATACTGGAGCAGTTGAAATGGGGAAACTTAATCAGCAAATTTAGAGGGCATTTTTCCTACTAATCCACGCATATACAAGAAAGCGTTAAAGAAAAAGAGCATTTGCTGCAATTCAACCGTGACTACACGAAAAAGGGCAAAACTGCTCAGAATTCAAATTCCATGAGATCTGTGGCCTAAAGGAAAAGCCGAGGCTCGCTCTCGGACCAACACAAACTCTGAAAGACGGCGCTACGTTTCATGGAATTACTGCAAACTTCGGCCCCGGCAGGGGCATGACGTGCCCACTTTACGTCAGGCGGGGCTGGCACAGCCCGGCCGAGAACGCCCCGGCCTGGCACTGCGCTCGCAAAACACTTGCACGTTTTCCTTCTTTTTAAAGTCGACCCTCAGAAGGCAGCCAGCGCTCCCGGCCCCCGGGTGCCCGCTGCCGGGAGCAGTGCTATCACCCCGGGAGGGACCCCGGCTGCCACCACCGCCTGCGAGCGCCGGCACTCGCTGTGCGCCAGGCGAGCGCGCAGGTCCGCCACAGCTCCCTACGAGCCTCGGCCGGCGCAGTGCAGCGGCCCGCTCCCCGCAGGACTCACCGTGGCAGGCGCGGGGCCGCGGCACCGCCTGGCACCGCAGGTACAGGCGGTAGAGGCCGCGGCAGCCCCGCCGCTGGGCGGCCAGGGCCGGCATCATGGCGGCGGCCGCTCGGCAGCGGCCGGCGGGTGG